>DF239718.1:1975-78585 GCA_000507305.1 Breviolum minutum Mf 1.05b.01 | reverse complement strand
GGTTACCGTCGCAGAAAACTACCACTGATGCAAAAAAAACCCCTTGCCGTAGCCAAAAACCCTTCCACTGTCGCAAAAAACCCCCCCAGCACTGTCGCAAAAAACCCCCAACACCAACCGTCGCAAAAAACCCCCTAACCAACCCACTGTAGCAAAAAACCCCGGTTACCGACGCAAAAAACCCGAAGCCCGTACGGTATATCGCTTCAATTTGATGGATCATTAAAGAAAATAAATATGGCATCACTCATGTAGCTTACAATAAGGGAACTCACTTCAACATGCCATTTTGTTGCAAGAATTTGGAGGTTGGATGGAACAAAAATCCAATTCAAGTACTCGTACCACCAGTTGCAGTCCAGTTCATTGAGGAATGTTCCTTCATATGGGATGTTTTTTAATGTTTTTTGTGGCCTTTATTTTGGGGACACACGCTTAATTTGACGGATTCTTTCCAAGTGCAAGCAACGATTTTCCATGATTCCATTGCGAAAACTACGTGGATGAATACTGGGGTTCTAACTCATAACTTACAACCCAAGTGAAGCCAATTTATGACGCCATTTATAGAGGCCGTTTATAACTTCATTATTTCACGATCGGCTAGGGGTCCAATTGTAGTTGTTCCAACTCTTTATCCTCATCTATATAGTTTAGTTTTTTGGATCCCAAGGGATTATACTACCCAGTTAAATATGGATTAAAATAAGCCGTTACAAAAAAGGGCCCCTGTTTGTTAAGGGTATACAGGGGATGAAATCCTTCCCAGCTATGTGGAGGTTACTTCATAAACCATGAAATAAGGATCCCTATTAAACAACCAGGATTCAATGGAAAGTAAGAGGGTTTTTTTCCTGCCTCACATGATTTTCCAAATTGTGCTCGAATGATTTTCCACATCGATTATCAGATTTGGTCGAATTATATAGCTGGAAGACTAACCCTACATTTACTATAAAAATCAACCATCCATGTAGGTAAATATGATGGATCCGTCATGGGTAAAATGACAAGTTCATTCAGTTGTTTTCGTCGCTTTTTCAGAGTGGCAACTCAATTGTGAATTGAGCAATGAACAAAACCGTGGTTGGTTAAGGCATATATATAGGGGATTATACTCCCCAGTTAGATGGGGATTATAACAAACCATTATAAGGATCCCTATTAAACAACAATTATAATGGAAGGTAAGGCCAGTTTTTTCGTGGCTCAATTGACGTTAAGGCCTTGATCATGTTTCTGCCTATCATGTTCCTTGGAATCTCGGCTGATAAAGCAACTATCAAGACGACACTGACGGAAACGTGGAAACAGATCCTGGATGATTGGTGCAAACTAAGTAGATACGTCAAAAGCTGGGGTGATGTTAGCCATGGAAAACTTCAAGAACCCGTCAATTTTGAGGAGTGAAAAACATGTATCATGTGGTTTTCATTCACAAAACATGAAGGCAATTCTGGATTGTAACCGAACCAAACCGCTGGGTGAAACCTCCCTTTTACAGTGGTGAATGTAAGGGAAACAGACTCCAAAAATGGCCTGAAAAATTTGGGGGCCCGGTGAAGTGTTATGTCCAAAATTTATCAAAATTCCTGTGACATGGTTTTCAAACTAGTGATCTGTGATGAGCATTCAGAATGCAACTAAAACATCTTCAACTGGCTTTTGGTGTTGAGTGAGTCATGGCAGTTGCAGATTGGTACTGCATACATCCTTTCATCTCCCCATGTGGAAGCGGGGATGTTCTCCCCTTCCCAGCTCCATTATAGAATCACCTCTGGAAATCTATAGATTCATAGGACATGTGAGTGGAATCACCATCCGATTTGTTGCTAGTGTTACCCTGACAAGCTCGAATCATGTAGGAAAAGATCGTGTTAAGAATGCAAGTTTTTCACGCAAACTGGATGAAATATACCCGTGCAATTAGACTGTCAGATTATTATGGCATGGGATACTTGAAAGATCACCCCTATGACTAACTTGAACTATTAAAGTGTTAGTTGTTTTATCTCCCAATCAGCCAACTGGTTCAAAAAGTAAAAGTTGCCCCACCTTTGGGCCGAAAAGTTGAAGCATCCAACAAAAAAAACAATCGGACTATGAAGGGGATTGAAGTATCCCAGATCGCCTCTGTTAATATGTGAAAATGTTGATTCCAATCCAAGAGTTCCAAGAGTTCCAAGAGTAGGAAGTGTGTGACCCACCAAAGTCCCCTTTTTGTTAGTACTTTTTGTCACTAAGTTCTACTATTGTGTCACATCGCAGTTGAACCCTTGCAAGATTTTGTTCCGCTGTTTATTTGATTGTTGTTGTATTGGTTTTCAATTGGGAGACAGCTTTTAGGTGGTTGGAGGATTGTAAAAGCACTACAACAAGTCTGCCATGGGAGTGTCTCCTAGGTTTCCAAATCATTGTACATGCAAATCTAGTTTGTTCCGAATTGCCTATATTTGCTGTATTTTTTGATATACTATTATTTGATCATGGTGGGTCCGTGTGAGCTTGCCATTGACATAGCACATATTTCATGCAGTACACAGGTGTCATATCCCCATAAGCATTGGATGATTAGCCAGTCAGTGGTGAAGCCTGTCAAGAGAATACGTATAGAATACTTGATTCACATTATAAAATGATTAAATCATAACATAGAATACACATACATACATATATTCTCAATATTTAAATATATGATATATGTATTTTTTTATGTGTCCTGTATACACCTATATGCATTTACTTTTCTTGCCCGTTTAGCAATTAACACTTCCCCATCCTTTATTTCTGCTCAGCCTATGCTGGCTTCGGCAATGAGGCCAGACATTTTGCAAATGCCGGGCTTTGTGATGTCAGATCTTGTGATTCGTACTGTATACGGTAACCTCAACCAGTTCCATTTGGCACTACAAAGACACCCTTAACAAAGGTCATTAAATGGGACATGTATTGGGCGGCATCAAACAGCCGCAGCAAATCTACGGTAGTTTTGACGGATTTTTTTCCGTTCCAAACCGCGCATTGTTTAGGTTGGTAATGTTTTTTAACCCTGCTTCAAGTAGAACGAACCTGAAAATGGAGAGCATGGTAGAAGTCCCACTCCCATGAGGGACATTGATCATTTTCAAGATTCCATGTTAAACTTCATGTTTGGTGCATTTGGTGATTATCTCATAGGTCAACAAAGGATTGCCACCAGAACCCAGGACAACAAGATGAATTCTCAAATAATAGACCACCACAACAACAGCAACAAAAATGGATCCAAACTTTGTGATCAAATAGAATACTGAACACCAATTCACTAACGAGCAACAAACTATCAACTATGAAACGATAATAACAAGCAACACCAACCACCACCCATGAGTACCAAAGCCAGGCGCCTGAGAATTTGGTCGACGGCATGCGTGACCAACGTCCTACCGGATGGTGGGCCTTGAACCGTGGCTGGGAAACAGGTCGTCTTACCGTGCCTTGGTTGAGTCGCATCCGTGTCATGGGCAAGGAGAGAGGGGAAGAACGGATGGTCATCCCATAGCTTCTGTCACCAAATTATGGAGCCAACCCAGAATCGGGAAGGTCAAAACTATTGGATATAAACCAACTAAATATGATTGCCTACATATTAGCTTGTTCATGTTCGTGTTTTCATTGTAGGAGAGTCATATCAATGAATCAAGTGAAAGTAGCATCACAACTAGACTGAGTCGTTGTTTGGATGAGTGATTCGTCTCTGGAAGGTTATAAATTTTTATTTGCTTGTCTTGCAAGGTCAAGTTAACATAAAGATGTTGAATTTCAAATGGATTTTTTCCTTTTCTTGGATAAGACAAACAAATTCGTCAGGTGGAGTGAAACATGCCAGCTTTCCATTGCGAGCAAGCCGATATTCATGAACCTTTACTTAGGGTGCAGATATGAGGGATGTCAAATCAGGAGCAAACCGGTGCAGGTTTAAAAAAAAACATTTCAACTCATCTGGGTATTGAGCCCTCCCTCCTCTCCATGATTCTCGTGATCTCTCGATCTGCGGCGCAACGTTGAGGTATCTGGTGCCTGCTTAGCTCTCATCGTGTCCGGCATCACAGATCTATATATAATTGGAGCTGAACGGGCTAATACAACGGCTGTTTTTTATTGAAAGCGGTGTTTTTCTCTTTTTTGGTGGATATGGTTTTTTGAGCTCTGACATGTTTTGGTGATGTGATCTAATTGTTGTTGTTTTTTTCAGGGAAAAAACAAAACACATCAAAACAAAAACAAGTGAGAATCAGCTCATGTGTATCTACTAGCAGTATCTACGATTTTTGTTGCTCTTTCTCAAAGTGACCAATGGAGGGTGAGTTTTTGAAAGGCATCCCACCATCCCACCAAAAAAACACCCACCGGAAGACTTGGACTCTTTTTTCCGCAACTTCTGCGGAAACATATAAGTAAGGATCTGTTCCCACCCCTGAGGATATCCAACTAAAGTGATATTATATGTCATCCAATATCAGTAAGGGTCTTGGATGTCTTGGTGATCCAACTAAGGACAGTGAACATGTTGATGACAGAGGCCATCTTGGTGCCATGTGCCGTGTTGGCTGTCGAAGCATCATTTCCAGGTGCCGTGCGGTTAAAAACATACCTCGAGCAGGATTCCAGCGGTGAAAGTTGCTGAATTTCCGGTTGCTTTAAAGGAAAGGGGATGAAATAGTATGCTAGGTGGTGGCTTCAAATATATTTTTTATTTTCACCCGAACCTTGGGGAAGATGAACCCAATTTGACGAGCATATTTTTCAATTGGGTTGGTTCAACCACCACCTAGTATGAGTTTGGGACGATTCACGGATTACCATCCATATTAAGCATGAAAAATTACCCATCTGTTGGGAGGGAATCAAACTTGATGCTAAAGTGTTGCTGGTAGTTTTGGATGGATTCCCCTTCTAATCAAAATAGTGCATTGTTTGGATGGTGTTTTCCCTCAATTCGATGTTTTTCAAGTGGAATCCCTGGAATTAGTCTGATAGAGCTTTGCTCGGGCTTTGGCAGTTTGGAAATGACGAACAAATTCTCACAAATCTACATAGTTGAGCCATCTAGAACTACTGTAGTTACATGTTCTTCCTACATTCTCTTCACACCACCTTGGTCGAAGATTTCACATTTTGAGGCGCATAATTTGTAAACAAAAAACACATGAGCTATGAAAAAACCTTTGTTGTTTAGAGTATTAGGGGATTATAGTACCCGGTTATGTGGGGATTATAATAATGCCATTTTAAGGATCCCTATATATGAAACAACCAGTATAATGGAAAGTAAGGCCGGGTCGTTTTCGTGGCTCAATTGAGCAATTACTGGCTGATAATTTTATGTGTTGAAGGAAGCTAAAAGTTTCTCTTGAAACTTGTCATTGTTTTGTGAGAATCTCTACATTGATCTTTTGTACGCCTGTATATTGCAAAGTGCAAAGGTAGCCTCCCCCCCCCCCGAAATTTAAGAAATGTCCCCTGAAAAGGAACCATGTTGAAAGGAAAAGTAATCTTCCAACCATCAATTTTTAGGAGGATATATGATATATTAGTTTTCAGGGGTGTGATGGGTGTGTTGATTTTTCGTTGTTTCAATTTTTTGATAACCTGGTTCCGGTTCATCATTGATTGGTGATTCGGCTTGCTGTTATCAACTATATCGGGATGATTCGAAAGCGAGATTGGATTATAGACCAGATTACTTAACAACCTACATGTACCACCCAGTGTCAGTAAGATATTTGATGTCAGTGGTGTCCAAAACTTCAGTTGATTCTCCTCGAAAGATTTCACCCTGGATATTTCACAGAAAGCTAAATTTGAAATGGAAGTACACCTCTGAAAACTAACATGTCCTCTAAAAAGTGACCATTTCAGGGGAGTAGCAAATTTCCAGACTCGAGACCTTCATTGCATCCCACTGTATCCATGGAACGACGGTATATTTACCGATCCATGGATTTTTTTTTTTGCATGGTAAATGTTGGTAGATATACCAGTCCCATGCATCTAATGGGTTTGGGAATCATTGAAAATTTCGAACATGTCAACCAACCCGTTGATTTGAATTCCACAAAACGCCACGGGATCCTCTTTCCACTTCACCTTGAAGCCTTGGTCCGGAGGCGTGTTCCGGCGTGGTCCGCGTTGGGCTGGCAAGGCTGGAATGAACGTCGGAGAAGTAAAGGGGCAGGCTGCACTAGGGAGATTCTTGCAAGAAGCCACCAACATTACAACCTGTGTTACATTACTAGCCGGTGGTTTCAGTGATGTTTTTTTGGTTTGTACCGGTTTTTGGGGGAAGATGTCCAATTTTACTACTATTTGGGTGAACTTTGATGTCAATTCATCAATCTTTGTGGGCGATTATTTTAACCGAACCGCAGGTCACTTCACGTAGAATGTGGTGGTTGTGTAAGGCGAACCAACTCCAAAAATAGCCTGATACTTGGGATGGTAAATTTAGGCGGTGGAAATTCGCCCCGCAAAATGATATCAGGAAGACAAAAAACACGCGGCAAACACATGTGGCATGCTGAATACATAGGGAATGGTCATCCCTTTGTTAAAAAAATACAATAGGTGTTAGGAATGATTATTTGATGGGGTATGGAAGCATCTACTACCCTATCCCATTTGTTTTTTCGTGTGATTTCTTCATTCCTAGTCTGTCCTGTCAGTCCCTCCCAAATCTTTACAAACCTTTTTTTTTTGCAAAGAGAGAATATATATATATGTATATTATTATTTATTTACAATACATATATTACATTCAAAACGTCCAAACCTTCAGCGAACATTGGAGAAACAAAACAACAGAATTTCACCTGGATTTTCGAGGTGATGAGGCTCAGTTTGGCCTTATTTCGTTTGTTCGTTGCCACAGAGATCGAGTCCTTTGCTTCTTGTCGCACACCCTGCCGGGAAGGATTCGAAGGCACTTCTAGGGCGGAAGGAGACATATTTGTCAGCTACACCCAGAAAAACTAACATGGTTCACCTGAAAACAAAAAATCACCCAAATTGAAAAGGAAAATCATCTGAACAATTTCTTCATGTCTTTACTTTAGGCTCCATCTCAAATTCTGGGGGATATACATTTTTGGTAACGAAGTGCCACAGAGATGGTACGAACCAAGTCGAATCTAAATGGCTTAGGTTTTTCCAGAGTTTAAGGCTTTGATTTTTGGGGCCACATGGTTCAACCCTGGAACGGACTTCACCAACCTTTTAAAGGCAAAGAAAGTCTGGATGGCGTAGAGTTGACAGATCCTCCTGGAAGTCCTTGGCCAAAATGGCCACCGTTTTTTATTGGAGTTGGTTTCCGAGTTTCACCATTGTTTTTAAGTAAAGGTTTGTCGTCATCCAAAAGGAACCAACATTAGTTTTAATATGTTTTAATGGTGGTTGACTTCCAGGGTACACTAGATATCTTTTATGTTGAGGATTTTTAGGGGTTAGAATCCATATTTTGGGGCCTAAAACCTTCATGTTTTCTGGTTTTGGGGTCCAAAGGTAGTGGGTAATTTATTGAGGGTATATCCCCTTTTTAAAGGGCTCCTTGCATTACCACCATTTTCCCGGAATGAATTAAATGTGGTGAACGTTTAAGGGCACTTCACTAATGGCCTAAAACTTGGGGTCCCGGTGACTTGACGATAGTTTACCCACACGCTGGACCCCTAGCAGTTGCAATCCGGACTTGGACCTCCAATCCGTTCAAACCATTGAGGTTGCCATGAGTTCATTGGTCTCTGCGTTGTTTTGCAACTTAGCCCAAGCTGAAAAGATGGAAAACTCCCTGGCAGAGACAAACCAAACTTGGAGAAATGGATGAAACTGGATATGTGAAACAAACCAAGATCCATTTATCAGTGTTTTTTTTGGGGGGTGTAATCAATCATGGCAATCGTGAACGCCAGTCTGGGATCTTTGCGTTGTTTTTCTTTTTGCTTCGGTCAACTTGGCTCGATGTCAGGATGAAGATACTGGGGTCAGTTTTGAATATATATATATATACATATCTCAGAAAGTGTTTGGAATTTTAGAGAGACTCTGAGGGACAAAGGTATGGAACGCTTTAAGGCTTGGTATTTCTTGCTGTTTGACAGATGCACCTGAAAACTAAACATCGTACCCCACCACAAAAGAAATCATGTGGGGATGAAGTTCATGATATTCGACTCTTAATTCCCATGGATCCATGGGACTGGTATATTTACCTACATTTGGTTGATTTTTATGGTGAATATACATATATAAACATATATCTACCATACATGGATCATGGAACCTCTGTGATTGGACAATCCTTGGGTGTTTGGGTAGAAGGAATCTCTTCCAACGTCCTTTTTGTCTACTGCAAATGCCTCAGGCATTTGCAACAACATTGTGCCGGCCTCAGGGCAATTGATGATAGGTCCAAACCACAATCCCATTGAGGTCAGTTGTTAAGGGCCTCTTTGAGAAAAGTATCATGAAGTATTTTACACTCCAATCTAACATAGCACTGGGAAAAATCATTTTTTAAATAGACTTATCTGGGTGGTGGTGTCAAACATGCTACTTCATCCCTATTTTGGGGTTCATGATCCAATTTTGAATCAATTTGACCAATATTTTCAGGTGGGTTGAAAATGCCAACTAGTGATACATGTATTAACTGTTGGATCTTCCATTGCAACCGATTCGGGGTTTTGTACCATGAAACTCCCAAGGATTTGAACCATCCCAAATCCATCAACGCCAGGTTTTCTTGCATGACCCAATATCTACACATGTTTGAATATCTTTTTTTCATTGGTTTGTCAGGTCGAAAATATTCCCGGAAAACTGTTTTTGTTGTTTTGTTGGAAGGCATTTAGCACTCATACAGCTGATTTGAAGCAATGAGTACCCTACATTGAAAAAAGAGTCTGTGTGGTGTGCCATGTATATATCACCTCTTCACCATCCCTTTTTGGAAGAGCGATTGTTAAAGGGAGCACTTATTGTTAATTATTGTGAAGGCACACGTGTTGCTTGACACCCACCACTTATTAATGGATTTCTTGTTGTTTCTTCCCCCTGATTTTTCCTACACAAAAAAAAACGATCGATTCCTTTGTCCCGCTTCGGTCGCCTATTTCGCTTCCCGGGGGAAATTGGTCCCTGACGCTCCCGCCTTCGGCGGAACTCGTCAGATCTTTCCCATCGTGGCCTTTCATCATTGCAAGGTGAAGAAGGTGGCCGTCAGCTGATTTGTTTTGATTCTCCAGGACCCTATAGGGTCCATGTATGGCATATTTACGTATTAGTACATTCACCATAAAAATCAACCAAATGTAGGTAAGTACATGTTATTATATACCAATCTCATGGAACCTATGAGAGAGGTTTACAGTTCAGTTTCATCCTTTTTTTGTGCTTTTTTCATAGGACATGATGGGAGGGAAGGCAGGAAAAGCTGTGAATTAACTCAATTGAAGAAGTGGAGATGATTGATGAAAGATCTCCCAGAATCCTTGCAAAACGAGGGCTTTATCGTTTTTTTGAGAGAAGCCTTGTTTATCCCTTATTTTTGCTTGCCCTTTTTCTTCCCCGTTTACTGGAGGAAGGGTGATGATCAAATATGATCAAGAAGAACTGCAATTTGATGCAGATTCGCTGTTCTACAGGTCTACTCTCGGAAAGATACTGTAGTTGATGTGGCGATGATAACCCGATGGTACTCACCACGATCGCATTTCTGAGTTGTACTCGTATACGTCGGTCAATGATCAAGACATACATCATCATCAAATTGGCGTGCTCCATCAATCATTTTTGACCGCTAGAAGCAAAAGCTGCCACTTTACATGCACCCAATGAGTACTGTATTATTCGATGTTTCCATAGGTTTGTTGTCGGACAAATTTCTGCACTCATTGCTATGTTTCATTTGAAACTCTCTAACACTTTCATTTGTTGGATGCATATCATCACAACTACTGCAGCATTTTTTTAGGTGGTGGTTTCAAATACAGTATGTTTTATTTTCACCCCTATTTGGGGAAGATTCCTCCAAATTTGACTAATATATTTTTCAAATTGGTTCAAACCCCCAACTAGTTCACTTCTAGGCGTTCTACGTGTCAGCTAAGTCACCTGGACCTCCTCCTTGGCAGTTATGGCAGGTTGGACCTCTCCGAAAGACCTGCCACGCATTGGTTCTGCTGCAACTTGGACATGGAGAAGACCAGGAAAACCCCAAAAGGAAAGGATCGTCTCCCAATCACCATTTTGCAGGAGTTATGTTAGCTTTTGGGAGTGTATTGAGTTTCATATTTGAAAATCATGTAGCCACTGTTCTGCTAAATGGTTTCAGGTCTAAACTCCTATTTATTCCCTGTGTTACCGGAATGGTCGTCAACCCAAAAGCTGATTTATAAGCCATTATAAGGATTCCCTATTGAGGGTGGGATGACCATCCCCAACGAAAGGAGATTAGACCCTGGCACATATGTTCTACTGTGCCAGGAGTTTATCAAGCCTTCAAGTTGATTCATAATTGCACTTCTACTACTTATTGAAATCAACAATTTTGAATCAACGCAGTGCATGTTGTGACAATATGTGTGCCAGTTGAGCAATGAAAACAAAAACTGATTGTTTCCGGTTTTTTGGGGGATTATACTTTGCCCAGTGATGTGGACTATATTCAACCACTACTGGACAAAGATCCCCTCGTAGTGGTTTATGAATAGGGATCCTTATTTCATGATTTATGTTCAAACAACCAGGATTCAATGGAAAGTAGGAGTTTTTTTTTTTTTCGTGGCTCGATTCCCCGATGTTTCAGCCTTTGAATCTCTCAGTGAGCGAGTCAACCATGCGAGGTATGGTGTTTTCATCATGATCTTCGGCACGTTGCTTGGTGATTTGTGTTTGTTTGGCCCTCGAAGTTGGTATATGTAAGAAATGTCACAATTGACAAAACACTTGGATAGAACACACACACACACACACCTAGCAGCAGCACAGAACACAAATTGTTTCGGGGTCAGATTTATCTAAACATGATTTGTAGGTGGGGCTTTGAATGTTAAATGGCAAGGCTACCCTCCCTGAAACAACGACTTCACCTCTCAAAACAAGCTGAGCTTGCCCCAAAAGGAAAGGATCATCAAACCCCACCATTGGTTTTTAGAGGCGTTTGCTGTTGGTTTCAGGAAGGGTAATTAATGGTGTTTTGTATGTAGTCATTTCTATCTGTAAACACTTGTACACACATATTAGTATACCAAAGCCTTCCAAAGGTGTCGTCAAAGACCACCTTGTAAGGAGGTCCCTTTAAGAGCACCTGTCCAGACGTATGTGCACAAAGGTTCATGTTTCATCATGTTTATCAACATGTTCATCTTCAATTTGTATGGTACAGTTTGTAAAGAGGCATGATTAGCAACATACTGGTGGCTTGAAAACATCCTGCTTAGCACCTGGGATTTTGACAAAGCTTTATTTTACCCAACCGCAAAAGGTGATTTACATACCCGACCCTGGGAAGGATGATTTATATCCCCCCTTAAAAAAAGGGCATTTTTGAGGCGGGAATGATTTTCCGGCTTTCCCGGTTTGGCGGGATTCAGTGATCGTTCCCTGGAGGATACTGAAATTCAGGTTGGAGAATTATTGCAGTTTTCCAATTCCAGAATGTTTACCACATGGGTGTTTCCAAAAATAGTGGTACCCCAAAATGGATGGTGAAAATAATGGAAAACCCTATTTAAAATGGATGATTTGGGGGTACCACTATTTTTGGAAACATCCACATATTGCATTCAACATGTGTCGAAGTTTAGGATGATTGTGCGGTCATAGTCAAGACGCAAGACGCCACTCCTGGTTGAGATGAGGGTCATCTCAACACCCCATCAGTGTATATATACATCGTAGATTAAATGGCACAGATACCAAAGGGTACCTTAGTAAAGGGTCGATACAAACCAATATGTAGTGTTTGTGCCATGTACTTTTCAATGACTGTATATAAATGTTACCCAACTTGTCTCATTTAACCATTCATAGAATTCCCCCTAAGGATTGGAGCTTTACAAGCACTTTCTCCAAAGGATGAAAAGCCTGGTACTGCAGTGCGCAGTGACCTTACTCCCCAGCGCCTTGTCGTGGCAGCTACGAGAAGTTTATACAGGGTGCTTGCTTACATACTGTTGATGGTTCAGAAATCCTGCACCAGTTGATATGTACTTTATCCCATTATTTACAAGGTTTATGTATCCCAGTCCCAGGTGGTGCAGGATTTCTTCCATCAACAGTAGGACTTCGATTTTTTTGGGGGGGATGGGAATCCGCAGTAAATTTGAAGAGGCCCTACAAAGTTTATGGTGCTTTTTCCCAACGGTGAATTCAGCAGGTAAGGTTATACGGTTATACGTCAAGGTAAAAAACTACCCAGAGCAAGTAATAAAACAAGCCATGATCAGGTTTTCCTAGCAACTAAGCAGGTTAATGACATGTAGGTTTTGATGATTGCTCACATATGAGGCGGGTGTTTAGGAACCCCTTTCGGAAGGCTCAAATTGCATGAGGAATCCTAATGAGGGCGGGATTTTGTGGTGTATCTTCGTCAAATGCGGTTATTTTTAGAGGCCGCGAATACACCCAGGCATCAGTTGTGAAATTTCATCATCTATTGTCAGGATGGATTGATTGGGAAGGAGCTCGGGGTACACTTCTGTAAAGTAACGAATCGTCATGGAAAATCCCAACTTTCCCTAGTAAATACCATCAAATAGTGGATGTTCCATGGCGATTTGTTGGTTTACTGGAGGGTAAATACTGTTGATGGTTCAGAAATCCTGCACCAGTTGAGCTTGGTAGTTTATCCCATTATTTACGACAGGTTTTGACATCCCTGCAGGATTTCTGAACCATCAACAGTATCAAGAAGTTTCCATCTGAAGAGAGACGTTTGTTACAACAAACCAAGGCTTCCAAGGTCAAGATGTTCTTTCCTATAAATGCTACTATGCACCGTTTTTCACCGCCATGATTTCATTAAAATCGGATGACCAGTTACAAACAATGCATTGGTTTCAAAGCTCCACGATGGTTTTATATAAGATTATGATAAATTGAGGATGTCCATTGAATTTGAAAGAGCAAGAAGTTTTGTTCTAAAGAGTAAACCTACTTTGTTATACTATTCTGCTCTCTAGACTTGATGCAGCATTGATATAGATTCTATATAGTATACAGTATACATGAACATACTCTGAAACTAAAACCTTATCCGAAAGTGGATGATAGACGGATAACTGACGACAACGACAAGATGATACAAATGTATCATTCAATGCCATCTCGCTTTCGTGCACATTACGAATGCTGAAATGTGCAGCTTGTAACGCCCTAGCAACTAATGTGAGCTGTTGTGATACGAGGTGTCGAGCATCTTTCGATGCCTTGAACATTACCGTTCGATGACATGATGACAGGCTGGTCGTTTTTGTGGGTGTTGTTGTGGGTTTGCCAGGCTGGTTCCCTCGTCTTCCTTAAATGACGGTCGGTGTTCCCTAGGAAACAAAAAGGGTTTCAAACACCTCCTCATCAGGTTCCCCTTTCCAAATGGGGCCTAACTGGTTTGTAAATGGGAGTTATTAAGCGAAACTGGGATGATCCTCCAAGTAGGGTCTTTACAACCAAGAAAACACAAGTCAAAGACTGTTCATTCAAAACTCCCAAACTGCCAGATAAACTTAATTGTTTCGAGGAAACTCAACGGGAGTCTCAACGGGCCAGCAACAGTTCATTATTGTCGGAGTGGACTGTCAACCAAGTTTTTCTTGGTTGAAAGACTTTTCACTCCCAACAAAATACCAAGGTTAAGTTACTCGCCCATTGTGTATATGCGTTTCTTTGTTGGCATACATAATATTAGCTGCTGTTTGACATCTTCCAGGTTGAAATCCTGGTGACAAAACCACAGCAAGATTCGGCAGGTGAAGAAATCCAGTGTATGACGCCTCCACTATTAAGCTACCATATCTCACACCTTTGGGAAAGCACAAATTGATAACTCTTTCATGCTAGCTGCCATGGGAACCCATGGTACCTTCATTTTTAGGGGTTATAACATGTTAGAACCCATATTTTGGGGCCTAAAACCTGCATTTTTTGATGGTTTTGGGGTCCAATGGTGGGAATTTTTCCATGGCTGAAAGGGTTCCACCCGAAAGGTTGAAATATCCGTGTGAAAGCATTGCTGTTCGGCTGTTCCTGGCTTGCCAGGTTCTCTATATCCATACCTGAAAGATGATGATCCGCAAAAAAGTCGTTGTTTCAAAAAGAGACTCAGTTCCATTTTCCAGTCCAACAGAAAAAACATCATCATGTTTACCAATCAAGAACAGTTGTTTGTTCAGTTGAATTTAGATGAATTTAGTATGAATTAGGATGAATCCAGTTTCTTCCAGATACAAACTCCTTTTATTTACCACAATTGAATGAATCTCCCAGTTTTTCGTCCATCAATGCCTGTCTTGTAGCACAAATGGAGTGGCCAGCTGACAATCAGTCGCTTCCCAACAAAGTTGGGGTACTGAACGACTGCGGCTGTGGCTGACAGTGGCAAAATCCACGCAAAACGAATGAATGTATATATGTTTGTATATATTTTTTTTGAAAGACTTAGTATTCTCATTCTAGTGTCCAAAATCCTATTGATGGATTTATTCGTGGAAGATCACATGGACCCCTGAGGTTCTTGTTGCACATCTTTGCACTCCATGTTATTCACTTGGTGCAGCAATCTTATTCCCATATTTTGTGTGATCCACATTATGGCACATTGTAGTTGGACTCCACTTGCAAATGATTTTTGTATGACTGCGGATGAATCCGGTGATGTTTTATGTTACAACATCAATAGCGTCCACAGGCCATGCCCGGCTTCACCATATAATTGCATGTGAGGAAGGAAGCTTTCTTTTGAGATGGGCTTGATGTGAAGAGGTTGACATGCCAGTAGAAGTCCCAAAGATGTTGGTATCTCTGTGAGGGCAAATTGTTAAATGGGATTGGAGATCATGGAGATCATTTAAGCTTTGCCCGCAATGGTTTGTTTCCTCCATTGCCCATTGTGATCCTTGTCCTTGTAAGGGTGATCAATCATCGTCCTCGTCGTCATCATCTTCATCAGCAGCAGCAGCTGCTGCAGTTGCATTACCATTGTCAAGATCACCCACAGCCATCAGTGGAGAATTGTAATTAGTATAACTGTATAACCCATTATTTCTGTTTGGGCGGGCATGTCAGGGTCTTGATTGAAAGGCATTGAAGGATGTTGCCACATGGATCTTGATGCAAAACAACGATGTATTGTGCGATAGATTAAGATGGTGTAGATCATCTCTCTCCAACATGGCTTAGTGAGCTGCTAGGGAACTCAATTTTGATATACACTCCCTGAAACCAACATAGCACCTGCCAGGAAACCATCCATTTTCAGGTTTGAAACTCACCGCTTGTTTTGAAACTCACCGCTTTTGGTTTGAAACTCACCTCTTTTGCTAACCTTGCTGTCACAGATCGGTCTGGTCAGCCACCAGCACGATAGGATCAGCGTGCAAGTTGAGAGAGACGAAAAGCGCGAAAGAACGACTGTGTGTTCAGGGAACGGAGTGTACACGAGGATGAACATACATTGCATATCATAACATGGTACCTAGTACTTACAAGACTTTAATATTAACATATGTGTATATCATTTACATATATATCATATGAATTATGAACCGATTTTAGTCGCCACCTCATTAGGGGTTGGGGGGTTCGCCATGGTCCATGCTGCATTGTCATTTAACACACCCGGCGGTCGCCTCCAGTGATGTGTTCATCACTTGGTAACGGTAACGATCCAACGACTTCCCAGAAAAATTGGATCCAACGATCCAACTCATGACGGATCCATGTATGGAATATTTACTGTTACATTTAAATTGACCATAAATGTAAAGGACATGATGTAATTCCCGAAATATATCAATGATCATGTTTTTTTTGGCTTCAAATCTAGATTTATTTCAAGGGATGTCATGCTTTTTTCTCATCACCTCTGTGTGTGCTTTTTGCAGGTTGACGAGAAAGCAAAGAAAGGAGGATTCTTTAAGGGATTGATGCAGGAGCTGTTTGTCAAAAAAGTTTGGAATGGTCAAGGGAGGGAGTATCTCTGAAATACAGTAAGTTTTTGTGTGTCCCACAACGGTGCTAGTCCCATTTTTCTATCAGCTTTTGTTCAGGTCTTCTCCGCTGGTAGTGTGGGATGGGGGTGTACCCGAAGGCATCATCAAATGGTCAAATGTTCCAATCATATCAAAATTCTATCCCAATACACGATGAGAAATGTCATGGAAAGACCTCAACAGATAATGTTGCACATGGCATAAGCCTCACTTGACCGTATTGAAACTTTCATCATTTCACCAGATGAGTCCTGACGTGTCATGGGAATGTGCTTTGAGTCGGGGTGGAATGTTGCAAGGAGGGAAGTTCCAGCAAACAATTTTTGTTCCCATGATATGAGGATTTTCTTCACTGCTAGTTTAGCAAGTTTGGATCCAATTAGAACTTAGTCAATTTGTGTTTTCTTTAACGAATAATTTAGCCACTTCACAGGGTGATATATTTGGAAGTGATTGGACAGATGATCACTTGTCAGGGCTGGCGATGATTTAGTCCCTCAAATGAGGGGTGCGGATACATGCTATTCTAAAACCTTTCCGAAATTGATGTTTAGGAGACATCATCCATCCGGTTCACATGGGTTTACCCTGTTGGTACATGGTAAACCCATGACTCGTATTTGGGGGTTGGATCTAGCCACAGCCACGTGGCATAGACATCCACAAACCCCAGTTGTTGGCTGAGCGAATGGTGATGTCAGTTACGTCGTACAGTTGATGCTCCACATCTTGATACAGTTCAGATAGTACATAACCCATACGGCCCATACCCATAGGATACATGAGTGGTATATTTACCTACATTCAGTTTATGTTTATGGTAACTGTAGGTGAATATGCCATACATGGATCCCATGGGATATCTATTCTATAACTAACCATGTTGCTTTTTAGCCATTTTAAACCACTTGCCTTTCCAGCAAAAAGGAAGGGAACATCCTTGTTCACACCGCGGAGGGTTATTATCGTCGTTTGTGAAAAAAGGACAAGGCAGCACACAAGATCTTCCCTGTCTTCTGGTTGGTTTGGGCCTTGGTAAATTGTGCTTTCAGCAGTCGATGTGCTCGGAAGGACGGCCATTTAAATCATCGCGGGATCGCTTTTTTTGGGGGGATGATTCTATTCCAACTGCGCCCCATTGTGGCATTTGTTTGCGAAAAAACTGTGAGCAATGTGAAATGTATCTCAATTTCCCTACGATTCCTGACTCCTCAAAAGTGCCTATCTTGAGAACTCGAACCCCTGCTAACTATACAGGTTCATTCACCCCTCCATTGGAGGGTCCAAGGATTCTTTGAGTTATTGAAATTCGAAGTACCTAAAAAACGATTACCCTCCAGGGAACTAACATATCCCCTACCAAAGCACTTTTGAAGATGATTTTCTTTCCCCCAGGTGGGATATTTTAATTCCCTGGAGGGTATATATCCAGAATTCTATCCAAACCTTGGTTTTTGGGATGGGTTTTGGGACTTAAAGGAAAAAAACACTTACTGAAACGAACAGCAGTTCGCCCCTGAAAATTGATGGTTGAAATACCAGTTTTCTTTTGGGATGGCCTATGTTCAGGGGCTAGGTTAGTTTCAGGGAGTGTATATTTGATACATTTTTCTTGGGTAATGTGATATCAAATGTCAGGAGTGTGGCCACCATCACCCGTCATCCAACCTCCCTCTCCCTTCTTACTTGGATGCCAACACCATGGAAATGTCGCCGCAATCGAAACTGAACCCCTTCGGCAAACGACCATAGCAATGGAACATGAAGATGTTTTGGCCCATGGATTTCAGGGTGATGTCCAAGTCAGCTATGTTTCTTCAATGGAGGGTATGTGATGCGACACTGAGATCCACAAATTCCTGTCTCATCGATGTGCAACCCCATGGAGTTGAGGAAATCATGGGATTTTTTATCCCGTTTATTCTATTTGCGACCTCGGCCGCGGTTACCCGAAATGGTGGTTTAGTTTGATAGTAATTATTTGGAATCCCCTCAAAATGCCATTGATGTGGATTCAGGAATCATAGATGTTTGCCCATGATACTGGTCACTTGTACCAGAAAATATCATCTCAGTGGGAAACCATACGCCTGATTCAATGTTTCATATGTCATACTGTTGATGTGGGGATTGGAAAATTTTGGCAAAATGCCGTTTGATATATCAAACTCCCGCAGCGAATAAGAGCGATCAAGTGGTGCAGGATGCAAATACATAATTGACTAGGTGGTGGTTTCAAATATTTTTTTTTTCACCCCTACTTGGGGAAATGATCCAATTTGACTAATATTTTTCAATTATATAGGTTGAAACCACCGTCTAGTTTAAGTATGTCGCAAAATGCCAGGGTGACCGTCGTGTGTTTCGTTGAATCTATCTCAGAGATGTAGGATGTCGAAGATGTTTCTGTCCTTTTGTCTCAGCTGTCAGGTCTGTGTTTCTTTGGCTGTCTTCCAGTATATCATGGACATTCGCGCCACCAGCTATGAGGCACTGGCTGGCTGGCTGGCTGTGGAACGTAGGTCACTAAACCAGATTCGCTGAGGGTTGGTCAAGTGATTATAGTAAACTCATGAATCTTGGATTAGTGGCACACTTGCTAGAGGCTGCCAGGTGTTGTGAACTTCTTGTCGTTTCTATGGTTTTTCCATGCGCAAAACGAAATAAGAAGTGGCTTTTTGGATCACTGATCACTGATGATCAGTGCTGATATGTTGTGCATCTTTCCTTAACGAATTGGGTGATGGTCACCTCAATTTTTTTTGTAAGATATCCATGACGACTCCCGTCATGACTGAGAGATTGTTATTTCATGATAAGAACTGGGATATCATCAAAAACTGGTTATTCAACGTTTATGGCTAACATTCATAACCATGATGATTCCATGTTAAGACAAAAAATGAGTAAACAGAAAGTGGTCATGAGCCACCACAGCAACACCACCTTTGTATTTCACAGATGATCTTTGAAGTTTTTGTTGAGTGAAAATTTAAGGATCTTTTCATGTGATTTTATAAGAAATGGCGCGTTGTTGTGATGGTTGAAACTACACCCCAGGAAAATTAACGGCTGGAACCCAATAACCGAGGTTTGGTTCAGGTGACCTTTCCTTTTGCAGTGGGTGATGGCTGTAGGTTCCAGTCGTTAAGTTTCAGTCGTGTTTTCCGTAGTTTGGTGATCAACGCTGCAATAAATATCCACCAACCCCGTAGAGATCACGCCCTTGTAAGGGTTGGAAAGGTTTGGTGCAGATTTTTGTTTGGATTTGAGTTTGTTATGCTCAGCTGGTTCATGTTGATTGAAGGAAATGTAACTTGTTTTTACCTTTCGAGATAGCACCTAGTTGTACAGGATTACTTGAACTCTCCATTGATGACATACCGTTTTGATCCTTTTTGCATCATTTGACTCTTTTGAAGACTGGCATCATCTAAAAGACAACGCCACAAAAGCCAGTAAATTCAAATCTGATATCATTGAGGAAAGATAAAGATAAAACACTAAGATTGAAATTTCATAAGACATGGAACAGCTATATATTCCCGAGTTCATATCCCACCTTGGGGAAAGCTGAAAAATCATGTTTCCCCCAAAGTGCCGGCTTAAAATGGGATGTGTGATATGTGATAGCCCTTTTGTACCCCCTAGCCTAGAAAAGGATACCTGGTATATAAGTGGTATGCTGCCAATTGGACTACCTACCACCCTTTCCAAGAACCAGAACCCATAGGATCCATGTATGGTATATATTTACCTACATTTACTATATTTTACAATTAAAAACAACCCAATGTAGGTAAATATACCATACGTGGATGGTATGAGGAATAATCCAGGAAGTACCAACCCTCAGAATTTTGCCGCGCAACTCCTTGGAATCGCTGAAGAAAGGTGGCTCCAAATACCTCCTTCATCTTTGAGATCTTGGTCCCACTCTCGTTGGCGATTTTTTCCTTTGTTGCTCTCGGTGACCCCGGAAAGGCGCAGAAGTACGGGTTTTTTGATCGGAAAGAAAAGATGGGAGGAAAATGGATGAACATGGGAAAATGAATGGAATTCCAACTTGTAAGTAGACAGTAAAGCATTCATGAAGAAGCAATCAAACATCATCAAAGATTGCTGTTTTTTTTTGTAGGATGTCTATGGTATGGTTTTTTTATTGGGGCCTTTGATTTGTCAGGCACACCCAAAGATGCTGGCATTTCATCGCAATTTCATAGGCGTAGGAAGAAGCTTGCTTACAAAATGCATCAGCGATGAGGAAAGGTAAGGCAGATGGGTTCAATCATGTTGATTAATGTTGATTAATATGGGGAAGGGATCCAAAAAGGGTAGGGTAGGTAGTAGGTGGTTAATTTGTTTTTGTAATCTTTGGTCGCCTACTTGTGAAAATCTTCCGCGCCCGACCCTCCAAGCATTTCTTCAATGCATTGGTCTCATATCGTGAACATGCTGGTGAATGTTTCAGAATGATGGGCCCGTTTTTGGGGCCCGTTTTTTTTCCGGTAAAGGAACGAGAACAAAATATGATGCAAACATGAATAAGGAAACCTCTCTTCAAAAATGAGGAACATTGGAAATCTCCTTGAAAATCCATTTTTTCAAAATTGTAACCCTTCTCTTTTTCTATGAATTGTCGTGGGCATAACAATCTTGAAGTTTTTTGTTGAAAAAACACACACACTTTGCTGGCCATTCCCCTAGGGATCCTATCACCGAAACTGAGAATGGTAATGGAATCTATATAAGTACTTTGCGTTTCGTTTCGGTGATTGTACACCCCAATCATCCTCTGACGTTCGGTGATTGGATCCTTAGGGTTAGTAGCAACCAAGATCAGTCGATGATTTTGTTTGTGCCAGGTTCCTTCGCGACCCCAGGGAAACTCAGGAGTTGAGGCGATGAACAAAACGGTGCAGTTGGTACTGCCATGGTTGCCTTGTTCCTCGGGGAATGATCCAATGTTTACTCTTTCTTCCAGAATGGAAGTGGAGAATGATGGAAAATGATGGAAAATGGCTGTATTTTTTCTAACAAAAAGGTAACTACTATTGGAGGGGCCCATGTTTACTTCCATGATTATTGGGAAGAAGGGTAAGTATTCTAGCATCTTGAATTGATGTTAGGAGGGCATGTGCATATATGTGTTGTCAGCTATGTTCTAAACTAAACTCCACTTATCTAAAAGCTGTCTTCAGTACCACACCAGGAAACGAAACTTCCGCTGAATTGTGTGTAGCTAGGTGAACATGTAGGAACGCACATATCCGCTATAACTATATCATCCCATTGTGAATGAACGATTTTTATGTAAAGATGCCAAGATGACCATTCCCCAATGACCTTTATGAGAGAACGATAGCAATGACACCATGGGAAGAGCTTGTCACCTGTCCAGGTACTCAGGGAACCAGCCAACCAACCGGTACCCCGGTACCCCTTCGAACAGGGCAAAAACAAGATGGGCTCATGAACCCTGTGGCTTCCTTAGTAAGGCCCGTACTTCCCCAAAAAAAATTCACATAGAACCTAAAAATCACCCTTTCAAAATAGAATCATATCATTTTCATTCATTTTCCATCTAAATACTCCTACCTACTTGCTTGGGTTCAACTAGCCGCTAGCCCTTCGTTGGGGGGCAATTGGGGGGTGGACCCTCAAATTCCTCGTAGGAGCTGATGAAAGCCTTGGACAGCGATGCTGCGGATGCTTGATGTTGCAACGGATTGGTTTACAGGTTTTTTTTGGGGGGAAGGTTTGGACATAGTTTGGGTTGTTTGGGAAGGTTCTTTTTTGGTTGTTGGGCTATAGTTTTGATGTTTTGGGGTGGGTTTGATTGTTTCTGTTGTGGCTCCCAGTGGAAATTAGCATAGTTCTTATAGATTTAAGTCATGTGTTGGAATGTTGGAGGTATTTGATCGGATTTGTGATGATGTTGTGTGTTTTTTGGGACGAATTGGGTGATAAAATGATAAAAGCACTTGCACTAATAAATTATCAAGGTTCTCGATGAAAAACATGTAAAAAGACTATAGGTTCCAAATTGGGTCAAGAGATATTCATTCTGTAAAGATAAATTGCCTCAACAAAACAAAATATCTACATAGAAGTTCAAGTTGTTTAAACTTGGATGAATTTAGGGATCAAGTATCCCAGGCACTTGGTGATCCCAGACCTGATATGAACCAGGCCACTGAACTCGTTGGCTCAGGACATGACATGATATGTGGAAAATAACCCCATATCAACTCCACTCCTTTGGATGAATTGTTTTTGCAGCATGTGAGTTTTTTTTGAGAGCCATGGTATGGGTTCCAATACTTGTTGCCCACCCTTCCAAGATACCCCAGACTTCCCCCAAAACCCTCGCAAGCCCACAAATTCTTGGTGAAGGGACAGGGGTGTTGAAAAAGTCTCCTTGAAGGTCGAATGAGTGCGTTGAGTTTTCCAGAAGTTACAGCAATTTCAACATCGTAGACATCACATTCTAGTTCAGTTGTTTTTACTTGACACTCGTTTAAACCCGCAACAACTACATCATACATCATCATACATCACTATAGCACCCCAATACCCTATGTTTTTGTTACCTTGGCAACTCAGAATCTAGAAGAAATCCACAACTATTAGCAGTTCCTAAGGACATCGATCCACCTGACGTCAATCGCTTGTGTACAACGACCTGGGTGCTGAAAGGGTACCTTGAGCCTTGAACGACGCGTTGGCACCGTTGGGAGCGGATGGATCTTGCCTGGAGCTTCTAGGGATTTGGGGGCACTTGCTACATCTTGTTTACTACTAGTAGGTGGTGGTTTCAAATGTTTTTAATTTTTTCACTCCTATTTGGGGGAATGATCCATTTTGACTATATAATATTTTTCAGATGGGTTGATACCACCAACTAGTTGTTCATCATCATATGAATCATTACGAACTATCACTTGGCCAGCCTTACTCAAAAAATATGGGTCTTTGTACACAGTTAGTGAATTCCTTTCCTTTTGATTCATAGTGTTTTTTGTCCAAAAAAAGGTGGTTTTTGTTAAGCATGTGCATCTTTCTTGTTCTTAGTTGTTAGTGAAGGGTTTACCAAATAGTATCAGTATTAGCATGTTCCTATTGAGTAGCTCATCCAGGCAAGCAGATAAGCATTGGACAGGTGTCCTGTCGAACATAGAGCTTCCGCTTTTCCGCAACAGATACTCAACGTCTAGAAAAAGTACTTTAAAAAAAAAGAAGAATGGTCCTCTGAAAAATCAATCCTTCACATGGATCATGCTGGGGATCATCCAACTTCATACACTAAGTGGTGTGGCCACAACTTAGCTGACTCAGTGTCAGCTTAACCAAAATAGATGGCATCTTAAGTGGAAGGGTTAAGTCTGGAGATCCTACCTTTACAAGCCTATCTTCTCTTAAGGACCAAAAATGGCTACCTTGAAACCTTCCAGAATCAATCTGTTCCCATAGGTTCCAGTGGTACGATATATGTACCTCCCTGAAAACCACAAACAATAAACCATCCATGTAGGCTAATATAACAGTCCCATGGATCCCAGGGGTGTTCTTTTGGGGTTCATTTTCAAATTCGATGTAATGCTCAAAAACGCTGAAAACCCGGAAGAACGTCATCTTTTTTTGGCTCCAGATTTCTGTCAAGTTCAACTCGAGGCTGCGTACAAAATATTGTGTGCAGACTGGCGCCTGTGTGGAGGAGATTGCAGAATGATCGGATGAAATTTCACAAGTTGAAAGTGAAAAATAGTGAGAACACCAGCACTAGCACCACCAGCACCAGCACCAGCACCAGCACCAGCACCAGCACCAGCACCAGCACCAGCACCACCACCAGCAGCAGCAGCAACAACAGCAACAACAACAACAACAACAACAACAACAACAACAACACCAACAGCAGCAACAGCAACAGCAACAGCAACAGCAACAGCTACGTTCAATTCAGCCACGTCACATGTCCAGTAGCAAGACATTGTTGCTTGTGATGGTTTTTGATTGCCTCACCTTCAAGACAACCATCTCCCAGCAAAATCGACACACAGTACCGCAGCGTCAAGAAGAAGGGTTACCCTTTGGTACACTAACATGGCAATGGAACATCTCATGTTCAATAGAAAATGAAATGCATCTTCAAGTGGTCCATCATTTCTTGTTTTTTTGGTATACAGTTTACCAGAGTTAGTCAAAAATGTACAGTACCCTTCCATTTATGTATTTTCACAGCGACTCGATCATTATAACGCTTTTCTTAGACAGGTCTATTTGAGCCTGTGAATCCGAAACAAGTCCAACAACGTACTGAGATGTTGCGCAGATGTTTGCGTGTTGAGTCGTTACCCACCTGAAGTTGAACAGTTCGTCCCTGAAAATATACCTTCCCAATAGGAAAGGCACCATTTTTCAGGGGCGAGCTGTTCAACTTCGGGGGGGTATTTGACTCATCGAGCGCACAGGAGTTTGACCACTATTGCGTTTGGCTCAACAATACCATTGGCACCTCGGAGAATTTTTTGGAAACCTTGAAACCTCGCTATTTGGAGATCAGCTGAGAACCACGAAAAAAAGAACTGGTTGATTGGTTGATATAAGCTAATGTACCTGGTTTGATGTGGTTTTAAGAGTTTTAATATGGAAAGTTCCAACTTAAGATAGACATGAAATCTTATCAACCAACAATTCTTTGTTTGTGGTGGAATAGAGGGCTTAATCTTTGTCTGCCGCTTGTTGACTTTAAAAGGATCTCCGAAATGTAACGATGTCACACAACCTGGTGGACCCAGGGGCTCTGTAATTTTTGTTTCAGGTTGATCAATGATTCCATAGAAAGATGGATGCAATCCACCCTGGCACATGTGCCTGTCTCCAGATATTGATGTAAGATACACCTTAGGGAGTAACATCATTACCGGTGAGTTCAATACTGGGAGGGGCTGGTTGGGGGCAGATCCTATACAGGGTGTATGATTTAGGAGGGCTGAGGGTCACCTTGGCAACCTGGGATTATTTTAACCGCCGGGACATTCGATATTTTTCGGGTCGACTTGGGTGGTGTTACGTGGGTTCCTTATGCGGATCCCATTTGGGATATCTCAAGTATGCTTCTTGGCATAGTATTCATCCGTGGTCGAAAATATATTCAAAAATGAGGTTCACCCGGTTCAAAAAACTTGACTCCGAGATGAGACACATGATATAATTCATCCATTGTCAACTCTACAGATCTAATGTTTTTTTTTGGCTGGTAAGGTCAGCAACGTTGATCAATTCATTGAACCAAAAAAAAACCATCAACACATCCACTTCTAGGTGGTGGCAACTCAAATATTTTTTATTTTCATTCCTACCTGGGGAGATAATCCAATTTTACTCATATTTTTCAAATGGGTTGGTTCAACCACCAACTAGATCCCACGAATGGGAATGTTCAACCTGGATTTCCCTCGGGTTCCCTCGGGTCGGCCTTATTTAGGAAAGGGAAATCATCGTCAGTTCGTGGGCCCGGGGAACTCAGTGGTGGAAACAATCGCTTCAAAAGCGTGCAGTTTTATGTGAATAATATATTCGTTTTATGGTCTGTTTAAGTGCGTGTGTTTTTTTTAACCTTTTTTTTTTAAACAAGACGCAACACACAACAGATTTGATTTGACTATTTACATCAAATATTTGAACTTACTTATTAAGCATACGTTTGTTTGCACACATGCATGCAGCTTTTTTTCATACACACATGAAGAAAACACAATGTGTGTTTGACTAGTTTCTTTCTAAAAGTTGGATAACCGGATAATTTAGTAGAACTGGGTCCGTCAAACTCTGCACAAAACATCAAACAATGGTTTGTCAGACATCCCATTGAGCTGGATTTTTTGTTTCTTTCCTAGCCATTTCTTTCCCCGGATCAGCTCCCTGATGCAAGAAAGAACTTCAGCCAAAGGTACAACACATCCTGTTTTCCCAAGCCCAAAACAAGCATCTATCAGCCAAATCAGCCAACAGGTTTTAGTGTTTTCGAACCTTCAGGAATCAGGAACGGGTGGGCCTTATGTTCCTAATATTTGCGCAACCATCAGAGCATAGTGTTGAGGTGAATGTTCAGGAATTAATTTCTCAACAGTTGGATGGATCAAACTGTGTTAACAGAATAAAACAACACAGTCACAACATGTCACGACCAACAACACCAAAAAAAGAAAACAGCATGTCTTGTTTTCAGGTCTGGCCGTGGTCGAGTTTCTGGCCCAGGTCGGAAAGCAAAATTTTTTGTGCGTTTCAAAAAGAACACCGAAATGAGGATTGAAAAGGAAACCATATGTTGTAAAATCGCAAGGTAAGCAAATTCATGTGCATATGATTCACCATGTAATCATATATATATATATTTATACCAAGGATAGATGTATCACAGTACATTTGCAGTATGATATATGATGTATATATGTATATACTGTATACTTCTTTAGTGTTGCCGTATTTTGTCCATCAAACACTATTTTAGAGATCATCTTTGGAATTTCCGAAGTACCTTTGAGAGGGATCATCGGGAGAAAGGATATGCCCATAGAATAGTCAACATCCAAGACTGACCCTCGCGAACACTGAAACTTCTAACTCGGCAGTACCTCACAAAAACTGGCGAATGCCCTTATATAGTAGGGAATGAAGGAATGAAGTTTTACGTGGTTATAATGGGGATTCATTCCCTTCATTCCCTCCTAAGGGCCAGCCAGAAAATGCTCAGAAAAATTCACTACTTCGACTGTACAGTAATTTGTGGCGGACAATCCCGAGGGGGACAAACTCTGGGGGTCCCAAGTCTCATGTTTTTGTTGAGATTAGGTGCTTTGGCTTTATCTTGTAGATTTGTTTAACTTTGTACCATGGTAAATCCACTATTAAACCGACCATGTTAAACCAAACCACCATTTGGGATATTTTTTTGAGCTTTTTTCCAAGCATCATGGCCAAGCAAATCCAAGTTATGGTTGGTGGAATATGCAACAAAATTGTCCACAAAAGATTGTTGTGAAGTTCGGGTCCCAGCGTTCTCCGGGGCCCAAAGGTTAAAAAACAATGAGGTAAAGATTCACATGGTTCCAACGTGTTCCAAGACGCATCGTAACCTGGAATGAACAATACAAATAATTATACGCAGTATAAACCATACAGAAAACATCACACATATTCATGATTTTTGTATAATATATCATGCAAATATTTCCAGCTTGTTCTGGATCAAATGCTCTTTCAAAGTCGCCCATCTTTTTGTAATGTGCAAAATTAAAACACTACTGGAATATGGATTTCAAACTCCAATATTAGACATGCAACTATATTTTGTTTTGGACATTTAAAAACAGTAGATTTGAACCAAATGGGCATATTTGTTCCTCTAATACAAGTCAAACTTGTTGGATGAATATCGCGAGATTGTATAAATTTCAATCGTTTGATAAAGGTATTACATATTACTAACCAAAAGAATATTCCCCACCGGATTTCAATTTGTTTGAAACATATTGAAGTAGATTTAAATAGACTATAAATTTATGTAAGAGTAATTTAGATGATCCACATGGATTTTCACCAGTGCCCTGGTTTGCCAAAAAATCATTCCAAGGTGACATTTCATGATGATTCAGACTGTTAAACCCATCCATGCGCATTGGTTATCGTTCCTAGACCCTCTGTTTGGGTGTCGAATTTCAGCCCAAAAAGGTCTGCTTTTGGAGGTTTTTTGGGGATTTCAGACTCTTGGAGGATTCAGGTTTAACCTTTTTATCTAACACAAAAAAATCAAGCAGATGTAGGCACATACATAAGAAGATGCGTTTGATGATTAGACGGCATGAGATAGGCGTCCAACTGTGAAATGAACACCTTTTTAAGTGCAAGTTCTTCAGAGCTTGACTTTTTCATGTTTGCTACATCACTCGTTGGTCGGTGGCTGGTTGTGATTCCCCTTTGTGCCTTGCCGCAAATCGCCAGATGACACATATCCGCCTTTGCTTGCTGGAAACTTAGCAAGTTGCCACCGGAAAAAGATTGGTGGTAGGTGTCTTTCATCCACCAAATATGTCTACCTTGTGTACAATTAATTATCATTGACGTTTGAAGTGGCAAAGAGCTGATGAGAAGATGCTAGATTGTTGTATTTTGAAGGAAAACTGTTTTGAGATTTCTGGGATGATATTTTGATGGGTTTTTGTTCCATTGAGTATCAATTGGGGAGGAATTGAGTCAGGAATATTTTCTGGAAGAGTCGAAGTCGATGGATTGGATTTTTGCTTGGGTGTTTTTTTTTCCGATTCTGTTTTTGATATTTTTTGATGGGGGACAATGGTTTGGGCCAAGCCACCAAAAAAGTCATTCGAAAATGGACAGATTTAGCGATTGAAACGTCTTTCTCAAATGCCTGAATGACCTTAATTCATGAATTGATGTTACATAAAACATGAAACATGGTAGGTTGCAGGATGATTGTTTCAGAAACATGTTATTGCCAGTGCGAAACTTACGACTATGTGGAACAATACCGCAGAGCGTTTGGTGCAGTTCTTTCCAAAAAATATCAATCGCGAAGGTTTCGAAGTATCTGATATCCACCCAGATGCTCCATGTATATGGAATATTGGAATAGTTACCTACATTGAGCCAAACATGTTATGTTAATGTAGGTTTATATTATGTTCCATTCATGGAGCATCTGCAGTATGTGAGGTCTATCTCTAAATAGAATCCCCTTTCCGGCAAAGGAAGAAACATGATCCATCAAAGTTGCCGAGGATTTTGGGCATAGCCCCTTGAGGTGGACTTGTATTGAGTCCAGATGTTTGAGTGTTTGGCATTGGATGAACAAAAGTTGCATGCTGTCAAAGAGTGTATGATCATAATGGGGTGTCTAGTTCACTTGCCACCGAGATGGTGGTTTCAAACAATTTGTTTTTTTTCAACCCTCCCTGGAGAGAGCACCAACTAGCCATGCTCCCGGTGCTTCAACCACCTAGCCATGCTCGCGACTTGCCACTGATGTCATTTTCTGAGGCTAATGGCATCTTCTTTGGTCCCGTACCAATCCTTTGGACAATTCATGTGGGGCGTCATCACTGGATATCCCTTGCTGACGCTTATCGCTCCTTGCCTGAAAACAAAGAATTGGAGTCAGATATTTCTAAAAGAGTTAAGAATATGAACTGAAGTTCCAAAACTCTGGAAGACGGAAATGCATGGGGAAGTCCAAAAAGTAGACTCCCTGAAACTAACAGCAAGTTTACACCTGAAATTTGATGGTTGGAAGACCGTCCTTTTCTTTTGGGGCACAGCCATCTTTTCAGGGCCTATATTATATTACTTTCAGGGAGCGTAGGACCCCAAAAAAGCAACTGATTCTGTTTAAGCATCCTTTTTCAAACTGTGTTTTGTTCAACATGTCAGTTTCAGATCTTATCACATTTCATCGCATGCAGCACGTTATAGACAGGAGATCAGGTGATATGAGGTATATGTGTTGGATGGTAAAAGGACGTCGTTTCG
Source organism: Breviolum minutum Mf 1.05b.01 (assembly GCA_000507305.1). Classification (NCBI taxonomy): domain Eukaryota; class Dinophyceae; order Suessiales; family Symbiodiniaceae; genus Breviolum; species Breviolum minutum. The sequence goes on along the minus strand of DF239718.1, from coordinate 48,790 downwards.
TTCAATTCTCAAAGACAGATGAAGCTGAAGTTTGTTTTCAATCTAATCCTCGCACTTTACATTGGCAATGGTAAAGGGTGATCATGGGTATTGGTTGGTGATTGATTATCAGTACTTATATGTCGTGTTATTAGGTGATGGTCCTGATCACTGATGATCATGATCATCATGATGATTATTATCATTATACCTATAGAACCATAAGATCCATCAGTGGTATATTTACCTATATTATACATGTGTTTGATTTGTTTACGTTTTTCATGCAGGTAGATATATCGTTCGTCACATGCTGCTATCCGCCGTAGGTTTCTTGTGCCACCTCTAGGAAGCCTTTCGTGTCGACCAACCATTGGGTCACATGATGGTACCCGAGCTGTTTAACCCCCCCAGGAACCCTTTAAAAGGGGATGTACCCAATAAATACCCACTATATAAGGTGTAAACGGGGTTGATCATGAAGGGCACCATCCCAAGGGTTTTACCACGATTTTCCCATATTTTTCTGTAGCTAAGTTCAACCTCGGGACATTCCGAATGCATCAAACAGAACGAATACCTTTCTTACCTTCGGACCCCAAAACCATCAAAAATGAAGGTTTTAGGCCCCGAAATATGGGTGAAACAACCCCTAAAAATGAAGGAACCATGGGTTCCCATGCTAGGACATACCGTAGGATCCTCAGGAAATATCCATTTAAACCGGCGAAAATCACCAAAACTCTTTGGGAATCCCTTGATATCAGAGCTTCACTGCCCAGGTTTTAGTACATTGTATCACCGGACCCTGGGCACCTTGGAGAAGTGACGGGGACAGTCCACGTGGTGGTTGAACGAACGGGTGGAACGGTTTCGGTATGCCTCCTTTTAAAGGAGGTTGAGGCGAGGATAGGATATCTAAACCCCCCCGAACTTTTGAAAGGGAGCGTTTCGTAGGGAAGGAGCTTGTTCAAAATCCCCCATTTCGATCTGGACACCCTTTTTAGCTGTGAAGAAGTAGAATTATATTGGATTTGACAAGATAATTCTGCGCTCTCAAGCTATCATGGCTCATCCCAACTTGCGTGGCGTAGACGCCATTGATGATAAATGATGGTTGTGAATCTGTCTTATTGTATGATGTATTATGCGACTTTTGGATGTCATATCATTATTCATGTATACATCATGTATACTGCCTAGTCTTCATGTTGAGTTCTATAAACATGTTTGTTTACCCATGGATACAGTAGTGATGTTTCACCCTGGAAAATGCTGAGCCAATAAAAAACGTTATGAGGTCTTCATGTTGACTCTTCATCAAGCACGTCTCGTTCGGATGCTCAGGAGATCGGGAGCATTCAGTAGTTGGCAGTGGTTGCTGTGCATTTTGCATCAGAGCATCAGAACAAGCATTGTTGTAGAGATCTTTTCGGGACCAGCTAGTTGGGTCTCACTTAACCTTGGAAAGGGCCACTTAACCATCGCAAAAAGGTCACCAGCAGAATTGCCAGGGAGATGTGTGCTTTAATATCATGCCGAGCTTAGGGTAAAAGCCCAAAAGTGCATGTCCAAGTTATCCTGGGAGAAGATGAGTGATAATATTCAATTATGTTTTTTAATTTTCACCCCTGGTGAAATGATCCAATTTGACTAATACTCTTTCAAATGGATTGAAACCTCCAACTATAGTATATATTATATAAACAACAAGAGTTGTGATTCATGGAGAAAGGAGAAATCTCAGCCAATCTGACCTGAACATTTGAAGACGTTTTTTGACGATTGCCCGATATTCTCAAGTGACCAAGCACTTTAGGTGTGGAAATTAGAAGCAGTTGTCCAAGATAACAAGGATTTTTCGGGATTATTGTAAATTACAGTACCCATATCGAGAGGATCAACAGGAAATGCAAATGTATGGTTATTTTGAGGGATTTGCCAAAAAAAAAGCATGCATTGCTTGGGTTCGTGTCATAAAAGTGAACCCTGGACAAGAAAGCTCCTTCACCCAGAATCCTGAAAAATCCTAGATTTATTTTGGTAACAATCCTAAGTACCTTGTTCATAAGCATTCTCAGAACTACTATTTTCACCAGGAATCATGGCGGCTTGTGACAAGCTGGTGGTTATTTACTCTGACCCCAAGGAATCGAGGTATTTTTTTTGATGGGTAGTGAAGGGCCTGCACGGCCATGCTAAATATGATATCTAAATGCTCACTCCAAAATCATGAAGATCTCCTCCTTGCAATCAATCGAAGAATGTGAGTGTCTGACTTGCTCAATATAGACCCGCAAGGCAAGCATCCACTGTATGTAAATGTATGTGTGTAGATATATTTATATATATATACACTCTAATCTTCCGCAAGGTGATGAATGTGGGATGCATGATTTTCAGCTGGTAAAGTGAACAACTTTCCGGCATGGAACCAATCAGTTCTGCTTGACGCAACAATCTGCCCCAACAAAAAATAATCGCTGCTAGGGTGTCGGTTTAAAAGGATGTTAGATTTCTCGCTGAAAAAAATGCGGGGGAAAAAAATATACAGCTTTTGACGAGTGATTGTTCAAATAGTTTGAAATCACCACCTGGATTAATATATTGGCATGATATACATAGACCTCCCGGTGTTTTTTTCTCCCAGGCCCTCGTGTTACACTGAAAGAAATGCTGTTCAAGAAATGATTCTGTTTCCTCAGGTCATGATGAACTTGACGACCAATGAAATGATGAACATGCATCGGTGACTTGCTGGCGGTTTTACGATATTTATTGGTACAAGATGGGCCACTACCAGTTATAAATGGGCTTACAACCCATATAAATGGTCTTATAGATGGGTACTGTCACTGGGGTGAAATCACCCTCACAGGGGGTTATAGTTTCATTTATAGCAGGGTAGGGGGCCCCACCTTGTAGGTTCATTGGTTGGGTTGATTGTGGGGTGAAAATCTTGGAGTGACAAAAATATCTTTGGTGAAGTTTGATATGGATATGGGTTGATTGGGTTGGGGTGTCTTCCTGTTCCCAGGAATAGTCACCACCAGGATTATTGCATTTGTGGTATCCCAAAAAAAAACCTTCATATTGGCCACTATTACTGGGAACTCGGGGACAACCCAAGATAGATGTAACCAATGGAAGGATGCGGTCGGGGAAGGTGATAGTTTTCGAAACCAGGGCAGGAGTGAAAGCATATCAAGCATATCAAGTTCATGCTCTTGGGTTATACATCGTAGTGGGTTCTCCAAAATAAATGCTCCAAACGACCAAGTAAAGGATAACCCCCAAATGATAAGTTGTGTTTTGAGGTACCATGATTTGGGGGGACAACGCCCTGCAAATTGTCTTTCATGGTGCTAAAATGCCGAAAAGGGATTGCACAGGTGCCTTGCAGTTCAAATAACACAAACATGCTGGTGGTGGTTTCAAATATATTTTATTTTCACCCCTACTTGGGGAAGATTTCCAATTTGACTAATATTTTTCAGACGGGTTGAAACCACCAACCAGCAAAGGATGCCGTGACCCCAAAGTTGTTGTTCATGATGAAACATCCAGTGGAATCAATGTGGAAGTGTATACTAGTTTTATATTAGGTCCTGCCGATACCCTGGGTCACAGTGGGAAAAGAATCATCTCTATTTTAGTAGGAGACCTTTGTGAACCTTCATGATCCACTGTGAACCAGAGTTTTGGCAGGACCTCAGTTGTAGATCATATCTATCAAAGTAACTGTATTGAAGATTATTGAAGTAGTTTGGGTGGAGAATGCATGCTAAGTACCTTTAGACCCCAAAACCATTAAAAAAATGAAAGTTTTAGGCCCAAAAATATGGGTTATAAGTTATAACCCCTAAAAATGAAGGTTATGGGTTCCCATGGTATAATTTTAACGCATTCCAACGAATGCGCATCGTGAAAAAAAATCGATGCCGACCTCATTTGGAAGGGCGAGTTTCACCTTGCGACCTCACCCCGGGGTCATGCCCCAAATGGTGGTGAAAAGTAAGTGAAGTGTCCCCAAAATGCCCTGAAAACAATTCAGGTTTAGGAATTGTAGTACAGAGATCACTAAAATTAAATTACGGATCAAACAATGCAAATGCATGGGATTTTGAGGGATTTCCCTTTAAAAAAATGCATTGTTTGGGTTGGTGTCATATAATGGCAGTAATTTGCCCAGATTGTTGGGGAGCAGGCTGCTTATTTACTAGAGACCCTATCCTCAGTAGGAATGTCTGGAAGGTGCCCCAATCTGTTTACAGAGCTCAAAAACACAAAGCTCTTATTTTTGAGTGTTGGAGGCAGTAATCGTCTAACCTCTCCGTGAAACTAACATTTTGCCCCTGAAACTAGGCCTTTTGGTGCAAAGGGAAATGATTATGTTGGCCCAACCACTGGTTTTCAGGGGTATCGACGCGCTGTTTCAGGGAGGGTAACGACCCCAGTAACAAACCTTGGTGGTGGTTTCCAACTTTTTTTTTAAACCCCTATTTGGATATTCCCATTTTGAGATTCTATCTTAGATGGGTTGAAACCACCACACAGAAACTATTTTTTTGGGGGTAGAAATCCACGCCCTTTTCCAACGCGTCGACCTGACAGGTATGAGCACTTCTGGGTGGTACGTCAGGTGGTCACAGGTTGGGAATTCTTGGAGGAAACGGGAAAACGGTCAAATGGAATTGGGGGGCTCGATTTAATCAGAAGAAGAATCAACATTGAAGAAATATATTCCTATATGCAGATGTCGTATATTTTGATATATACATATATTTGTTCAAATTTACATTTGTTGTGGTTCTTTAGCAGGGTTTCCTACAAGTGACCAAGGTAGGGTTTCCCAACATTTCCCAACAATAAACGTCCTGTTTTGTATGACTGGATGCAGGGGAGACCTGTCGATGTATGATTTTATAAGGGAATGCAGTCCGAGTCCTACTCTCTTTTTTGAGTTGTATGAACAGATCGCTATGAAATGGGAATCTGATTTCACCAAACCCGGGTTTCAGCTGACTCACCACCAAACCATTGTTGTTGGAAGATGTTTTTGGTGGTCCTAACTCCAAAAACTTTCTTGTCCAGCTCAGTTTGTGAGTTTTGGGATCAAAGTGGGGATCTATGCCCAACAGTTCTGAAAATTTGCCTTTTGCCCCAAAGGAAATGTTAGAATTTTGGTCTTCCAACCATCAGTTATTAGGGGATGTTTGGTAAACTTTGGGGGTGTAGTGTGCGTGTGATTCTTCTTGATCTTTGGGAAACGATATCAAGGCTGACCTCTGGAGTGGCCAGTGTTTAATGTTTTGTTGTTCAGGGGATTTCGTTCATTTCAGCTGAAATTCTGCAACAAAGTCGAGGTATGTTTGGAATGCATATGTATGATATGCGAACATGTACATATGCAAAGTAATTATGTTAGATGTGGATATGTTTTTTCAAGTCACACACACACATATAAGCACGACAACTTACAAGGTATATATGAACATAAAATAGTTTTTTTTATATTCTTCTTTAGTTTGACACCCTAATGTTGAGATTGTTTTTTCCCCCGGGTGACACAGGGATCATCCTGATCCCAACCAACTTGGTGGACGGGCATCCAGGCCATGCACACAAGTCCTTCCGAAATCCTTTCAACAAGGCCGAGTTTTGGCAAGTGGACAGGGCTTGACCGTTGGGGGGTAGCAGTGGTTTCCGGGCATTTACGACATAGGTGGTGGTTTCAAAGATTTTTTAATGTTTAACCCCTATTGAACCTATTTTGGGGGAGATTTCCAATTTGACGAATATTTTACAGATGGGTTGGTTCAACCACCAACCAGTTTGTTTTTAGGGCATCCACTTCCAAGAAGCTTGAAAGATGAGTTGGTGTTTTCCATTGAAGGGGGTTTTTCATATCCAACCAACAAGGGATTCGTCAAGATCAGTAAAAGATCCCTAAGGTGCAATCCGCTTTTGAAACAAGTTATCAAAAAAAAATCATTTAGGACGATCCTTTTGAGGCCTAGTTGTGTTCTACAAAGATGTTGCACAGATCGGAACCTGATGATTTAGAGTTTGATTCTGTTGTTCTTTTCGTGGGGGGGAATATGTGTTCACTGTTTGAAGTACACGTTCTGTGCTGTACTTTGTCAACATGCAAGAGAGTTCTTCTACGCAGAAATCTTATAACAAGTAGACTTTTGGCAATGTTGCATTCAAAATATTGACAACATAAATGCGTGTGTTCACACTTGTCAACTGATGGATAGATAGATAAATGGAGAAGTCACAGGTAAACAGATTGGTAGCTACAAAGGTTGATAGATAATGATAAATACAATGGATCTACCCGCCCACCTAGCCACTCAGTACGGGTCACCACTAGGATTGTTATATTTTGTGTAGGGGATCCCGAACTAAACCTTTATTTGCCACTGTTAGTGGGTGAGGGAAAGATTCAATAGATTCAACAGATACATACACCTATGTTGACCTACATCTATGCATGGTACTTGTCCGTGACTTTAGTGTCTTGTTCAGGGAAGCGCATGGAAGAACTGTTTGGATTTCTGGTGGTATCGAAGACGTGGAGAGGCGCCGAGTTGCTAGCGGCAAGCCACGACTGACATGTTTGGGGGTGGATCAACTCCCATTTTTATTGGTTTATGGTAGGGATAATCGGATAAACTCATGAACCTCATAGTAGGGGTTTATATACCCATTGCAAGGAATCCCTATCATGATTATTAAAGGTGGGATGACAATCACGAATATAAGGAGTTGCTCGAGCCTTGCACATGGTGAAAGATGCTTACCGGCCCCGCCAACTAAATAGGTACAGATCTAAAGCTGCTGGATAAGATGGATGTGGAAATTCGATCATCCACTCGCAAAATCAAAAATCACAAGACTAGCTGAAGTCCTGAACTCCTTGAGATGGTTTGCCGCAAAGACACCTTGAAAATTCATGTGATATTTAGATTTTTCCATCTGGTGCAGGATCATTTTGATCAATAGATTCTCCCAGGAAGGTTTTGGAGGACCATGTTCCTTTGCGCATAGTGGTTCTATAGTTGTTAGTTGAAGGGGGGGGCAAGTGTATAATATCCTAGGTTCTTCAAACAAATTCTAATAGGATTCTTAAGGGGGGGGGTTGGTGATTCCCCTAAGCTTCCCTAATGTTTTGTAAGGTTCCCCAATCTTCCCTAGGAATCCTTAGGGTTCCCAAAGTTACCCCCTCCCCTTGAACACCCCCCCTTAAGAACCATACAAAGATCTTTGCAATGTACCCTTCCTGAAACTAAGATAGTCACTGAAAATTGATGGTTGCTTTTAGATGATAGGCAAGCTTTTAAGGGAAAGCCTATTTCCAGAGGGGAGGGTCCTTGGATGTCCCAGGAAATTAGGATCAAAGGTTAGGATCAGTGAGTTATAAGCCTAATACATCCCACTTAAATTTTATAAGCAGGTGAAATCACCCATTGATCCTAACCATAGATCCTAACTTCCAACGGGACATCCAAGTAATCATGGCCCGGGGAAGTTTGTTCACCGTCAAGTTATGGGTCAGTAATCATGAGGTGGTCCCACAAGCCGAGTGCTGTTCTTCTGGTTGTGGCCACAGCACGGGGAACCTAGCGATGTTGAAACCACTCAAATCGGCGGGTTGGGTTGCAGTTTTGAAAGATTATGATCCCAAAATGTATACCATGAATATCCCGATATCCATATTGTTTCGAATAAGATTACTAGTGATCCAAACTTCATTGGTGTTTTAAAAAAAAGTCCCAAAAAACAATGCTAAATATATTATTCTATACCAAAATCGATAAAACATGTCCCTTTTCAACAACAAAAACACCCATTTGTTGATACGTAAAAAACACAGTGGACGACTCTCTGTGGAGCGGAAAAATTCTACATGTTTTTTTCTCGGGCAAACGGATGACCTCGAAGTCGTTTAAGGCCCATGATGTTTGGCAAACGGCCAAAACGTTAGTCCCTTAAACGATCCCGGAGAAACTTCCTCATAGAGTTTGGAGTTTAGTAATATGACCCTATGGCGTTTGGGAATCTAAGTTTTGCCAAGTATCCATTCATTAAATTTGCTGGATATTTTGAGGGTTTTGATGCCGCTTTCTCACCAAGAAAGACTGGAAAACGGAGCCATGTCTGGAATTTGTTCAGGGATATCCACATTTTGTTGCCAGAAGTAAGCCAATGCCAGTTTCCTCAAAAGCAGTGTTCGAAAACAAATCAGTACTAGGAGATTTCTTGAATATTTGAACGAAAACCATTCGGGAAGAGTATACCAAGACCTTCTAAGCAGCCATACGGGGTTTGACGGGGTCTGATTTCATGTTGATGGGCAAAAATAAAAAGAGAATTCGGCGCTTCCGAAATCTGTGATGAAATCAATCTTTGTTCATGTCAATAATATATTTCAGTTGTTGTTGTTGTTGTTGTTGTTGTTGTTGTTGGCCCTTGGCATGCCATGATTGCTATGATGCTTTGTTGCCAAGACCTGAGCAAATTTAGGATCAGGTTTTTGCATGTAAAATTGTTGCAAGTTCTCTGATGGATGGTACTTTGTTTTGTCAAAATCCGTGATGATTTGACCATACCTTATACCATGCCTTGTCCACTGTTATCCCAAACTCATTGATATAGCTTCACACATTGTGACGTTATTCCGATCAACAAGCTGAATCAATCCTGGCTTCTTAGAAGGATCAACCAACCGACGTAGACCAGCAAATTACCTGGAAATCAAGTTGCTGTTAATTTTCATCAACTTTACCGAAGACTTTACCTCTAAACACAGTCACAGTTGCCTTAGAAAAATGGGACACTACTGGTGATGGAAGGATTCCTGCACCAGTTGATATGGTAAATATCCTATTATGTACAGGGTATTATGCATCCCAGGTGGTGCGGGATTTCTTCCATCAACAGTATGTTTCCACGTGCCCATATTTCCCCTACTGTATGTGAATGTTCGACCGTTCACCAATGACACTCTTCCGCCTAGGTCATTGATTTCCCGTTGTGGTAAAGAGTGACGCAGGATTTCCGCAGTATCAGTAGAAACAATGTCTACTTAGATGGGATGAGGACTGCTTGGTGAGATGTATTGAACATCAACGTTTATTATTCCATACATTTTGAAGATTGAAAATAGCTGCTCATTTTGGTTCCATTTCGGCTAGAAACTAAAATTTGCACATCTTCACTGTCCACTTTCCCTGTTCTCTTTTTTAACCTTTGCTCCCTTCATCCGCAGAATGAAGCAGTTTCACACGCAAGGGAGACTCAGAAGGAGCTCCTTTTAGAATGAAAAAATCACCCCTTCAATGCATGGATCCTTTAATTCGTAACAACGGTTGAACGACCGAAAAACACGACGACGAAAAAAAAAGACAAAAAACAGCTCCCGGAAAAGGGTACAAATTGTACACGTTGGGATGTGAACCCTACGAACCTTTGGATGCTACAGAAATCTCTTCAAAAATACACAGTTGATAAGAGAAAATACACCCCCGAAAACTAACATAAACCCTCAAAAAAATCATTGTTGGAAGACAAGCCTTTTCTTTTTTTTAATGGTCCCTTTTGGGGGACATGTTAATTTTCAGGAGAGGGATGTTTCCGATGATTGTCGGTTTGCAACCGACCAGGCCAGATTCCTGAAGCATCCAAAGTGGATTTCAACCATTTGAAGATGTATCTCCTATTAAAAAAATGGTGAGCTAGGCTGTTCTTAGAGGTTTAGTGATGAGCAAATGAAAAAAGATTGGCCATTTTACCTGAATTACTAGATGTCGAGCAAATGAGCAATTAAGGTGAGGGTTGAGCACCAACCACATTTCCTATTAAGAATGGTAATTTTCCATTGCCATGTAAAGGCAACAGCCACTGCACCACATTTGATTGAGTTTGGCTGAGCCAGAAATGAGCAGAGCAAGGTAAAGGCCAAAACCGATTGACGGTTGAAACATCTCAACTTTACCATTATACCGTTTTTTAGGGTAGGTGGGAAATGGTCTATAACCACAAATGATACCATGTACTTATAGAACGTTATATGAGTTGTACCTTTTTTGTAACGTTAGATAAATCATATACCAGTCAAGTCAGGGTTCTCAAAACAAAGATCCGTGATCTGAGTTGTGAAGTTTTCTGAAAAGATGGTGTGAATCCATCACTGCCAAAACTTGTGGTTCAGTCAAGGTAAAAGCTAGTAGATTTTCCAGTTGGCATGGCGCAATTGGTCAAATCCTTCACCAAACCAAAGTGAATGGTTAAACATCTGAGAATATCAAGATGAAAACTAGCTGGTGGTTTCCAATGTTTTCTATGTTCATCCCTATTTGGGGAAGATTTCCAATTTGAAAAATATGGTTCAAATGGGTTGGTGAACCAACCACCAACTAGAACTGACAAAACTTGTCATTACCTTTCACTAACCATTGGCATCATGGAGGCAGAAAAACACTCGAAGAAAATGGATTTACGTTGTCACGTAAATGGCAATCTCAGAGCGTATGTTTGTGCTTATGCATCTTATGCATAAGTGTTCAATAGGTAAAATAATTTTTCATGTTTAAACTAGCTACTTGCTGGATGTAACGGTCCATCATTTTGAGACATTTGTTGGAAAAGCAACCATTTGCGCCTTGCTTTTCCGTTTGTTTTCAGATACATCCCTTGGTCCGAAGCACACCTTTGGTTTGTTTGTGGATTTTTTCACGCAGTTTTGGGGCCCAGGTGCTCAATAATACAAGGCAGTGTCTGCTAGAAAAGATGATCAGAATGAAGTGAAGCCATAGAGATTATGTCCATGTAGAGTTATCCTTCTATAGATTCAAGACCTACACCTTTACACCTTTACAAACCACCAGATTTGGCACTTGCCACAAAAATTGATGTCTGCAAAAAAGGCAACATTGTATCGAGGATTCAGATATTGCAGCATTATCTTTACTGCCATTATGGACCATCACTATTTTATTCAGAGAACACTTGCAGACATGTTGGCAATGATTTTATGGGACTGATCTGCTTGAAATTTAAGGACAATCGGAGCTACAGAAGTTGATGTTTCATGTTTTTTTTTCTGAACTTCCTACATACAAGACTTCGCAGATACAAGTAGAATGGTCATATCAGATAAACCAGCTTCAGCATCGATTTTTTCGTTTTTTGCTAAGTTTCTTTGCCATTGAAGTGCTGGTTATATCTCCCCAATTACAGAACTCAGTAAAGCCACAAAAAAATTGTGCTTCCCTATATCGCCAGTCATAGAATCTTGGCCCATGGCGTTTTTTCCCACGCAACGATGAGGTTCCAGGGAACGAGGGACCTGAGGGATCCTTCCAAAGTAGTGACATATTGCAGGAGGTTAGCCTTAGAAGAAAAAAACATGGAGATGCTGTTGATTCCCCAGTTTATCTCAATATCTTCTTAAAGGCAAGCACCGCAAACAATCTCATATATTCAGATGCTCTCCCCAACAGAAAGAATCTTATCCCTTGTCGCAACTGAGAAGTTGTCAACAAGCTGACGTTTCAAGTGGTAGGCCCCAAGTTCTTGCGGAATTCCGTGATGTTTTTTATTAATCTGTAAAAGATGAATCTTTATTGGGATTTTAGACTAGCAAAGTGTATGGCGTCAATTTTACCCATCGAATTTCACGACTTCATATTTTTTCGGATTGGTGACAAAGATCCACCGACTTTTTTGCAATCCAAGGACTTGCTGAAAGAATTTGGTCCACCAATTCCGAGTAAAGTCGTCCACCCAAATGATTTTCTATAGCCGTAGAGCTACCAAATTGTGGCATATTGGGGCTTGTTGGAGGTTGTAAGATTCAAGTTTGATTGGGATGGGCTTCATGACTAGTTGTTTGTCGCATGTTTTTTCGTGGTTATCCAACAGAAACCCCATGGTCCAGTGGGGCAAGAAGTGTTCAGCCTATTTTGATATGCGGACTCAGCCTTTTTGTTATTCTGTTTCTCGTTCCGGAAAAAAGCAGGTTAACGGCTCTCAGATGTCCAAGTCTTGTGGTCCAAGTCCGACTGTGAAATACTTGGTAGTGGTGGCTTGCTCAAATCAAGTCATGGTGAGATCCGTATGTACTGTAATATCCTGTTGATGCTTCAGAAATCGTGGCTAGCTGACCAGTTGATCCCAGTACTTGTACGACGGGTTCTACGAAAATTATCTCAACTGGTGACTGCCAGATTTCTTGAAGCATCAAGCGTAGTGATATTGCTGGTGATTCTGATGAGATTTAAAGGTTGGTCACAATGGCAGGCATCATGAGTGCTTGCTGCTGGCAACGGCGCGGGAGGGGATTTTTGTCGTTGGCATGGCATAGAGGAGGTGATTAAAGGCGAGTTTTGTTTTAAGACAGAACGGAACATATAAATATGAAGTCGCTTGATTCGACAGTACGATATATGTCTTCAAAATTCTTCAAATCTATACATAGATCTTTTTGCTATCACAAGTTTACTTCCGTAGAAATCCAAACTCCTCCTGAGAAGGCATTTGATCCGCAAAACATGCCTAAAATCCCTTTTGAGAAGGTATTTGGATGTCTAGGGATTAGATCTCAAGTCATTTCAGATTATGATTCAACAAAAGTTTACATTCAAAATGGCACTTCGTTTTTTTGTTAAAACGGAGTCAAGTCACTTCACTCTCTCTTATGATCTAGTCTTTATACAACTTATATAGTTGTTTTTTGTGTAAGAAACCCGTTTTTCTGGCGCTTGAAATCTGAATGTTGGCTGAAAAATCGCATGTTGAATAAACCTCATTCGTTGAAAATACCTTTAGAAGTTGGATTTTAAGATTGCCCTGTGACGTCACAACAGTAGTTGAAGAGGGGAATCTTGAAAGATCATACCCCGACGTTTGAGGACTTGGGGTAGTTCCTGATATACAAAAACCAGATTCATCTGTGCTTCCCGGTCCACTGTCAAGGTTCTCCCTGGTTTGGACTGAGATGTTCCGGATGAGAGAATTTACCCACGCTAAAAGAAACATAACTAGCCGCAGCCCCTGAAAAAAAGGGTATTGGATGCTTGGAATTTGGAATCCTTTCCCTTTTTTAGGATGGCGAAGTCCCTGGCAGGGTGGCCATGTCATGTTAGTTTCAGGGAGTGTTGACGGGTTATGGCCGCAATGGCCGTGACACGGTTTATACAACGTAGGTTTTGACGGCGTCACCCACCAGGCATTGAGTGTTGTGGCCAACGTCTTTGCCAAGCGGGTGGCCCCAAGAACTCCCAAATCCGCGGCAGCTCCGTTGATGTCTTACCTACGGTTTTTTTTTGTGGATATTTTCGGGGATTTTTCGGCTTGATAAATCTCCGAAACTACCAAAAAAAGCAAAGGGATCATGAAGTGTATCTTTTAAAAGGAGTTGCTACAAGAACAGAAGGAACCTTTGGACCCCAAAGCCATAAAAAATGAAGGTTTTAGGCCCCAAAATATGGGTTCCCATGGAATTTAGACATATGTTGTGGGGGCCACACTCAAAGTGTATAAAGTGTGGGATTGCGACTTGATTCCTAGTCCGGACCCCTCGAGCACACCCCAGGCAATCCCCCGTTCGCCAACTATGAAAGGAATCACAAGGAATCCCTTTATGGTTTGTTGGTAAAGGTTTAGGGGTGTGTTCCGAAGGTGTGGTGAAACAACCTTAGAATAGAAGATACCTACTACTGAACTATGTTTGTTGCTCGTTGGGAAATTGCGTTTCGACCTTTGGTTCCTTTTGAAGTTCTGTAGTGTAGATAAATTGATACAGCATAAGAAGTGCTTATCAATGGCTTGAAATTCTTGAAATTGACAAAACATCACGCATACACTATTTTTTTGCTTGAAAGTTTCCATGTACATTATTATTTAAAGTGTAAGTGGTTCATGGTGCAATTAGTGGTGTGGGACGAAAACATGGTCTTTTTGCAGTACGCGCACTTTTTCGAGCAACATCTTTCTTGCTGAATGGCGAGACTTTTCCAACTTTTTTGGGGGATGGGAATCTCTACTAAAGATGAACAGGCACTAAAAAACTAGGCCGTGCTTTCAAATATTTTGTGTATCTTCATCACTATTTGGGGGAATGATCCAATTTCATTATTTTTTTTCCAAAAGGGTTGGTTGAAACCACCAACTCGTAAAAGTTTGAAGCTTTTCTTCCTGAGTTCCTGAGCAGGTAAGTTTCCATCAAGCAAAGCTTTAAAAAGGTTGATTTGTATGAATTGTGATGTCTTTATCTTTGGCCCTTCTTAGATCAGTCACAAATTTAATCATACTGTTGATGGAAGAAATCCGGCTAACCAGTTGAGGTTGGTAGTTTATCCCATGGTTTACAAGGTTTTGTACATCCCAGGTGGTTGTTGGGGATTTCTTCCATCAACAGCATTCCTATAGTAAAGTGTTATTTCAGAAAGGTTTTCCACCAACCATTGATCCAAGCGATGGGTTGGATGTAAGTATATAGATGTATATTATGTATATAGATCCTTTGTAAAACGGTCTTCCAACAACTCGATTGACGACCGGAACCAGTTTGCTACAAAGCGGACGGGTCGTTTTCAACAACTGAATGACTGAAATGAAGAAATAAATCCGGGCAAAGTGTAGCGACGTCAACCGAGGTCCCCCACAAATGTTGGTTTAGTAAGGGTACCCGCCCCCAAGATGACAATTCAGGTTTAGGAGTAAATTTGCCCACATCAAACACTTCCGCCAAAGTGTCTCACTTTGGCGCTGAGGGGCGCAGACTACTATGCTGTCTTGGGAGTTGCTAGAAATGCTGACCAGGCAAGTATGTGAGTATGCAGCAGATCCTGGGGAAGCAAAAAAACATGGAGAAAACAGACAACAGCCTCCATTCAATGAACATCGCGATTTTCGCTGGAAAATCCACCATGTTTTAATAGGAGATACATCGACTCAAATGGTTGTTTTTTTCCAATGTCATTCGTTAGCTTTCGAGGTTAGCCATGGAAAAAAGAGTCTACAACGACTCCATGGCACAAACGACCCTGATTTCTGTGGGGAAGGTACCTAGCCAATGAGGTGAATTTGAAAAGTACCCAAGTACGCCTTGGGGGTGTTGTGTCAGTTCTCCAGGTGTTATACTCAAACCGAACCCCGAAAATCCAGTGATGGAGTCCTATAATGAAAGGGATTGGATCCTATAAACTACCATGGGGACCCCCCAAACCTACATCTTTAGAGGTTTCTATGGTAAACAACCTTGTTTTGAGGTGGCCAAAACCTTTATTTGTTCATGGTTTTGGGCGCTCGCGGTAGGTAATGGTTTCTCACATACTTTTTTTGTTTTTCCAACCCGATTTCGTGGGGAAATGATCCAAGTTGACGAGCATATTCTGTAAAACTGGGTGGTTCAACCACCAACTAGATACAGAAGTGTCCTTTATTAGAGCCCGCCCGGTATGGCTTCAGTTTGCTTCCATCCTTCACTTTTTCCAGGGGTGGGGGTTGTTGAGGCATCCAATCTGCGCGTTGGAATTCTAATGGTGAGAATGGCGCTCTCCAGTGGTCCAGTAGACTAATATAGCGAGACATGTTCTGAAATCTTAGAGGGTACACCGTACACCCCAGAAATTTCACGAATTGATACCAAAAATGGCCATGTTTAAAGGAGTTACCGTTTCCAAATCATCATCCATGCGAATTTTCGGCGTTGCACACATATAGTTCATTATAGTTCCATATTGGTGGAGTTTCCGTTCTCATGTTCCAGTATTGGAGGGCATACCAGATAGTGAATTACGTGTACATGCACCGAACTCACATAGATCCTCCCAAGAAAGTAGCCCCATCATAGGGTGTAAGTCAATTTGACATGTTTCTCCATGGCATGTTCTGCCCATCTTCTCCACACCAAGAAAAGATCTATCTATACTTGGAGGATCACCCCACGTAGTAACTTTGTTAAGGTGGTTAAAAGCCATTTATAACTGGTTCATCCCCTACTTAGGGGATCTTAGGGGACTTATAATCACCAAAGTTACTAATCACTTACTAGTCATGGACTGATCCTCCCAAGTACCCATACAATTTTGTTGGCCGTTTCACGTTTCATTGCCCCGATACCTTGACCATCTTGACCACAAATTGGCAGAGGCAGCCATCAAAAAAGCCTATCGCAGCAAATCTCTAGAGTTTCATCCAGACAAGTGTGAAGGTGACAAGGCTGGGTTTTTGGCTTTTGGGGATGTTGGGCCGGGGGGGTGTCTGTTTTTGGTACATGTTGGCTGAAGATTTCCACGTTGTTTTTGGGTGTTTTTTTTCCCCGCTGGAGACGTTGTTTGTTTCCAGTGTCACCAGTACACACAGATGTTACATTTACATCCTGTGATGAAGTGGGGATCATCGAGGTGAAGTGTTTACAAGTCACGTTTTTTTGTGGGTAGCTGTATACTGTATCTTTTACCAAAAATGTCATCTATTTGTTATATAATTTTAGGTATAAATGACTGGTTGTTTGAAGCCCCTATTTTCATAACCAGTTTTTTTCAGAATCTCTAATATATTTGGCTGGTGTGAAGGAATGAGGGAATTAATTTACCTTCCAGGCAACTAACATGTCCCCTACCAAGCCACGTTTGAAGATGATCTTCCTTTTTTTCCCAGGTGCGATATGTTAGTTGCCTGGAGGTCAGATTATATTTATTAGTAATGTAATCCCAGTCATGTTCATACAAAATCAAATGCCCCCACAAGTTTCACCATCCAGATTGAAGGAAGGGGCTTTTCGGCATATGTTTTCATTTAATGAAGGCGAAGGCATGTGTAACATCACGAGGGACTCAAAATCCGATGTTTCTTTGGCCTCCTAAAAGACATCCAAACTGTGATTACACCCCAAAATTGAACGAATTGATACCAAACATGGCCATATTTAGTCACCTTTTCCAAACCATCATTTTGGGTATATCCAGCCGTTAGCCCCACTCGGGGGTGTATCCCTGACCAGGGTGGTCACGGCATCAGAAACTTTCCTCCAAACTTGGCAAAGGTACATAGGGGATGAAATACTACCCAGTGATGTGGGGATTATAGTAAACCATTATGGATCCCTATGAAACAACAGTATAATGGAAAGTAAGAGTGTTTTTTTTTCCTGGCTCGGGTGATTTCAATATTTTTACCACATCACAACAAATGTCCGTAGAATTTCTGCCTGCCCAGGATGTGTGCCAGACAAAATTCATTGAGGTTTCTACAGCCTATGAGGTCCGAAGAGATGGAAATGTTGGGGGCTGTTGACTTTGGGTTATCCTTGCATGCAGTCCTATATTGGATCTACCCCCCACCCAGTAACAGTGGCAAATAAAGGTTTAGTGTTAAATTTCACCTTTATATCCCAACTGAGATGTGACCAACACAGTGATAATTTCGGGTATATTATGAGGGTTGTACATGGTTATGCTATACCTAGAGTCTGTAGTTGTATATGTTATATTGTATATGTATGGGAGATGTTGTATATGTTGTATATGCTGTACAATGTGTTTGATGTGTTGTATATGGTTTCTTTATCTTCTATGTGTGTAGCAGATGTCATGTATTTTACATATGGTGTATATATCATGCATATATATAACTGTTACTATACAAGTGTATCATATATTATTATTATCGTTATTATTATATTCTTATTATTCTTATTTATTATTTATTATTATTATGTATTATTGTTATTAGTTTTATTTTTATTATTCATACACTTTATATGATTTTAGTAACTGTGTCATATGCATTTTATTTGATAAGGGATCATCATGGCCTTTTTGTGGAACCTTGGGTCCCCAACCCTTCGGTCGAATGGATGTCGGTTACAACCAACTTAGCCAACTTCACTGGATTTCAGGATGGGAAATCCACGAGGTTGCAAGGCCAAAAATGCACAAAACAGCAAGGGTCATTCATAAATTACTTCCCCAAAATTTAACATAGAACCTGAAAATGGTGGTTCACAATAGGAATCTCCTGTTTGAGGGGTCCAATCTCGGGTTCCATGTTAGTTTTCGGGGGTGTACCCATTTTTGGGAATCAAACAATACAAATCTATGGTAATTTTGATGGATTTCCCTTTTTAAAAAATGCATTGTTCGGGTTGGTAATATCATGCTCCCTGGAAAAATCCAGGTTCAATATATGTATATATGTATATCATATATATGAAACACATTACCAACAGATGCATTTTTTTCGCGGAAAAAAAAGGCTCTGTAATATTTGCTTTGTACCTGGATATGTTGTCATGATACCATACAATTTTTGATAATCTTGGCATAAGTGTATGTGAAATTCTGCCAATCAAGGGCTACAAAATTTCTATGCCAAAAACCTGCGACTGCTCCAGTTGTGTTTTCTTTGTTTTTCCCTACGTTTCACCTGTTCTCCGCGGGTTGATTTCCAAGAGGTCCTCTCCGACGCCGAAAAGCGCAAGGTGGACACCTGTTTTGGGGGGGTTGGAGGCGAAAATTCACGGTGGTTTTCGTGAGTTACCCCCCTCTGAAAACCGATACCCATAGGATCCATGTATGGTATATTTACCTACATTTGGTTGATGGGTATTTTTCTATAGGAAAGCCCCCAATTGTTCTATAGGATAGTATATCTTCATTCATGGTGGATTTTCCATTGTCAAACTTAGTCATTTTTTCCAACTCCCAGATCTCTTCAGTCTCCCTGTTGGGGCAATTTGTCTCACATTTGGTTGAGGATATTTTTCGGTCTCAAATCATGTCCAGAAGAATTTCAGGGGTGAATATGTTTTCTGAGAAAACCGTTACCTCATGTCTCCAATGGTTCGCTGACCCATCTCCGATGTTGTGATTGCGACGTTGTTTGTCTTCCTTGGGCAGGGCAGCCAGCACACTTTTCAACTTTGACCCGTGAGGTTTATGACCAGCATGGAGAGGAGGGTCTTAAAGAAGGACACCAATCCAATGAGCAGGCGGAAAACGGGCAGTAAAGTATGGTAGCTGATCTGGAGGGGTGCCTCTATTTCAGCCATGAATAGTATTGTCCTGTCATCACATCGACAGTTCTGCAAGTAGTTACAAAGACTCAAAAGAATAGATTTGACACACTTTCCTACACCTTGGTTGAGAGAAGTCTTCAGTGAGCCAACATGATTGGCAAATTTTAGTTATCTTGAGTTCCTTAGACCCTTGAAGAATCAGGAAGCAATACACACCAGCTGCTGGTTCAAATATATGTTCTTTCTTTGAATTTTGGCCCTGAAAATTGAAGCTTGAAACCACCACCTCATGTTTGGACTCATATTTTGACTCACAAGTTGACTCATCTTCCTTATTTGACTCATATTTTTGTTGAACTCATGTATTTGACCACCCGCCATTTTTCGCAGAGGCCAAGGCCATGTTTCGGCAATTCTTTGGGCGGGAGCCTGATGGCAATGTGTCGGCCTTAACCTTGACCACCTGACATGTATGAAACCCTCCAACTAGTGGTGGCAACTCAAACATGTTTTATTTTTACCCCACCTGAGCAATGAAAAAAACCCTGGTTGTTTTCGGTATATAGGGGATTATACTACCCAGGTATATAGGGGATTATACGACCCAGTATTTATCATAGGGAAAATGGTGCCATCACCTGTTTAATCCATTTTAATCCCCCCTTTAAAGGAGCCCTTTAAAAGAGGATGTACCCAATAAATACCTGGGTGGTGGTTTCAAATATGTTTTATCTTTACCATGATCCCTTGCGCATATTTTTCAAAATGGGTTGAAACCCAACCACCAACTAGATGGGATGAATCAGATAAACTACCAACCTCAACTGGTTAGCCGGAGTCTTTCCATCAGTATGAGATTCTTGGGAAAAAAACTGTCGGATTTCACAGTTGTTCGGGATGAATGGCCGTGAATGGTATATTTACCTACATTGTGTTGATGTTAATGGTAGATGTAGATACATATACGTACCATAGATGGATCCTATAGGAAATGGTATATATATATAAGAAATATATAAGATACATACATTACTGGTTGGCTGTACCTGTTTCATTTTGTAAGTATGATGTGACCCCCAAGTTCCAAGTTGCATTTCTTGTTCTCGTTGGTGAGGCCCAACGATGTTGTAGGCGCAGCTTAACGTATTAAGGTTTGGAAATGTTCATTTGGATAATGATATGATTACACCTGGGAAGATTAACGGCTGGAACCTGAGAATACATCCCTGGAAAAGGAAAATCATCTTCTAAACCATCATTTTCAGATTCCATGTTTAATTGTGGAGGTGTAGCATTGCTGTATCAAGGATTGAATCATTATTCTTGTTGCTTGCTCTTGACAAGATTCGGAAAGCTTCAGAAGAATAAACTGTCAGGCTGATACATTCCAGTGGCAGATATGCTGTAATTAAGATGGTATCCACCAATTGCAGATGGGAGGAAATGATTTGGTATGCTATAAATGCTTAGTTATGACTCAGCAGATGAGACCTTTTTCAGAAGTAGACGGGAAAATCTCCCGTTTCGTCGTCCCGGAAACTTACGTGACCGACTATCTGATGACCTTCAGAGTCGCTGGGTTTAGTGAGGATGGAAATTTGCAGCCGTTTTTTTTTGGATCCAAAAGTTGATTTGAGTTTTTTCAGGTTCCGCGAAGTGGAAATGTTGGTTCCTCTTGAAATCTTGTTGTTTCAAAAAGTTGCGAAATTTCTTGCAGTTTGCTCTATTTGTCTTTTTACCCACCTGAAGTTGAACAGTTCGCCCCTGAAAAGTTATATACCTTCCCAAAAGAAAAATTGTCTTCCAACCACCATTTTTCAGGGGCTAGATTAAACTTTGGAGGCGTAGTCCATATGGGTGTTTCCAAAAATAGGGAAACACCCCAAAATGGATGATTTATAATGGAACCCGGAACCCTATTAAAATGGGATGATTTGGGGGGAAAACCCACTATTTTCGGAAACATCCATATCATCTTTGGAGTACGAGTTGTTGCCAACTGTTTAAAACGCCAAGGTTCGCATTATCCGTCGAGGAGGGCAGATGATGTTGGGAAGCTCAGGAAGCGGAAGCGATAAGGGCTCAAGGAGGAAGTGTCCTGGTGGTATGCATGATGGAAACCCTATTTGGGGAAATGATCCAAATTGACTAATATTTTTCGACTTTCCCTTTTCGAATGGGCGTGTATAGAAATATGGTCGTTCATTTCACATTCCCCAAAAAAGGGATACCAAAGAGGCTGGTGGTTTGCGAAACCTCGATCCGAGAAGCAAAGGAAATGAGTCAATGAAACCGTAGAAATGACGTAGAAATGACGGTTGAAAGTCTAACCCCTGAAAGAAAAGGAGAAGATTTAAGAGCTACTTTTTGCAAACAATACTTGTAGCAACGAAAAGTGGATTTGATAGTATTTTATTCAACATGTGGGTTTTCCACTAGCAATGTGACATTGGTTTTCTAGAAGGCAATACATACAATGAATGTAACAGTTGTATCTGTAGCAAAATGGCATTGGGGTTCCTGACATGACATATGCAACTAGATTCGCGTATGTAAACTTCGGAAAAAAATAGTTGAACGTTTGCGTACTGCCCAAACAAGTTGCTAGATGCTCCGACGAATGAGTTTCACCCTTATATATCCAGACACTCGATGTACACTCCACGTATGTTGGCACTTCCCCACAGGTCCTCTCTAAACTACCCAAAATGATGTATATTTTTTGTTGGGGGGACAAGGCATTTATTTGCAAATGATTTGACCTTGAAAAACATAGTTTCACCTTCAACCAGTTTCACAAGCATTGGAACCCGACCCAGAATCGCCTCCAGGTTTCAGGAGGAAGGTGAACCAGGACCCAAGGTGCAGAGAGTTGAAACCGGAAATTTTGTGGTAATTTGTTTGTTGTTGCATCTGATTGACAAGATGGGCCCCGGTATATCCAGGGGTGAACTAATCCCTATACAAGTATAGGATTATAACACCAGTTACCTCGTTATAAGCCCATTTATAGGGGTTATAGCTCCACTTATAACTGGTAGGGATTTTTTTTTACATCATCCCTACGATGAAGGATGATAACATGTTTCCAATCCCCTTCTTCAATGCATCAAAATTTGCTTGGCCAGACATGTTCTGTCCGAATTTCTTTGGGGTACAGTACTCCTCCCCCCGAAAACTAACATGACAATGGAAAACCACCATGAATGAAGATGTGTTTCCTGTTGAAAATGGGGATTTTCCATTATTGCCATATAACACCCCTAAAAATCAACAATGGAACCTAAAAATCACCTACAGTGAAAAGAGAAATGATCTAACCAAACCAAACCTCCATTTTTGGCGGGTTTCCAGGCGTTCATTGTCTTTTCAGTGGTGTATTTTTCCAGGAAGATATCTATGGCGACACCAACGTCACAGAGCTGAACAAAGACTTGCAACTTGCCTAACTTGAGAGACTTGGGGTGAAATAACTCCACTTATAGGGGTGAAATAACCCCAGTGAAACCCATTTGTTTTTGGCCATTTATATAGGGGTTATTATAACTCCAGTTAATAACTCTGGTAAAGGTCCCATCTTGTGGGATGTGCTGGGATTTCGGTTTCAGAGTTGGGCATCTTCCCTCGTTCTCTAAAGGAAATAATACTGTTGATGGTTTAGAAATCCTGCACCTTTCATAGATACTTTATCCCAATATGGGTGTTTCCAAAAATAGTGGGTTTTCCCCCCAAATCATCCATTTTTATATGATTTTCCATTATTTTCACCATCCATTTTGAGGGCCCACCCCTATTTTTGGAAACACCCATATATACATCTCAGGTGGTGCAGGAGTTTTTCCATCAACAGTATTACTTATGGTTCGAGTTGCCCCAAAGATGCTGGCTCATCGCCAAAGAAACAGTTTTGGGGACTTAGGGAACTCTCCAACGACAAAAACATCAGCTTGCAAGTGATACTTTTTCTCCCAAAATCATGGTTCAGACAACCACAATGGTTTGAAGATGTGTGAAAATCTATGAAAATCTCTAATGTGATTCATCTACTTTACACGCATGTGTTCGGATTGTTTGTGTATATTGTTGTTTGAAGGTGGATGACTTTCCTAGTTCAACACAAGTTGTATGTGGACCTTTTTCTTTGGTATGCATGGGTAAATTTTGGCGATGGCATATACAAATGTACTGTATATGAAGTACTGTATACTGAGTATACTGTACACCATGTTGCTTGCAACAAGCCGGTGCATGCACAAGGCAAAAGATGAGAATCAAAAAAATGCAATCAGGGTGCTAGTTGTGTATATTAATGCTTTTGGGTGCTAGTGAAGAATCAGTTTTGATGGATAAAAAAATCACATGGAATTACTTGGGGATTTTTCGGTCACAATTGTGGAGAAGCTTTACCCGTGGAAGACTTGGCGTGATGATTTTTTCAAAGTCTTCCTGGTCTCAACAAGGCTGACATTAGCAACCAAAAACTGGAATGGGTCCAAAACACTTGGCTCAGTTCTGAAAAACAAGTTTAAATCTTCTGCCCAAATTAGCAACCAAAACATCCGAAAAATGTACGTTACAAACCTTTCTTTTTGGCACTGTTCTACAAAACATGGCTCTACAAAACCTGCAGCAACGTTCACGGCGGTTTCCGGAAAAAAACTGTCCGTTTTGTTCTATGGGGGGAAACGGGAAACACCGAGGTTGTTGGTTTCTTGTTGCGTGTTCCAGTTGCGGGCGTGAAAAAGTGTCACAATCCCAATAAGCTTTGGCAGGTATCGTTCCTTTTTTTGATAGTGATGTATACAGAGCTACTTGATTGAAGCATCTTCTTCTGGTATTACCAGTAGAACTCTTGCAAGGTAACATCAGCAGGAGGTTGAGCTTTCAATGCATGACCCATCCATTCTAGACCACCAAGTCCTAGAAAGGACATTCCATTTGGTCGATTTTTATATACCGTTGCCTGTAAATGGTGTGAAAAGTCGTGTGTGGCTTTGTTCTTCCGTGTATCTTTGTTGATCCAACAAAAACATCTTTGGCAGGGTGCTTGCATCATTTTTCATCCACGTGTTTTTTCGTTCACATGAAAATACGATAAAAATACAGCTTCAACTTTCCAGGGATCGATCTCAGATCAGGCTTCTTTCCTGTCGTGGGGTGAAACGCCTTAGGTACAACTCCCAGATCAATGATCGCATTGAACCGTGGATTGTCCAGAGCCTTGCCAGCAAGAAATTCTTTTGGAGAAATCCATGGGGTTCCTCTTAAAAGGGGTCATTATAATTTCATAGATTATCATAGATTATCATATCTAGAATACTGTATCTATACTTGGGGGGAATGAATGCAAATATATATGCAGATGATCTATATGATAATGGTCATTCTGAGTGATTTGCCTGCAACATGGTACATTGCAGCCTGGGTTGTTTGGATGTTTTTGTTGATGACCCCTCTTGGGTCGATAAAACTTGTGATTTTCCAGATGAGAGGAATCCCTGTGGAACATCTTTTGGAAACGCTCATCACTTACCCCCATCAAAACTAACCCGCCAGCAATCAGGGTATAACAATCCGGGCAATTCGCGGCTGACATTACAGCGCGGTGATTTCTGTGAAGTAAGTGTTGATTGGCGGTTTAGTTGTATAAGTCATATATAATTACAATTGTACTTCCAAGCAATTTAGGATTGAAGTATTCCGTGTCAAATTCAAAACCAATATTCAGTTTGGGCCGTTTTATCACTTCCAGTCTCCCCGGATTTAGAGAAAACATGTTGGTAAAACATGCCAGGGGTGACGTGTCATGACATTTCCTATCAGATGGTTCTGCTTGAGGTTCTACAAGCCAAATAATGATGCTTCACGTGAGGCTCGTGGAGTTTCCGCGTTTGATGGAAAAACACTGAATTTCCCATGTTTTGCGTTATGCTTTCCTGAGCATGGAAACAAGCCTTTGAGGATTAGTGATAGTGTTGATGTTCATCATCATGATCATGATGTTCATGGTTATCATGTTGATTATGATCATAATCATAATGATCATCATGATGTTGCTCAGCATGGTCATAAAAATGATGTTGATGATGAAGGGTGAATCAACAGGCCGCCAAGAGTCAAATTGGAGGTTTTTATGCTTCAATATAAGGTCCCTTAATTCATGTTGATTTTCCAATCTTGGTGGACTAAGGCCTCTACAGATATCCATATATATATATACTGTATATGTAATTGTCCAACATATATCAATCAACCAACTAGGCACCGTTGTAGCCGGTGTCTTTTTTTGTGAAAAACAGATCTTCCAGGGTCTATGTATAGAGGGTTACCATCGGTGACCAACCGTGCGAAAAGTCTTCTTTCCGCATAGAAGCCTGTATACACTTTACCAAGTAAACCGGGAAGAAATGCACTGGTCATTAGATTTCAAACATATTTAGGTTTGGGTATGTAAAGGACTCAAGTTCATATGTGATTTGCTGGTCAGCATCTTTGGTATCCAGCCTCCAAAATTTAATACGCCCAACCCCGCTGTGATGATGATTATCCGAGTACTGGAATTAGTCACAAAAAACAAATGCTATTTTAAGTCCATCAAGTACATGGTATCATGCTCAGTACAAGTAGTACAATTATGCCCGCCCAGGTGTATGGAAGAACCACATCATTTTAGATGGAAACACCAGCAAGTAGCAACATGAGCTCCGCACTACCAGCTCAGTTCCTTCACTTCCAATACAGAAACAAATCGCTTGAGCCAAGGAGCTAAAAAAAACAATGCCGGTTTGTTTAGGTTTCATATATAATAATACATTAATGACATTAATGGGGAATAATTTAACCGGATAGTTCTAGTATGGAGATGTAGGGCAGGAGTTTTAGGATGGGATGGGATCTTTCCTTAGGTCAAGGAGGAGTACGTGAAATTCGCGGACACCTTCAAGGACTCTGGAAATACGTTGGTCAGAAAATTGACCAATTTTTTTGTTTGTTCCCTGCAATACTGTTGATGGAAGAACTCCGAAACAACCACCTGTGATGTATAAAATCCTGTAAATAATGGGATAAACTACCAACCTCGACTGGTGCAGGATTTTTTCCATCAACAGTACCTCTGCCAGGACAAGAATCAGTTGGAGGTTTTGTAGGTCGAATTTCACCAGCTCATGATTCTACACATGGAATCACTCACCAATGCTTTGTTTGGGTTGTTTCTTACAATATTTGTTTGTTCTATAGTTTGTTTCTTTGGATCGTCATGTTCCTATTTCTTTTATGATTACATTTGCTTGGTTGATATGTTATTTGATATCTTAAACCCGTACCCCTTTGATAAATTAAGTATGGACTATATCAGGAAATAATTTCGGGATAAATACCCTACAGAAGGAATTGCATGTTGCTGTGTTTTAGTACGATGATCTTGCGCTTCAAAAGCATCTTGTTGCAGCAAATGGCTCAGTTGGGGTACGTTGCTAGTTGCTCAATAGTAGCAGTGCAAATTGATAGGGACAGTAGAGCTTTGTCTTTTTCGCCACATAAACATGAATGTGATAGTCCTGAGAACGTCAATGCAAAGTGGGATAGTGGGAGATCCCTGATAAGCCCAATTTGATGCCATGTCATGAGTTTATGAGGACAGTTCCGTACCACATTCAATTTTTTTTAGAGAATTCTGGATAAAGACTTGCAACTGAGCAGTTGGGATTGAAACAGGTGAGATAAGTATGACTGATAACAAAATGGACCACGTGGATGTAACGTTGAGCTTTTTTTCAAGATCGGAATCTCCTCTTGCAGGGGTCCAGTAAAAATATGTCATGAAGTATATGATCCCAATACAAGCGTACAAGTATACATACCGTCATACAGGTATATTATAGTATATTACATTATATTACATGGGTTCTGGTTTCACAGTTTTCATGTTCACCGAGAAATGCCAATCTGACTATGCTATAATCAATGCATTATGTAAATCTTATGTGTTCACATATACATATCATATATACATATCATATACACATTATATACATATCTTGCGCACATGGAGTGAACCCGCCAACTAAGCGTTGAAGACCCCGAAATTCGGTGGTCAGACTCCGATGACCTTCGAAAGGCTTATTTCAAGGAATTCGTTTGGTTTGGGTGAATGTTTGAAATATAAGATACGAATCACCCAGATTCGTGATGTTTGCACTACATGAACTACCAGATGCACCATATGTGTTTTTTTTAGATATATTATACAGATATGTTTTTTTGTTCATGTACGTTGTGAAGGCATGATTGAGATTCACATTGTCGGAATCGGCCCTGCTTCCGCCTGGTGAATCATCAGATCTAAAAACTGGGAAAAGTTTCTTTAGTTTCGTGTTTCGCCTTAGGTAAAGTAACAATTAGGCAGCGATCAAGACCCCGGTTGGTTGATTTATATAGGGCATACTATAGGGCATCATACTACCCAGTTATATTGAGATTGTAATAAGCCAATATAAGGATCCGTATTAACAAACCAGTGTAATGAAATGTC
Source organism: Breviolum minutum Mf 1.05b.01 (assembly GCA_000507305.1). NCBI lineage: Eukaryota > Dinophyceae > Suessiales > Symbiodiniaceae > Breviolum > Breviolum minutum. Next base: position 21,245 of record DF239718.1, on the reverse strand, counting down.
ACAAGGGTTTTGATCACTGCTTAATTCTTTCCTTTCATTCCTGGAGTTCCAACATCAAGTTATAACAGTATTGTTGTCGCATGATCTTCCGAAGACCCAAAAATGAAGGGTCATTCCTAGTTGATGGGATCCACAAGTATGATAGATGATTCGGAGACACACCATGTTTTTTTCAAAACATATTCATAGAATTTCATCCACGGCATTCTGTTTACTTGTTTTTCTTGGGGCAGATTTTTTGTTCAAAAAGATACTTTCTCCAACACTCCTTCAATCTGGGTAGCCTGAACCTGGATATCCCGTGTTTCCACAAGGCATTCTGATATTCCTTCTGTCGAAGCCGAAGAAAACGTCGTGAAACGTGCAACCTGCAAGGACTTCTTAAACGTGGCAGCGGTGAATTGCCGACAGCAGAGGGATGTTTGTTCGCAAGCTTCCATCAATGAGTTTGGGTGGCCCAAATTTTTCCGGTGCTTTTCCGGGGTGGGATCCGGGGTTGATTTGGGGTATATATAGGTAAATGGCACGAAAAGCAGGTAAGCAATGGTTGGTTGCCCTTCCCATGTAATTGGCATCATCAGATATAATCAGCATATCAGTCAGTATATCGATGTATATCATGAATCAGCTCCAAGAAAGGCAAATGGTGTATCCTTTTGTAACTTTTCTTCTTGCAAGGGTATGCCTCGTGATGATCCCCCTCTTGCAGTATTTTTGTTGTTTCAGGAATGAGGCCCCAAGTAAGAACCCTTCGTAAAAGAAGAATCACAAGATTCGATTTTCAGCCCCAAAGCGAGCAACTTAACTTGAAAAAAAAAGTCGTAGGTTTGGTCAAGTGAAATGATGCAAATGCAACTTTAGGTGACAAACGACCCTAGAAAAAACCCTTAGTTTGCTAGCCAGGCTGGTGGAATATTTCGTTTTATCCAGGGGTCATTAAAATACCCATTTTGGTGAGATCAAACAACGCCAATCTATGGTAGGGATTTCCCCCGTACTAGTGCATTGTTTGGGTTGGTGATATAATGACCCCTGTTATCACAGATTTTGTTGAGACTGAAGTTGTTTTGCCAGGAATCAACGATGTGATAGTTTGAAAGATTTTGTTGAATTTTCACCCTTACCCCCCTAGAACTAACATAGCCCCTGAAAATTGACGGTTGGAAGATGCAAATTCCTTCCAAACTACTCCCTTTTTCAGGGGACATGTTTGTTTTCGGGAGCGTACCCTTCGGGAAGATGATCCCAATGTAATGAGCATATTTATATACGGTATATATATATATATTATATATATATTATATATATATATATTATATATATATTTGAAATGGGTGGTCAACAAGTGGCAACGACTTGATCTAAAAAACCATTGATTGATATTCAGTTCCATCATTTTGCCATGTATCGAACTGACACCTTGACAAAGCAACTCTCAGGTTTCCAGCGTTTCGATGGTTTGGTGAAAACAAGGCCTGGGCATGGGAAAGAATGAGCGGCGGTTTTTTTCGTGGAGGTTACAAGCCAACCATTTGTAAGAAGAAATTTATATATAGGTGTTTCCTTAAATGGTGGTACCCCCAAAACACCCCAAAATGATCGTTTTTAGTAGGAAAAACCGTGGTTGTTGGGTACCACCATTTTAGGAAACCCCCATATAAAAACACATTTCAATCATCATCCAAGCTGATGATAGGTGTTTAAAGATTTTTGTTCACATATGTTTTGGCGGGAGTTTGGCCATGTGTGAGCCATACGCTCGCAAGATTGTGATGGAAAGATTTAAGGATTTGTGCCTTTTGTTGCAGTTTGGGGATCGAAGTACTTTTTTGCTCTATGATGAAAAGTGGAAAGATCTTGTGGATTCATCCAAATTTAAGGAAAGGTCTGTATACATACATGTGATGATATATTATATGTGTATATATAAATACATATATATATATATACATCATAAGTATGTACAGAGACATAGAGCATACCTACTGTACATCGATCTACAGAGCGCAATCATAGAGAGCCAGGGAAAACCCCCTTTGAGGGGACCCTCTTACTCGAACAAAATAAGAGCCAACTCTAAAGCACGCGAAAAACACTGAAAAAGCACTGTACACGAGTCCAGAACACTCTGGAGCACTCTGGGGTGCTCTAAAACTCAATCCTTGTTTTTTGGCAACACATTTGTACATGGGGAAGTTAGAGAATAGATATAGGCTGTGGGATGCTATGAGAATAGGACAATAGTTTGAGCAAGTCGAAAGATGAGTAGCCAAATACTGTAGATGAATCGAGCGAGCAAATCAATCAATAGCAAGATAAAAAAGAACTGACAGGATGAATGAAGGAATGGCTGATTGCATACACCCATGATTGAATGATTAAATGCATGAATGCATCAACTATTACACGGACATGTCTGTAAGTGCACAAATGAAAACATATATGCAAATGCATGAATACATCAGTAATCTATATGCATCTGTGTGTTGCATATTGTATTTGTACATGTTTTTTTCGGCATCTATGTGTCTTTTCAGGTATATCCTCATCACATGTCATGTGACCTCCCCGTCATGGGCTCGGTTGGTTAAACACAGGATGGGTCGCCAGAAGTCTTCGATGAAGGCGCTGCCAACGCCAAGAATTTGGGGAAGTCAGGGAAGCCCAGGGAAACTTGAAACAATTGGAGCCCAAAGGGCCCTGAAAACTGACTGCCTGCCTGATGAGAAAAGGTGACAAATGAATGAACAGGATGTATTAAACTGTTTACATATATATATATAATATAAACTATAAGATATGTAGAAAATGATGGATAATGATGGTGTATACGATGTATATATTATTTATATATGCAACAATATGTATATATAATATATGTATGGTTATTTAAGCACCGGAATATGCCTACAACAGTCAACTACCAGGCTTGAGTACCAAGCAATAGATGACATGAACAGAAGTCATCGAGAGTGACATCGGATGCATGGTCAACAGCTTTTGGTTCTCTTCAGAAGATTGAAGTATATTGGGGTTATAACCCACTGACCTTAACCTTTTACTAACCTCCTGGGACATCCAAGTAAGGATGGGGTTGTGGGACCCCTTCCAAATGACGCTGAACATGCACACACACACACACACACATGAAGAGACACACACACACACAGAATGCTTTTTCGAGGTTGCCCTCAGAAGATAGGTAGTGATAAGACCTGGTAAGAGGGGTGAAACCACAGATACAGTAAAGAAAGTGGGGACAAGCGGGTATTTGAATGCTTGTCTTTAGGAAATGCCCGTTGTCAAGCCAATCTTGTTGTTGTTTCTATTGGCACAAAATGAGTAATGCCAAAATGGAAAAGCATAAAATGACAAACTGAATAAGCCTAGAAGGATCAAGACATTGTTATTTAATGCTATTTATTTTTCTTGATGAAAATTAGTGCGGACATGGACCATGCTTTGGAATGCAGTGTAATACTCGTACATGTTTTTGATCAATGATTATACTGAACCTTATAAGGCTATTTACGGGGTGGATTTTCCCTTACATAAGCCGTATCCATATCCGCTTACAAAAACCTCCATTTTAGGTACCTGAAATGTTTGGTGATTACCTGGTGGCAATTTGATTCGAATAGCATGAAAAAGCGACTTCGAAGTCAGTTTTAGACATGTAGGGCAGACCCAGATTCTCTACAATCCTGATACCCTGTGCCTGTGACCTCTCACATAGATGGGACTGATTCAAACATTTTCTTTTTTAATGTTGAAACACTGGTGTAACCAAAGATAGCAACGTTCCCAAACTGTACTGGTTCAAGTTTTAAAACTAAATGTTGAAACCCACCAGAAACCGGGTCGTTCGTTTTTTAGGTGGGCCAATGCCATGATGCCAGACTACACCCAACTCTTGCAGGATTTTGGGGGACCAAATTGTCGTGAACGCACCTGCAGTGCCTTACTGCATGGTGTGTGTAATCACTAAATGGACAAAGAATCTACCAACATATCTACAAAAAAGATCCTTTCTAGAACGGCTGTGCCTTGGGCACCAAGTAGCTGGTGTAAACAACATCATTGCCGCAAGAGCCACTTGTTTCTGAGATACATTAGGTTTGCCATGATACCATGCTGGTTTTTGAAAGCAATGCAGGATCATCCTAACATCGAAAACGCCTTCCCTGGTCTCAGGGTCTATTGGCTTTATTTACACCATTTACACCTCGAAACTGCAGTTTTACCTTGGAAGCTGAAAGTCGTTTATATTTTGTTCAAAGATGATTGTAGTTTAACCTTGGCAAATCATCTTTTAATTTTCATGTCAAATCTTGGATGTGTGATTGTAGTTTATATTTATATTAATTATATAAAGCTTTGGGTCATTCCCCCCAAAAAAGACGATCATTTTAACTCCTTCGGGGTTGATCAGATTTATTGGTGTGCGTGTTTTTTGTTTTTTTCAATGACACTCCAAGTTTCAGGCTTTTGGCAGTCTAAGCAGCCCATTTGTTCCGGCTGTACCAAAAGCTAGTATCACCTTTATTTGAGTGGCTGGGGAGAGATGATGAAGTTTTCATGTCAAATTAACCCCCACAAATGTCTGAAAAACAAATGATGGGTGGAAGACAAGCCATTCCTTTTAAAATGGCCCCTTTGGGTCCGTATGCTGGGTTGTCATCCTTCCCAGTGGTGGTGACCAGAAGCAGCTTTCCCTTCAACGGTCCTGTATTTTTCTGGAAGGGGGACAACCCAAAGTGGATGGAAAAAGGGTTTCTAGGTGGGGTTTCAAATGTGTTTTATTTTCACCCCTATTTGGGGAAGATTCCCATTTTGACTAATTTTTTTCAAAGGAGTTGAAACCAGCAAGTAGGTATGAATGGTTTCGTCAGCTGTTTCTACTGGTTTTCTGGACCAATTGGTTGCATCACCCCCAACCCAGCGAAACCACACGGATGTTGCAACGTTGCGGAAATATAAAGAGAAGTCCAAAAATGGCGTGTAATTCCCTAAATTCAAAATCATGGAAATTGCAATATTGAAGAGTATATAATGTATATAGCTTGGTGACTTATTCTGGTTTGGGGCGCCGAAAGGTTCTAGTAGAAGGTGGTATACTCACCAATTGGCATTAGATATAGGAGCTCGATCTTGCCTTTTGGTTTTCTTGGTATGCATACCACCTTACCACAAGTGTTTGAATCTTCCCCTTTGCAAATTTCTGATTTGACAACAGGAGAAGCATGAGTTGCGGAAGTGGTTAGACAATGTCAAAGGGCCACACATTATCCTCTTTACTGCACCTTGGCATGCCTCGACTAGTTGGAGCAGTGAATAAAAATTCTTTCACAGTCATGACAGTCATGATACTTGTATAAAGAAAGTATGAAGGAATCGAGGATCCAGGTATGTTCCAACGTTTTTTTGAATTCATGTTCAGAAATACACTTTGGTTGCAGGGCATTCGGAAGATTTGGTAAAATTATATATACCGTGGAAGTTCAACAGTTTGCCTCTGAAATCTTTATTTCCCCCCCAAAAAATAGTGTTCCAAGCATCATTGTTTCGAAGGCGGGCTGCTAATCTTCGTGGGTGTCATCGTGTGTTCAGGAAAGAAATCACCCTTCTTAGTTTGCTCCAACAAGCTGTTCACAGCTTTCTGGGGGATGATCAGGGAGAATGATTTCATTCCTTGGAGCGATATTCCCGACTATGGGGCGCTTGAACATAACTTCCATACTTTCGGGGGTGTTGCAAAACCTTGTAAGAGTGGTGGGGAGAAGAATCACCACTAATTTCACAAGCAACGTTTAATGAACCTTCACTATCCACTGTGAACCAGGGTTTGGGCAGGACCCAAACTAACTAACCACCAATGTTCTATGTGAAAATGGCCATGCAGGTGGCACTTCTCCATGCAAACCTGTGTGCTGATGCCTATTGCCACTTTGAATGATGAGAATCATTAAAGCACCTCTTTGCAGTTTTTAAATGGAAGGAAAAGCAAACCAGGCGACCCATTTGGCAAACCTGAAGAAATTTCCGTATGTTACATAAAGGACCTAAAGTGACTTCAGAAGTCGTGAAAATTCCTTTTTTATCCAAGGATTCCTTTGTCCCGCGTTGCTAAGGACAAAAGCGCTTCTCCTCCAATGTGGAAGGCCCAACCCGTGAAAACGTTTTTTTTTTTCAGGCTGATCTTCGGATGGTCCAATGATGATCCCGGATTTTAGGCAAGTATTGTTGGTTTGTAAAGTTGTTTTCATGTAATACCCACTTAGTCACATAGAGATTCGATGTATTTCATATAATATGACAATATGATTACATATGCATGCTACAATATATTTTTTTGGGCATATAACAAACTACTTTCAAAAACCCATTGGTCCCTGGTCCATCCAAGTGATTGGCTGCAAGGATTCGAAAAAATCCACCGAAGATTCTTCCCCAGGTTTCGGAAGGACCTGCGATTTGCCTGTCCACCCCAAGCCTTCAAGGGATCCCACCTGAGGGCAAGCCATTTAAACCACCGTGGGCATGTTGGCCTAGAAAACTACAATCACCAAGCGGCTAGCCACCAACAAACCATTGATCTGGTATACACAATCAATTTCTAGCTGGTGGTTTCAAATATTTTTTGTTTTCACCCCTATTTGGGGAAGATGAACCCATTTTGACTCATATTTGTCAGATGGGTTGCTACCACCAACTAGAATCAGGATTCGTTCTGTTGCCCACTTGCATTGGGGGGAAAAGCCAGGGAGATGTTAAGTGTTGATTTGCGATGGGTTTAAACATTGTGATTATGGAGTATTCATCATTTTCAAGTGGTTAGCCGGATGAATTGTCCATCAAGTGAGCACATATAGCTGCCCAAAGCCTCTTGGAGGAAACACACGATGTTCTTATGTTTTTTTCTTCGTGCCATGGTTGACATTCCAGGTAGGTAATCTCAAACAATATATATACGTATAGTATATGTACATATACATAACATCTTGAACCCAAATGACCTCTATGTTTTAAGGGACCCAACCCCTCAAAACAAGGCCAACCTTCGATCCAAAAGAAGGGGCCCCATTTGGCGCCACCAGGTATTGAATCAATATCAACCCAAGGGGTTTTACATGTCGACACATCACTCCTGTTCTTAACAATCGGATATGGGCAGAATTGACCGAAACTTCACCAGGGATCGGTAAATTGTCCGAAATTCGAGGCAGAATCTTTCACAAGCAACAGATGTATGGCAATTTTGAGGGATTTCATACATTTAACAACCATGAATGGGGAATTTTTGAGTAATGCGGTGATGTATACATATATGCAATACATCTATATAACCCTTATATGGTGGATTGTTTCGCTTAGTAATGCAACAACCCCTGTTTCAATACTTGGATGTCCACGACAATGTCGGATGCTAAAACCGAGTTGTTGGCAAGGCCTTGAGCCGAGAGTTCAAGAATCGCACCGCACTGGCCACGGTGGGCGGCATCTTGTGGGCTGATAATTTCGGGAAATGAACCGGTAATCAAGGGACAATTGGGTATACCCCTAACAGTCTTGGGGACTATGACTATAACCCATAGATACCATTAAATACCCATTATATCGGGCTTACATAGGGATTTCCCATAGGGGTACGTTGGTAGGGGTACATCCAACTTTCCCCTGAGGTAAGGAACATCGGCATTGGATTGTAATTCTGTGAAGTTTGAACCAACATAGCTGGCTGGAAGATCCCCCATTTTGTTGGTATTTTGGTATTTAAAGATGGGGATGTTGCGTGGCTATGTTAGTTTCGGGGAGGGTACCAGGTTGGAGAACGGTGTATGATTCGGGTGTAACACGTTGTGGGGTTACAGCAGACAAAGCTTATAAGATAGCCTCAATTCTCCCTTACAAGTATGCAAATTTGGCGTGGCTGTTGTTTCAGAATTCGATACTGTGCTCCAACAGCATTTTGGCGCCGGTTTGCGCCCCTGCAAATGTTGCTCGTTTTGGTTTGTTCTAAAACGGATCTCCAGATGATCTCTAGGCGGTGGATTCAAGAACTGTTTGAATGTTCACTTATTTCGGGAAGATGATCCCATTTTGACGAATCAGTAAAAAATCACCACATACTGAAGTAGATTCCTAGATTCCAAAAAATCAAAGGATCCGCACCCCCAAAAAATGATTTCAAGCGAAGTTTCGACACATGAAACTGCCTCTGATCCTCTGAGATCTGCTGCAGGTGCCGCGTTGCGACAAGACTGGTGTCTTCAAGCCTCCCTTACAGCGAGAGTGACCTATGAAATGGCATGAAATCTGGTCAAATCCACAGCGACCTTAAACCGCCGGGTTGGTCACACCAAAAATTCTGGTTTAGTAAGGGAAACCTTCGTATTTCATGGAAATCTAGGTTGGTGAAATATCATAATTTGGTCAAATGAAATGATCGAGGAAGTTGGGGGCCTTGAAACTGAATTGTGAATTCATAGCCTTGGGGGTCCAATGACCTGAGAATTTGTAATGGAACCTTATCTCTATACTAAAGCTAAGTGGGATATTGATGGATATTTGTTTGCATAATAATTAGCTAGGTGGTTTCAAACGTTTTTTTTTAATGTTCACCCCAATTTGAGGAAAGGATCCAATCTGACTAACATTTTCCAAATGGGTTGAAACCAAAAACTAGTAGATAGTTTGGCCTGCTCATGTCTTGACAAAACAGGATTTCAGGTACCCGGATATGGCTGCGGCTCAAAATGTAAGGTCTGGATCCAGCCCCGTTCCCACACACGATCCAGACCTCCGATCCAGACCTTTCGAAAGGATTTGATCCAGACCTTTGGAATGATATACAGTCAAGCAGTCCAGCAGTCAAGCTGCAACTGTTGCACATCCAAGCTGTCAAACTGCCAAGCTGACACTGTCGCAAGTTGCAATGCCAACCTGCCAAGCAGCCAAGCTGCACACTTGCTGCCTGCACACCTTGTCGTCCTTTTCTTGTCATGCTGCATCCAAGCTGCAACATACACAAACATGTGAGTCCACTTCTGGGCCGATCCAGACCCGGATCCAGACCGATCCAGACCCGATCCAGACCACAACCACAACCAGCTCCGACCCAGACCACATCGAGCTCCGTGTTAAAACTTGTGATTGTTTGGTTTCTTTCCTTGCTTCAAACTCTTGGTTCACAATCCGTAAACTTTGGAACTCATGTCAACGGTACCAAGAGTGCTTACAGTCAAGTTGAATCCGAAGTGTGAACACTATGGCTAGACCTCTCCGCCTTTCCATGTGACCTCTGGCCAAGCCACAGACTCATGTAGAGATATGATGTCATATCATGACAACATGATCTTCTAGTTGGGGCCTTGGAAACCTCTGGATCATGCCCCTTTACGAAACCCCCTCGTTCCAGACGTCCGGATCACCGCTGGACGATCCAGACGGTTTTTAGAGCCATACCCATATGTCTGTACCTCAACTCGGGGTGGCATCACCCCAGATGTTGAAGATTTACCGTATGCCAGGGTGTTTCAACCTGCCCACCTGGAAACCGGACCGGCAGGTACGATGTGAAGATCCCACAAGTTATTCGCATCGATCCGTTGGATGAAGTGGGCAAGGTGAGATGTAGATGTCATGTCAACGGCGGGATGGTGTTTACCAAGAAGATGCGCACGCAATTTGACCATGGCACATATGACACCTACACCAGGACAACTGCTACAAAAATATCGAGAATGCCTTGAACTTTTCACACTTTCGAAACAGAAAACGTCAACTCTTGGGACCTTCACTTCTGCCAAGTTTCACCCCTTCAGGTGGCAGAAAAGTTCACCCTCACCTTGAAGAAGGTGCGGGGTGTGAAAGAATTTCCCCAACCAAAAATCCGAAGCCGAAAATCGAAAATCCTCCAAGTTTGGGGTCCATGCAATCGGGAATATCGGGATATCCAAGGTCCACTTAAAGTCAGGAACTCATGAATCACTGCCATGGACAAACAGGGATATTTATATTTTATCCATTTGGGGGGATCGAAACAAGCAGCAAATCTATGGTGAGATTTTGAAGGATTTTTTCCACTTTAAGATAGTCACAAGAAGTTTGGCGAGTAGTGTCAATGACCCCTTTCTTTCAGTGCCATTGCGATACTCGATAAAGTGTGGAATCTCCAAGCTCGAGTGAGAAACCATTCAGTCTCCCAAAAGGACCTGCATGTTTATATGGCACGCAAACAAATCTACCACGGCGCTTCATATGTTTTAAAGGTTGTTTGAACAACACCAAGTTTGAACTTTAGGAGAGCCGTGAACCTTGGTGTTTTTGGGTGTGGTTTTTTGTTCGAAAAAACTGTTGACCAGCTTTAACATAAAGCAGCTTGTTGAATGGATCAGATGAAAAACTAGGTGGTGGTTTCAAACATTTGTTATTTTCACCCCTACCTGGGGAAATCATCCAATTTGACTAATATTTTTCAAATGGGTTGAAACCACCAACTAGAAAACTACTGACATACTGCAGGTCATGCCCCCGGGAAAAAAACAGATGTTTCGATAATTTCGGATTTGATCAATTTGTCCTTGTAGATTGAAGAGCATTTAAGATGTCTTCGAGATACAAAACTCTCGAAGCTTTTGAAACGCAGGTTTATTTGGAAAAGGAAAGCTATTCGTTTTAAAGTCCGCCCCTGATGCATCAGTTGATTTCAGAAGGCTTCCAATTTTTACACGAGCATTCCTTTCCCCAAGTGGGACCGGGTTTCTACGTTTGGCATAAACCAACTCACCAAAGAGTTATGGAACCAACCCCACAATTATCAGTATATCAATGGGTGTTCCAGTAAAATGATATACAAGGTATATCAATGTATATCATGAATCAACTCCTGTTTTCAATGTACCTTACTGTACATCACTCCACAAATCAACTAACCTCTGTTGCATCACGTGTTGAGTCCTTTATGACCGTTACTTGTATTCTTTTGTTTGTTTAAAGTGATTTTATCCTTTCTACATCTTTCTATCTACCATGGGATTCATCACTGTTTTTCACCACCAATTGGGGAATACAATTTATTTGTTCCAAGCACCCAACAAGCAAATCAAAGTTTTCTCACCCAACATTTCAGGTACCTAAATTGGAGGAATCCTCACCTATATAAGCTGTATGTAAGGCGGCTTAAGGGAAAACCTACCCCCAAAATAGTCAAAAATATGGTTCAGGATCCTTCCATTTTAGGTACCTGAAAGTGTTGGTGATTTTCAGGGAGGGTAATCCCCATATATATATATATACATATATATATATACACCCTGGAAATTAACGTTTGGAACCTAAAAATCACCCAATTAGAAAATCCGGAAACTCATCTTTTCACCAAACCAAACTCCCCGGAAGGTGTAAGTTTTGTGGATCACAATTTTTGATGGTCATCCCACCTTTGATACGAAATCCTTACAAATGTTTTTTTTTTTTAACCCCTATGGAATTGGGTTGATGAGTTTATCCCCTAACTAGGTGGTGGCAACTCAAATATTTTTCATGTTCACCCCGATCCTTGGTGAAATGAACCAATTTAATTTGACTCATATTTTTCAAAGGGGTGAAACCACCAACTGAGCCACGAAAAATACCCTGGTTGGTTGGATTATGTAGGGGATTATACTACTCAGTTATATAGGGATTATAATAAACGAGTATAAGGATCCCTATTAACGAACCAGTATAATGGAAAGTAGGAGGGTTTTTTTCGTGGCTCAACTAGCCTATTATATGGAGAAAAAACGAGGAGTTGATGAGTTTTGATGATGATTCTTCCAGACATCCCTGGATTCCCAGGAGTCCATCAACTTATGGCTCTTAAAAGCTATCGCCGTGGGGAAAAAGGTGGGGAACCGGACCCGATGGGAAGGGTTTTCTGGATGGAGTTAAGAGGTGTGATACTCAAGGTTTGAACGTCAAGATATGGGTGTTTCCTTAAATGGTGGTACCCCCAAAACACCCCAAAATGATCATTTTTAGTAGGAAAACCCATGGTTGTTGGGTACCATCATTTTAGGAAACCCCCATACAAACACAAAATCTGGTCAAATTATAGCGACCTCCTTTTTGGCCCCCAAAAGGTATATTGCTGAGGTTTCGAAAACATGGGACATAACTTATTTCAAGGTCGAAATCTAGGTGTAGGTGAAATATGTTTTTCCATTTGGCCAGAAATATGGTAAATGGTAAACTTGATGTCATTGTTGTTGGGAGGATCGATTCTACGGCGGGTGAGCTGTTTTACTTTCTACTGTATCTCTTTCTACCATGTTTTTTTGCTTCATCAGCACTTGGGGACTACAAAGTTGGCTGGTCGTTTCAAAGATTTGTTATTTTCACCCGTATTTGGGGAAGATTCCCATTTTGACTAATGTTTTTACAGATGGGTTGAAACCACCAACTAGAAGATGTTGAACATAAAAACGAGCAAAATATACACAATGCAAACCCCCAGATATGACTGACTGACTGGCGTTTGGGTTGTTTGGGGACCTGGGACCGTGGATAGTATGACGGCTGCGAATTCATCCACATGATAGTCGTACCTTTCCTGGGAGGATTCATTCCCATCAAAAGACCAACGGCTCCGAAACGAGTGGCTGACCACTGAATGGGAAAATTCTATACTTGGATAACCTACTTATAATAGGGGTTATAACCAAGTTAACCAAGTTACTAAGTACCATGGACATCCCAGTAACAGAGACATCATCACAGTGGACTCGATCGATTCTAAGAAAATGTAGAGTAAGGCGGTCCCAACAAAGATGACAATAGGTACCGGTGGTGGTTTCAAAACGTTTTGTTTCAATATTACCCTGATTTGGAGATATGATGTCCAATCTCACTGTATATCTTCCAGTTGGTTTGAAACGAATATCTGGATTCCAGGCACTGATGTGATTTGTGAATGATTCTTGTAATGTACGTAGTGGATGATGTGATGGATATTGGCAGAGCTTTTTTATATCCTTTTACTGGTTTCCTACGTCTTTAAAAAATAGAATTGTTGGGTATTTGTAGGTGATGCTGTTGTTGAGAAGGAGGTGATCTATGGAAAGATTTGCTCAATTTAAAAAGAGGTTCAAATTTGCAGGTTTACTCTTGACGATTCAAGATGTTCAAAGGCTGGGTGAGGGTATGGCAGCTGTTCTTTTTTTGGTCTTCATGATAAGCTGGTTGCTTCTATCCCTGAAAGATGTCCATGTATGTCAGGGGTTTCCAAGGAGAACACAGAGACCAGATCCACGTCTTTAGTATCAACTATTCAAGCGCATACTTGCTGGAGTAAGCCCTTTTTCTTCAACCTGGCTGGAACATCATCATAGGCTAAGTTCTTCCCCTGAGTTGAACGGGAGAACTTGGTGGACGAAGAGTATGCCTCTGTTGTCGTTTATTTTTGCTGCCTGAGGTTGAACACGATACGCGCCCACAAAAGGAGATTCCTATTATAAACCCATCATTTATATCGGGTCCAGCCGTTAGTTTTCGGTGTATGTAACTACTATATGATGGCTACTACAATGATCACCATGAAAAACCATGAAGACATCCGGTCCCACTGTTTTCCATGGAGGCCGGACCGCAAGCGACCTTCAAGGAACTCTCCAAGGAACGTTTGGAGGCATGAAATTTGAAAGTGATGATTTTCCAAGTTTAGTATCTCTGGGTCATTTTGGGTTCCTTTTTGTTGGTTCATGGTGGCCGATTTCTGGCAGGTGTTTTTAAAGCTGCTAAGCGTTTTTCATGCTGCAGTCTGATGCCACGGATCTCCAGGCTGGTGATTGCGGACCCAGCGATAGCCAGTTCTGCTTCCTGTGGCTTAAGGCAACTGACTCTGGGGGACCGGAAGCGGCAAAAGGATTTTCTCCATGAAACCTGGACTAGGATCATCCTAAATAGATGGTCATCCCACCTTTTGATAGGACGTCCTTACAAATGTTTTTTTTTTTAACCCCTCTGGAATTGAGTTGATGAGTTTATCCCCTAACTAGGTGGTGGTTTCAAATATTTTTTATGTTCATCCCGAACCCTGGGGAAATGGATGAAAATTGACTCATATTTTTCAAATTGGGTTGAAACCACCAACTAGTGGATCATTGCACAGGCTTTGCCAAAGAATGTCTAAGGCCCTAAGGATCCGGGGATCCGTATGTCCTCAGATTTCGGGAATTCCGCGAACAAACATCCTATTCACGGAGATGGGATGTTTCGACCATCAATCCTACTCTAGGGAAGGGAAGGGATAAGGGAAACCAATGGTTAAATAAGCCCTGATCATAACGCAGGCTATTTCTGGGGGTATGTTAGGGTGGAGAAATCCTTCACCACCTGTTTTATATGAAATTCTATGAAACATGGCGATATTCTCAACATCAAATGGTGCCAGGGTTTCTTGCGTGAGCAGCATCATTGGGTCCGCCAAAGATGTCCTTTTTTTTTTGCGCGGGCGGGTTTTAAACATCACCCTAGAAAAAGGGGCTCAACATGATGGATTTGTTTTCATCCACCGGATTACTGGGGCGTTTAAGGGGGGGCATGCATCGCAAACCCTGTAGTAGTTTTGAAGAGGTGCTGTTTTGTGTGGAGTTTGTTCATCCCAACGCTGCAGTGAGATCTATTTGGTATTGATTGTTTATTTGATTGATGTTTCATCATTGTCACCATCAGCGTTCTCATTATCATGATTATCATCAGCATCACCAAGCATCAACCATCAATCATATAACATCATCATCGTATCGTCATCATGATCATCGTCATTACCGTCATCACCATCAAGCATCAAATCAACCATCATCAACCATCAACCGTCATCATCAACCATCAATCAACCATCATCAATCAACCATCAATCAACCATCAATCAACCATCAATCAACCATCATCAACCATCATCAACCATCATCAACCATCAATCAACCATCATCAACAATCATCAATATCAATGCAACACCAAGAAACGACATGTTCTTTTAGTTGAAAGTTGCCTATCCTACTTTTTTGGTGGAACGGAAAGGCACCAGGCATGCAAGTCCATGGTAAAAGAGATGCAATTTGATTCAGCCAATGGCTAACCTTTGAAACTTTTGGGGACTATCGGACTACATATTTAGTAGGAGAGCTAAAGTTTGATTTTTTTTTGTGTGGTCCTTTGGCTGAGTAATTCAAGTCAATGGAAAAGGAAACCCAACGAAAACACCACACAGGCAAACAATTTCCAAATCAAAGTGATATCAGTAATGAAATGTGGAATCCAGGTAGGGACAGTAGCAATAAACCTCCTACAAGGATATGATATTTATAGTTACCCATCCCTGAAACTAAAAAGCTAGCACTAGGAAAAGTAGTAGTTGGAAGACTACTTTCTTTTTTTGGGTTTCGGCCTTTTTTCAAGAGGCGATCTTTTTTAGTTTTTTGGGAGGGTGTATACCACGTGAAGCTTGGAGGCCGGCGCAGATGCTGCGGTGGAAGAAGCAACCAGGTGCCATCCAGAAATAAAGAGGAGACCAAATTGTTTGGAAATACCCTCCCTGAAACTAACATAGCACCTAAAAATGATGGTTTCCAATAGGAATCTCCTTTTCAAAGAGTCTATTTTCAGGGGCTATGTTAGTTTCAGGGAGTGTAAATGAATTTGATCAATGTGCAGTATAACAGGGATGATTCAATTACTGTACAATAGCTATTTTGATGATTTTGTCATTTTTGGTTGAAGAATCGACAGTCTATCATTGAATGGATCTTCCGTATGCCAGTCTACCATTCCATAAAGATACCTTTTCAGCGTATTCCGACCCGTTGACCGGGATGATTGGTGGCACATTGGTGCATTTGCCGAGGCAATTGGCACAGAAGTACCGAACCGATCCCATCAAGGCTTCGCCCAACGTTTTGCGGTTTTGATTTTCTGTTGCTTAAAACAGTTGTTGGTTTCCTCCCGTCAAAAACAAAGGGCTGTGATGAAACTGTTCACAGCAACAAAAATCATGGGATCAACTTCAGAAATGTTACTCAGTGTTTGTTGGTCAACTTTTGAGGGGTTTACTACTATGTGATAGGTGGTGGTTTCAAGCATTTTTTATTTTCATCCCTACTTGGGGAAGATTCCCAATTTGACTAATATTTTTCAATAAACGGGTTGAAACCACCAACTAGAAATATAAGACTTTAAACCTTTCTTTCATGGTCCGAAATGGCTGAGTGAGAAATGCCTTGGATTTTATGGGCCATGACATAATTGTTTTTCCAGTATGAGAGAAAATCCGTGCTTTGGCTCGGTCGGCTCGATTCTTCGTTGAACGTTTTTTAGGTCCAGCATATGCAACAAACGAATGTTTGTCCCGGTTTTATATAACCATATTCATGTCCCATGACAGATCCATGGGACGATGGTATATCTATTATACCTACATTTACAAACCATACAAAATCAGCCCATCCAAATGTAGGGTAAATATGCCATGCCAGCCAGTCCCATGGATGGGTCCTGGGTGTATGAAGGAATGGAACCCCCCCCAAGTAAATGGGTGGTTCGGATCGATTGAAATCTCCAAATCTCCCGTTGAGTCTTGGGGGTGGTATTTTTTAGGTTCAACCCAGCCGTGGAGTTTTCAACGGGGGAAGCGAAGTTAAGAAAAGATATGTTTATATAATGGTTGTTTCAACGGGATGATGAACCAAATCACTACATCCCAAAAATGCTTGGAAGTTTCACCAAACAGCCATCCATTTAAAAAACTGGGGTGTTTCCAAAAATAGGGGTGGGCCACCAAAATGGATGGTTTATAATGGAAAACTCTATTAAAATGGATCATTTAGATAAAAAAACTGGTTGTTTGAAACGGTAACCCAGAATGTTCGATTCTAAGATGTTGGCTTTTTTGTTTCGTCGTTGAATTTCCTTATGGAATTTCAGCTTCCCGAGCTCCTGGAGGAATTGATGGTTCCAACCTCCCCGGTTTTGGTGATGGATGTTATAGGATGAAAATCTACCGAAAATGGTGGGTTTTCCGGAGGTCATGGGAGGATATTAGGTATATATGATATTATTGGATTAGTTCAAGGTGAATATGTTTTCTATCATGGTACATCATCTAGAATATGTTTTACATCTTCCTGCCATCATACATCTGAATTGCTGAATTTTTGTTGACATGAGGTCACATGGGTCGAACCTTTTTGGATGGTATTTCATGGGTTTCGGTACCAAGATGTGGTTGAAAAACACAAGGAATCAACGATTTGATGGTGATTTGCTAGCTGTTCGTCCTTCAATATTCGATATGGTTCCCTGTGAGGATATTGGAGATTTTTTTCGAAGTTGGGTCTTGTTCCGCAAAGATCTTTCAATAGAGCAGCATCTTGCATTGTAGGAAGCTGATGAAGGTAAATTTCTCTTATTTTGCTGAGGGAGCTCCAGGTTGATGATTGTATGTGATAATTTGTAGTTGTTTCTGTTGTTGTGTTCGCCCCCCCAATTTATTTCAGCCCTGCAGATGTAGCAGTTTTTGCTTTTGTTTTGGAAACCTGGCTGGAATTCCAATTATAACGTCTCAGCGATCGAAGGCGACGAAGGCCATGAAGGCAATGAAGGGGTTGAAAGCCATAAAAGCTTTTGAATTCACCTAAAAAGTTTTTCCTTAGATTTTATCCTTCGCCTGAATGCTCTTCGAGGCTCGAATCTCCTTTCCGGGCTTAGGTCGACGCTCAAGCCCTCCAGAGGGCGCACATGCATGGGTCCGGAAAGAGCTTGACTTGAAAAANAGACCCCCTCCCCGGTTCCGGCAGCCTTCATCCCAAGGCTTATGGAGCTCCCATGAATGCTTGCGGCAGATTTGTATTGAAGCCAGAAAAAATAAAGACTACAGGCAACCTTTGTGGACCATACAGACCTTCAAGCAGGCTTACAGAGAGAAACAGCAGAGCATTTTTGCAAAAACAGGAAAGTTTGGTTGTTTGTCGGTGTATGCTGCACGAAATGGAGGCCTCCTTGCGCTATGGGCCTGTCAGTCTGGATCGCAGCTCAACTTGCGGCAATTTCTTCGAGGTGTTCCACCTGAACGTGCAGTGGTAAGGCTCGCACGCTTAGTCCAAATGGTGCAAGGGTATGTAAAACAGACTCGAGGATTTCGGCATGTCGACAAGCTGCTGCACAGATTCAGAATGCCAAGCAGATCGCTTTACTGGTTTAAGTCTTCTTCTCCTTCCCTTCTCAGCAAGGCCAAGGCAGCAGTGCGCATGGCGGCAAAAGCCACGGCCAGAACCCGAGGGTCTTTCATGTACAGCTGGATCATGGAGCGCGTGAAATTTGCAGCTGGCAGAACACCACGTTTTTCTGACCGACGAAATGCAGTGCAAGCAGCAAAGGCTATCGGTATTAGCTCCTTACTTGCGCTCGACCACTGGCGTAGAGGCGTCCAGGTCCGGCGCCTGCCAGGAAATTGGGATATCATTGACCGAGCACAGCAAGCGGAAGAACAGCAAACTCTGGGTCAGGAAGTCAAACAATGGATGCGAGACAAGTTTATCCTGAAACCTGTGACAAAGCATGCTATGAAAGCTTACTGGGACAGTCGCCCGCCAGAACAAGCGGACCCCCCTGCTGAAGAACAAGCATATGTGGAAGCATTGGAGGCACCTCTTGGCAATGTTCTGGTTCAAGATGACAAGGATAGGAAGCGCTAGGAAGCGCACATGGTCCATGCCATGGGATTGTTTAGCATCCATCCTTGTGGCTCTTGTGCTTATGGACAGAACGAGATGGTCAGTAGCAGAGCCTGCATTTCTGCGAAAAGGGCCTTTGCAGCGGGGCTCCTTTGCACCATACATGTACCCGTTCGTGAAGGCAAAATGCTACGCACAGTCTGGAGGACACACGTGCAAAAAGGTGGGCCACAGCTGTTTCCGGAAAGTTGTGTCTTTCTACAAGATCCCTTGGCGAAAAGCTTGGCGATTTGCCAGTCGGGCCTTGCAGATTTTGGTGATTTCAACTGGTGCAGGTTTTTCAGTTTGGCGCTTGAAAGACATCATCCCACAATTTAAAGTTGGCTTGGCTAGACTCCGTGCAGCTGACAAACCCCATCAGTGTATCCATTGCCAAGGTATGAAAAATCATACAACTATGCTCATAGCAGATGCGGCACAGATGTATGAACAGGTGAGTCCAACACGCGTCATCCAAGCCTTTGACCGGAAGGCGAGCATTCTGCAAGAAAAGTATGGA
>DF239717.1:0-169570 GCA_000507305.1 Breviolum minutum Mf 1.05b.01 | reverse complement strand
CCCCCATAGACATCCGTTTCACACATGTTCAGGAAAAATGCTTGACAAAAGCTGGTGCTTGGAAGGAAGCTATACAGACCCGAAGTTTCAGACAGCCCCTGCCGGGCTACGTTAAATTTCCAGGAAGTAAGGAAGCGGTTCGCTCCATCTTTCTGAGCGAGGTTCGGACGGTTAACACGCCACATCCTTTACACCGGAATCCCCATCTTGGTGTACAAGCACATGGTGCTGACTCTAGTGGGTGAGACTCAATGGAAAGTCACCTGCACAACCAAGTGCTCCACGAGGATTGGCAACACTCCTGAAGAAACTGTGCAAAACCCGATCCCTGAAAGAACGACTGACCAAGAGCAAAACCAATGGTAAGTGGGTGTGTTTTGCAGGTTTGCAACACCCTACCCTGTGAGCTGTTGGAGGCTTTGGAGCACAATCTCGGACTACTTGCAGCCGGAACCGCAAGCCGACGGCGTAAACGTCAAACCAAAGGTGCTGGTATCAAAAATCTCGATCATACTGGTGAGCGAGCTAAGTACGTAGAGGTTCAGGATACCTAGGATACGTGGATAGTAACCGGGGTTATAACCTTTACAAGTGGGTTATATGTCCCCTAACTAGGGTATAACCAGTTACTCAGTATCCTGAACCTCTAAGTAGCGATTCCCTGCTTTGAGGCTCCGACTGTTTTCAGGGGGATCCAAACTTACACCTTCTCCCCGCTCCCCCAACCACCTGTGAGCTCCATGGGCAGGACTTTGAGCACGGAAAGATGCTTCATTTTCCCCACTGAGAAGCTTAAATGAGAAATACTAGGTCCTAGGTGGTGGTGTCAGTTTTTGTATTTTCACCCCGAACCTGGGGGAAATGATGCAATTTGACTACTGCAATTTTACGTTCAAATGGGTTGAAACAACCAACCAGCTTACCATTCTGAAGGAACCATCACCAAGTGTTGTGGCAGGGCCTCGGATGCCAGTTGGGCTCCAGGTGAAGATCGATGGAGCATCAGAGGATCAGTTTCTGTACTTCAGAAACTGCTGTGCTAAAACAGTATCCCAAATATCCCAAATTCAGTCTTGTGTGGCTGCTGAGCTCATGTTAAGCTGAGATCATTGCGGAGCTGAAGGTATTGATATTTTTTTGGTGCAGAAAAGTAGCTACTGCCAATAGTAATGGCAGTAAGGGGGCTTCCGAACTCATTGTTGGATACGTGGATGAAGAAATTCCTGGTTACCGGGGCAGGTACCCACACTTTGCCTATAAGGTTTTTTCTAAGAGTCCCAAGGTTTGCACTACCCCCCCGAAGGATAAGAGCTTGCCCCTGAAAGCCATGATGGTTTTTCAGACGATCCTTTCCTTTTAATTTTGGAGGGGCGAACTGTTAAACTTCCAGGAATTATTACAACTGCATATGGGGTGATGAATGAAAGATTCACTGAGGTGAAATATTGATTCATTTACCATAAACCACCACCACACAAAACCTTCCAAGCTGGGCTTTAAGAAGTAGGGGCCCAATAATCGTCAACTCCACTTCTAAAAGCCATTTATAGGGGGTTTTGCAGGCCACTCTCAGGCTGGGGTGGTGTAGATCTTGTAGTTACCTTGCATCAATGATGGAGAAGGACCAACTCCTGCAGATGCAAGACACCAGCCCAAATACACTACTTAGAGGTTCAGGATACGGATGGTAACTGGTTATATGTAGGTTTATAACCCTAGTTAGGGGACATATAACCCACTTATAGAGGTTGTAACCCTGGTTACTATCCACTTACTAAGTATCCTGAACCTCTAAGTAGAACTGATTTCACCCTGATTTTCCTAAAAGTTTTGAAGTTCAGAAAATTTCGCATGATTTCAGGGTTCCCAACTGATACACTCCAACTGATTTCACCTTGTTGGGATCAATTTGCCCGCAGGATACCTCAGTTTGGTGACCCTTTGGGTGGTGATCGAATGCTTGGGTGCGGTTCCCCAAAAAAAAGATCGGATCCGATCCTGAAAAAGCAACCTACAGGAGGAGTGATTCAAAACCTCGGGGTTGGTTGGGGTGTACAAGGTGGGCCCTAACCAGTTGTAAATGCACCTTATAACCCCTATAACTCGGCTGTCATATTGGGGGAGCTATATAAGGAGCTAGGTTTGATTTTTGTTTCCCTACTAATTGGGGAGCTATTTCGAGCCGCAGAATCTTCCAAATCACAGGGTAGATAAGTAGAGTTATAATCTCAGTTAGGACATCACAGTAACTGGGGAGTTTTCCTTATGACTTTGCCTTTTCAATTGGCCATATTGAGATTTCTTTGTTTCTTTTAAAACCCAGTAGCCAGTAAGCTAGTTTTGAACCTTTCAATGGCCGCCACTTCCTTCCTAAGATATGCCTTTATAACTATATGGGTGTTTCCAAAAATAGGGGTAACCCCCCAAATCATCCATTTTAATAGTGTTTTCCACTATAAACCATCCATTTTGGGGTACCCCCACCCATATAAAACCACCAAAAAATTAACATACCCAAAATGAAGGTGTTAAAAGGCATTTCCTTTGGAATGTAGCGATTTTTGACATGTTTGTTAAATTTTGAGGGGTAATATCACGTGAAACAAGTTCTCAACAACCGATTTCAGGTATCTTTGAAAGTAAAACCTCCAATTTCCTGACGAATGGTGGCTGAACTATGACTGTATAGGTGGTAGTTTCAACCATGTTTTTGAATGTTTACCCCTTCCAATGGGAAAATTATTCCTTTTTTGACAAGCAACTCTTTTTCAAAATGAGTTGCTTAAACCACAAACCAGATGATACAATTAGATCATGTCAAAGCTTTGGTTTTTCCAACAAAAAGGATGAAAGACCTATGGTTTTAGGCTGACCTCATGGTGTGGACCTGAAGTTAGCAGATTGATTTGGTCAGGGAGAGTTGGATTCCAAACATGGTTGGAACACTTGGGTTACCGTGATGTCCATGGAAGGTAGTAACGATCGTTAGTATAGGTTGGTCTATTTCACCTATTTATGGGACTTACGACCTAATTTTTTTGGGGTGATAATCTTTTACTAAGTAGGATGGACATCCTACTAGTGCATCATTATATAAGAATATGTTTACCCCTTTAGAGTTTACCCCCAGCGGATTTTCTCTGTTTTAGGGATTAGGGATTCAGATAGTTATTATAATATACCGCCTATACACATTTTTTGTTTTATGTTTTATATGTATTTATGTTTATAGAAAATATATACATCTATTGATCCTCAGGTTCCATTTTGCAGCAGCCCATTGTTCTTTCTCTCCGTCCTTTTCCCCTGCTTTCAACTTTCCTCAACGAGGTTTGGCGATATCGCTTTGCCTGGCCTTTTGGTGCGGGACTTTGGGGAAAAAGTTTTTTTTTCGGCATGGGGATGGCTACCCTGTGAATTTAGGAACTACTTGGATGTCCTGGTGGATGCTAGGATCAATGGTTAGGATCAATGGGTTCTAATTTATACAAATGGTGGTTTGTTGGGGGTGTAGAGCTAAGGAGCCAGAGATTTGATGTATTTTCCGATCCTAAATAAGGAGCGTTTTTAAAGAACCCCAGAATCCTCAAAATCACAGAGTAGATGGGGCTTTTATTGAGTGTTGCGTATAGTCTTAAAGCAGAAGACAAACCCATCAGGCACCCTCCCGGGAATGATCACATATCCCATGCCAGTCGGCACTTTTGAAGCTGATTTTTTCTTTCCCATGGTTATATAGTTTCCTGGAGGGTAAGAATCATTCACATATTTCACCAACAGTGGGCAAAACCATCAGGTATTGTCTGTGATGTTTGCGATTTTATACCCCTAATCTTCCAGGAAAGCCAGCCCTCCAGTCCATACCTAACACGGGTTTGTGGGTGTTTTTAAAAGGACCACTTTTTTGAAGTTGGGATTAATTTGAAGTGTGGATTGGTCAATTCTTGCAAGAGCTAAAGTGGCTGACTTTTTGTACTGAAATTCAAAGATACAATCTTCATAAGGTATTTCCCAAATGATGCAGACCAGCATTTAATGGGTTCATGTCTTTTAATGAACGGATTTTGATGTATATTTGCTTCTTTTCGTAGGAAGCAGATCTTGCAATGTTGATTTGGTGAACCTGACGTGTCCCAAAGACCAAAATTGTCTAAACTTGTTTGCTGCGGTGGTTTCAAAGATGTTTTTTCTATCCGATTCTATCGGTACATTGGCAAAATGATCCTTTTTGACAAGTATTTTTTCAACTGCGTTGAAATCACCAAGTAGATCGCTCAAAACAAAGCAATAGCGTTCAGAAGATCATTGAAAACAATCTTTTTGCTACTTGAGCAGCGATGAAAAACCCGGTTGGTTTGGTTGTACAGGGGATTATACTACCCAGTTTTATAGGGGTTACAATTAGCCAATATAAGGATCCCTATTGACCAGCCTGTACAATGAAAAGTAACAAGGTTTTTTTTACTTACTTGAAAACCCCTTAGGTCCAAAAATGGGTGTGTTTTACCTATACATTTGCCTCTTCAACTTTCCACATGCAGAGAATAAATGACAATGATACAACAAGATGGGCCCCGAGCCGATCGTTATAAATGGAGTTATTGCATCCTTATGGCCTAACTGGGGTTGGAAGACGAGTTTGCCTTTCCGGATTTGGGGCCCGAAATCTTTTCAGTGAGTGTTCTTAAATGAAAACATCCAGCCCAAGCAGCGAAATCGCGCAATCATCCAGCGTTGTGTCAGGTATCCTTTCTCAGACGGCATGATATCTTGAGCCACAAGAAGATTGGGGAAGGTGCAGCCTTGGATGTTCCTCAGTGAAGGAAGGAAGTGATCGGATCAGTGGGTGAAATTTCACCTTAATAGAATCCAACAGACCCTATTTATGAGGAGGTTATACCCCATTGATCCTAACTTCCTGGTTCAGCCTTTGTCCAAAACGGCTCTGTTGAAGGGTGAAGGTTTCGAATATCTTCGAATATGCTCACGAGCTTGGCCAAGGGATACGTTTTTTTTTCAGGGGTTTTGTTTACAAGGGGCTTCCTTTATAAAGGGCTTTATTTACAAGGGGCTGAGTTTTGGCCAACAGATGCAAAGCCAGCGTTTTTTGGGGTGTTGAAATACAGTAGATTTGTTTCCTATACATTTTCGGAAACAAGCCGCCACAGATGGTACGGATCTAAATATTAGTTTCCAGGGGTTGGCGGCTTGATTCAGGGGCATATCATGCCAACCCTGAGATACTCTGAATTTGAGATGCATGAACCTGGTATTTTTGTTTTCAATTTGTAGAAGGGGGTTCCAGCTTAGCAAACGTTACAAAATCCTCTCAAGATCATCAGTGTTTTCTATACGTGTCCCTTTTTCAAGGGTTCTCAATGATGATAATCCCAACCTATTTTTATTTGGGATGTTTTTTTCAGGGAGACATGACATATAGCAAACCCTTATCACAGTGGGATTTAAAGCCATGTCATCCAAGATCTCAAGCCCTATAGACATTTGAGCAATGAAACAGACCCTGGTTGTTTAGGGCCGTTTAGGGTATATATATATATATAGGGATTATATATAGGGATTATATAGGGGATGATACTCCCCAATTACATGATATTGTATGGGCACGATAATAAGCCGATAGAAGGATCCCTATTAAACCAATCAGTATAGCCCATAGGATCCATGGAACTGGTATATTTACCTTTACATTAAACAAATCAATTGAATGTAGGCAAATATACCAGTCCCATGGATGGGGAATGGAATGTCATTTTGGGTTTTATTGCCATTTGGCAAGTTGCCTGAAGTTTACCTTAAGCGAATATAGGCTGGCTCCAGCACCAACTATCTAGCAGCAATACCAGCAAATGCAGCGGCTACAGATGTATAGTTGGTACCTTGGGTCGGAAATGCTATGTTAATTGAAAAGGAACGGTAAAAAACAAAACATATGCCAGAGGCATTTATTGCGTTGGTTGTTTCTTGACTCATTTGGCATAGGATCATTCCAATTAAATCTCCATGATTGAAGCACAGCAAGAATGCCAAAAAACTACTGCCCCGCGAGGCTATTTCCTACCCTCCTTGGTGGGTTACTTTGTGGGCCTTTGCGTTCGGTGCCCCAAGCACCAATCGAGCTGAATGTTCAGGAATAGATGGCCGGATGGTGATCCCCGAATTGGAGAGATAGCTCAACAAAAAAAGGTGAACTTCAACAGAAGTTTCCTTTTGGGGAACAACTAGCCAGTTTAGATTCAGGATTTATAACATGCCAATTTAGTTCGGGGTTTGCAAGAAGACATGTTTTTTTTTAAGGGTGACGGGGGTGACGGGTGTGCATCCTGAAAAGCTGTGGTGATTCATCCTCCCAACAAAGGGTCGTGAACTGCTAGAGATATTATCCCCAAAATGGTGGGTTTACAACATCACTCTAATAGGGTTGAAAGAAATGAGGGTTTACTTAACCTTACCCTTATGGTAATATTTACTCACATTTACCAGCAAGATCAATCAAATGTAGGTAAATATACGATACATGGATGCCGTGGGTTATGCTTTAATGATGTTTTTGCAAAGGTGATTTGTTTTGGTTTGCAATCCCTGACCACGCCTTAAATGGAACGCATGGCTGTTATATCAAATGATTGTGATGAAAACAATCTCCAGTCAATGGAGTTTCCTGGTTACCGAAATAGTTGATAGGGATTATATAATCCCCCAGAAGGCAAGGACTATAAGTGGTATATATAAGTGGTGTCCTGCCAACAAAGGGTGATGAAAAATGCTACCCACCGATCCCACCTATTAAGGGAACCAGATTCCCAACCATTTTTCTACGGAGGATCAGTAGGTCGATGTATTGGTGAGCAGTACCCACATGCCATGCACCCCTGTTTGGTTTTTGTTGCTCTATATCCAGGGGATGAAATTCTCCCCCCCCCCCCAGTTTTGCAGGGATTAAATATATTAAACCCACTTAAACCCATCCCTATGAACCAATCTGTCTAATGGAAAGTCAGTTTTATATAACGTTGATTTGAATAATTCCGGTGACCTTTCCGAAAATTAGGACAAGGGAACCTATAGATGACCTCAGTGACCTAAGTCTTGCCAACCCATCACTCTTGGGCAAACCAGGCTTTTAATCGCTTAATTGGCTTGTTACAATGCTTACACCCCGGAAGATTAACATGGAACCTGAGAATACACCCCTGGAAAAGGAAAATCATCTTCCAAACCATCATTTTCAGGTTCTATGTTAATCTTCGGGGGTGTATATTCAATGAGAGACTTTAGTTTTGCCAAGCAAGTGTACTTGGAGGATCATCCCATTTCGTAAGTAGTTAGCAACCATGGCCCCTAACTGGGGTTGTGTCACCCCTTCTAAATGGCCTTTTTGTTGGGTTTATTTATAAATGGAGGTGATCCTAACTATACTTACTAAGTGGGGGCCCATCCTCCAGGTATCACTTTGTAAGGGAACAACCATGGTTGATAAACCTTTACTAAGGCCTTATTTCTCATGGGGGGTACCTGATCCATGGGGGCCCCGGTTGACTGGCCATGATCAACTACAAGTAGGACCCATAGGATCCATGGAAGTTTGGCCAAATTTAGGGTTTTTTTTTTCACACGTTTCCCTCTACCTGGCGCTCAAAACAAGACGAGGCAACCATCGTGGCGCTCACGGTGATGAAGATGGGTGCCTTGGACCTTCAAGTTATCCAGTTGAGCAATGAACAAAAAACAGGTTGATTAGAGTATATATCGAAGATGAAATAGTTCCCAATTATGTGGGGATTAAAACAAATCAACCATTATAATAATAATGATCTTTCTTAAACAACCAAAGGTGATTTCATGGGAATTTAATGGGCCTTATTACGAAATTATGAACCACCATTGTCTTTTAAAGAAACACCGTAATGGACAGTATCAGGCCGGTTTTGTTTTGTGGTTCACCTTATTTTTTCCAGGTCAACCCGCTTTGCTTTACTTGGTTCCATGCACTCTGGGCCTTACCGTGCTCTTGTCCTTATGCTCGGGGCACCCGGGACGGTTGAGCTGGCGGTGTGGATGTGTGGATGGCTTAGGTTGATGCGTGGGGATGTGTTCCCCAAAAACGAGGTCAAAACACGTGTTTTTCGAAGCTTGAAAACAATGGACTTTAGAAGCGCTTTCAACACTCTCATGTGTTTTACAATGTTTTGTTTTGTCAAAAGTGATCTATAAACATGTTGAAAACATGTTATTGTTTTTGGTTTAATGATTTTTTAGTAGGAAAACACAACGAAGCAAACTCACCATATTTGCTGTGGTTACATGTTGAAGATGGGTGCCTTGGGTGCCTTGGGCCAAAGAAAAAAAATGTTCACCCCTATTTGGGGAAGATTCCCATTTTGACTGATTGTTTTTCAGATGGGTTGAAACCGCCAACCAGATCAGCATTTGGTGGCACAATATGTTGTGCTTCACTTGTTTCAATCACTGGAAGAATTTGGAAGACTATGGGGAGAACATTGAAGGTTGGAAGATGAATTGTCTTTTAAAGATGGTCTGTTTTCAGGGTTGATTTTCAGGGGTGTACTCCCCGGAAAACTAACACGACAATGGAAAATCACCAATTTCAATAGGAGATACATATTCCAAATGGCTAATTTGTCATGGTCATGTTGGTTTTCAAGGGTGTAAGGTTTTCTTCTGCTAAAACAGCACATGTCAATGTCATTGCTGACCTGCCAAAAAAAAAATACAGCTCCCGGGCCTAGCACTCAGGTCGTGGCGAATTGTGCCCTGGTCGAATCAACCCCCACAGTTGGTTAAAGGGCACCTTGAGGAAGCAGAAGCGGCAGCAATTAAAAGCATGTATCTGGTCAAATGATAGCGACCTCACACGACCTCACCCCAAAAGGTAGCCAAGGAAGGGAAATCCCCTTATTTCAGGGAAACATAGGTTGGTGAAATATTATCATTTGGCCAGATGTATAGCTCTTTCAATCCCACATTTTAATCCAGGTGGTGAATTTAAAGGTTTTCTTTGGGGAGATGATCCAAATTTTGATGTGTTGCTGCTTGATCCCTTTGAATGTTCATCCATTAGACATGGTTTGGCGACATGGTATGTCTATATTGTCCATTGTCTATATTTGTTCAATCTGCACTTGGATTTGATTTGGATTTGTCTTGAAGGTGATGTTTTACGGATTTTACCATGGTAAATCACCATTTGTTACCACCATTTGGGAGAATGTTTTTAGAACTTTTTCCCACCATCTCAAGCCTATAGCAAATCCAAGTTGATGGTATGAAACCTGTGAGGATTTGGTTTTTTGAAGTCGTTGATGTTTTTAGAAATCAGGCGATATACACCTACACTCAAATTTAGATGCTAGATACCGAAAATTACCTCCATATTATTTTTGAAGCCGGGGACGGAGATACGCGTTCAAAAAGGCCCATCATGTTTGGTATCCATTCGTTGAATTTCAGGGGTGTAACCTCTTGAGGGTTGGACCCAGCCTTCCGGTGGGGTGCACATGGCGGCGTTTCAAAACGGTATCCAACGGTATTTCGGGGGGTTTGGGGGGATTGGTTGGATTGAGATATACCTACATGGGCTTCCAAACACCTTCCACGTGAGGTGGTATTTGGACCCCAAAAACCGACACACCAAAAGACGAAACTCACCTCAGCATGAGTATGACTGGAAGACTAGGGTTATGATGATGTTTGTGTTTTTTTTCTGGGAGTTTATTGCTCGGGACTCAATGATTTATATGATTTTTTTTGAAGAGCCACCACTGGGACAAACTGTTCAACAAAAAACAGAAGATTCTCCAAAGAAATGGGGAAGGTTGAATCACTTTGCCGAATGTTTTTTATTTTTATCAGTTAACCATCATACTAATGTTGGATTTGTGTCGAAGTATTTTTTTCAGATTCTACCATGGTAAATTACCATTAAGCCATCATTTTGGATAATACTGTTGGAACTTTTTCCAAGCATCCAAGAAGCAAATCCAAGACATCCATTGATTGTTTTGTTTTCTTTCTTCACATCCAAGAAATTGAGAGGTATTCTTTCTGAGACGGCATGATATCTTGAGCCGCAAGTACTTGGATGTTTCAGGAAGTTAGTTTAAATGTCAAGTAATTGGGTAAAAACCTACTTATAAATGAGCTATATTGTGGTGAAATAACCCACTGATCCTAACCTTTTACTAGCACTTCCAACGGGACATCCAAGTACCTGGTGAGTAAAATGATTTTCGACCCACATTCACACCACATCAAGGCTCGACCTTTATAGGGCGTCCAAACTCACACCGATCATCATGTTCGGTATGACTGAAGGATGGCGACTGAAAGACTAGGGTATAATTATAGTTCTTTTTAAAGTAAATCAGTAAATTCATATACCCTCCCTGAAGCAAACATAGCCCCCTGAAAATTAGTGATTTGGAGACAAGCCTTTCCTTTTGGGGCCCGGTCTATACACCAAAAAAAGATGTGGTTTCTTGGTCCCCCCCTCATGCTGAAATTTTATGCATCCGAAGCTGAATGTGTTGCACCGAGGATGCTCCTTTGGGACAATAAAGTGAGCCGACGTGGGTCTGAGGTGGGGATGGCTATAGGGATACGACGAAGGAAATGGAAGTGGATGAAACTGGGGGCCATAAGCTATGAATGAGTAGTAAGTATCTTGGGACCCCCAAAAACCCACAGGAAAAAATGGGAAGGTTTTTTTGGGCCAAAAAATATATGGGTTATACTTAAAGCTCCGAAAATCAAGGTTAAGTGGGTTCCCAGAGTACATGGTGGCTAATAGTACTTACTGATACTTTTAAAGCTGTAGTTATAAGTTGGGTTTTAATCAATCCCTGTACACTGGTTTATAAGTTCACTAAATTGGGTGAAGATTTCGTCATGGCTGGAATAAGGGTGGAAATATTGAGGTATTCAACATGACAGTGAGCAATTGGTGGAAAGGACAGTATGCTGAGAGTCGGATGCTCAATCCTTATGGTTCACAGCATGGAACCCCAAAATGAAGGTTTAGAAGATGTTTTTCCTTTCCAAATGGGTGATTTTCAGGTTCCATGTTAGTTTTCTGGGGTGTATTCGAGTGGATTATCACTGGTTGGGTGGTAACCAGGATTGGTTCGGTGGAGATTGGTGGCTATTGGAACTCAAGAAAGGTGGTCGTTCATGCAAAAGGATTATGGGAATCTCATCGCCCAAGGCCTGCAACCAAAAAAAACATGAAAATGCCTGTTTACCTACACTCCCTAAAACTAACATGGCACCTGAAAATAGGCCATCCCAAAAGGAAAGTAGTATTCCAACCATCCATTTTCAGGTGCTATGTTAGTTTCAGGGAGGGTACTTCAAAGTTCACAACAATTGCATGAAAGATTTTCACTTTAAACTAAATGGGCCAGACCGACGGGAAATTTGAGAATGATCGATTTCAGGGCCACTTGTTTGTTGGTCTGAAATCTTCGGGTATCTTCCGCAAGTTGCGGTCGTACCTTCTGGTTCAGCTGTCGATGCTGCCCTGGAGTTCTTGAGGAAGAAGGCGAGGCAGCTGCGGACATCCATCAGCAATGCTGACCACATCCGTGCCAAATCAGCTGTGCCGACATCTTTGCAGAGAGCGGTCATGGAACCAGGGCAATTTTACAGAGCCTTTGACGTTCTTAGTTGGTGGAGTGATTTTCTGATATATTATATATATATATGTATTTTTTTGATATATTGTATACAGGAAGATTTCAAGAAGGAACTTCAGCATGGTCGCATCAGCAAGCTCCATAATTCCTCTAGCTTCGTCATCCAGCAGTTCGAGCCTTTCAGACCTGCAGTGTTGAATCGTTACCCCCAATGCTGGCAGAAGCCTCTTCATCTGACATGGTGATCCTGGGGACGTGAGTGCGGCCTTTATGGCCTGTCCTTTACGAAGGCCAACTGTTGTCCATTTAATTCAGAACTTATTGTCCGTTTCATATTTATTAAACAGAGGGTCTTGTTTAATATTACTAAACAAAATGGGCCAGAGGCGCTCGTTTAATACGTACAAGAAATTCATGGCCATATGAAAGCAAGGGAATCTCAAGGGGAGTCAAGTGAAGTCGACAATCTTTACAGGTTATTACAAGGATGTCTCCCATGTTACTTTGATATCCTATGTAGACGATCTGTTGATGTTTTTTCCATACGACGAGTGCTGAAGAGCATTTTGCAATTTATTCCTCTCAGTTGGCTTTGAAGGAAACCGGTCGCAGAATTCAGTGACCGGTGGAGGGCATCTCATGGGTCAACTGGACACATGTTGTTGTCCATCAATGATCCCAATCATTCAATGTATGGTGGTGTTTACCTAGATTTGGGTAGTTTAGGGGGAATGTGGGCAAAGAGAACATACACTGAGAGTTGGCATGGCCTGTAACTTTTGTTGATCTAATTATATATATATTATACCATGAGCCTCCAAAACCATGAAAAATAAAGGTTTTGGCCACCTAAAAACCAGGTTATTTACCATAAATTCCTCTGAACATGTAGATTTGGGTGGCCCATGGTAGACATGTTTTTATGTTTTTGCACTCCAACACCATGGAGTCACCGCCGTTCGTTGGCTACAGGATGGTTCAAGCGTCCGGAAACTTAGAGGCTGACAGCCGAGGCAATTTTTTCAAAAAGAGATGTGAAGAAAGGGTTGCTTGCTACCGTCCATGGAAGTTATCAAGTAGCTAGTAAGTTGGGATTATAGTCCATTCACTATCGCTAGCTAGTTACTAAGCAGCATGGACATCCCAGTAGGATGTTATGAGGAATTTAGGATCAATGATTGGCATCATTTGGTGATTATGACGTACACTCCCGAAGGGTTTAAAAGCTTGTTTCACAAGCGAAATCTCATTCCCAGGTCTCCCTTCTTGTAGAGTTTCACCATTTGAAACAGATTACACCCTGGAAATTGAACTTGGATACTAAAATGATGTTTTTTTAAAGGGTATCTCCTTTCAAATATGCCTATCTTGGGTTATTTGGTACGTATGTTCATTTTCGAGGGTGTACACCAACTGACAAAGTAAAGGAGGATGATCTGATGTGAATTTTTCAAATGGTGTAGAAGCTTGTTTCACAAGTAACCCTTACCATCCATGTATGATATATTTACTTAGATTTAGCATAGAAATCAACCAAATGTAGGTAAATATACAATACATGGATGCCGTGGGTAAGATCTGACTACCAGGTGACTACCAAGTCCCCTTACCCTAGGCGTCTCCAAAGACCCAAAACCCGAGGCATTACTTGGACCCCCAAAAAAAGCCCACCGCAAAAGACTAAACTCACCTCAGCAGGTATGACTGGAAGACTAGGGATCATGAATAACAATCCTTATAATCATTAATTGATATTTTTTCTACCCCCCCCCCCAAACTGATGGTATATATATATATATGGATCCTATGAAATAGGGAATTTCACCAGGGTTAGGTTTGGTTGCAACCATTTGTTCTACCTCGATGTTTGTACAAGGCGGGCTCCTCGCAGTTATACATGGAATTGTAACACCTAGCCTATAGATGGCTTCTAAATGGCCTTATAAATGGGTAACTAGGGTTATGAACGGTTATGACCCTACTTATAGGAGTTATAACCCTATTTATAACTGGATCTGGGGCCCACCGGCAGTATGTTTTCCCCGTGTTTTTTTCGGCCAAACCTTTGGATCCCAAGGATGGTGGCCCCTGAACCCCAGCTCGCGCACCACGAAGAATTGCTCGGTCCGAAACATCCATCGGATGCCCGGATCGACTCACCGGCAGCATGGTGAAACTGCCAAGAAAAGATAAGAACACACCTTTTTTAATGGGATTCCTAAGGGGGGATGGTGATTCCCCATCCATCTTCCCTGAGGTTTTTTCACAATCTTCCCTAATTAGGAATCTTTAGGTATTTAAAATCCCCAACCTGAGGAGCAAACTGTTTCAAAGCGAGTTTCAGATGGTGCAACTGTACTTTTAGTCATTGCTTCAGAAGAGTTTAGAGATATGCGAGATGCCGTGTGAAATTCGAATAGCTTGGAGATGACATGACAGTTGGCATGATACCTGTGTCAACTATTTGCATCGTCCTCCCAATTCGTGCCAATGTGCGGTAAACAACGAGGGCTCTCCCGCCCACTTCAAAGTTAATGGTACTTAGTAAGCATTAAGCCGTACGCTCATACTTGGGGGACTTAATTTGCATCAACACTTGGAACACTTGGACCAGATTCAGATACCTGTCTACTTTAAAATTTGACAAGGTAGCGTTGGCACAGCTACGTCCAAAGCAATTTTTTTGAGCTGGTCTCATTTATATACCTACATTTAGGTGGTTGAAAGGAGGGTGAAATGTAGGTATAGATACCATCCTTCATGGAGTGTTTAGCAAGCTTAGTATATATTGCGATAAGAGACATCCCATGTTCCCCCACTTTTGTTTGTAATTGCCATCATTCTTGGTTCACTTTCATCAAACATCTCTACTTGAACTTCCTTGGTTCCCAGTGGCCTTGATATCAACTTCCATGACAAAATGTTCTTTAACTTGGGATGTTTACCCCCCCTGACAGGAAATCAAAGGCGAAGGGATCTCCAACCAGAAATAACTGCCTGAAGCGTTGTGGTGTCCCAAAAGATGTTATGAAGCAATAGATTCTGTTGGATTCAAAGTTCCACTATCATACCTGTGTCATGGTTGAACTTTCATTTTTGTTTGTTCCTTGGGGGATGAGGATTCCACGAAAAAAAAAACATATCATAACTTGTTTCCAGGGTGAACTGACATTAACTCTTCAGTTCAAAAGGATGGCCCAACTCCACGACTATTTCTACTTGAGAATGACCAGCAGGATGTGAGAATAGCCAAACGGTTAGTATGCTGGTTCTACGATATGTTTGTATATTTGTCTACCCGATGTCAGGGAGAAAATTAACTCACCTAAAGTGACAGGCATTTTTTTTCAAATGGATTGGTTCAACCACCAACTAGAACGTTGATTTTAGGCAACTGGATATAAGTTGGGTCATCCCTCTTCCCAGTAATAGTCACCACCAGGATTGGATGTTTAGTAGGGGATTGCTATAAAGGCTATAAACCTTCATTTGCCACTATTATTTTCTGGGAAGGGGACAGCCCAAGACATAAGTGAGCTGATATAAGTCATGCAAATAGGTGTGTGGGTCGACACCAGAGGGTTTAAAACTCTGCAGTTGGGAGAGCGATTCAATGATAATTTGCAGAATATTCTTCAATCTCTAACTGAGCAATGGAAAAAAAAAGACCTTAAGTCTTTTGCCTCATTTTTTGTGATGCTTGGATTTGCTGAAGATGCTTGAAACAAGTTTGCAAAAACATTATCCCCAAATGGACGTTTCATGGTGAATTACCATGGTAGAAAGGCAAAAACACCTTAAACAAATGTAACGCTTCAACTAATACTGCCCAGCTGTTTTGTTTGTTCTTTTTTATCACAAGTGATTTTTCTTAAGGCTCCCGTCACAAATTAAGATAATCAAGCAACCTGGATTTCATGGGAAAACATTTCACTACCTCTTCTGAAAACGAAGAGCTCGTCCGTGAAATTAGGCCGAGTTTCCTACAAGGAACGGCAAAGGTCTTCGAACCATCCATTTACATGAGAAAATTGATGGTTTCTTGGGGAGTGTAATTGTTGTTTACAGGATTTACGAATTCAAGTGTCTGCCAAAATGCTGCAACAATTAAGGAGGTACTACTGGGATGTCCATGGTACTTAGGAACTAGGTAGTGCATGGATTGTCATTTTGAGGACCCCAAAGCACCCCTCCTATACAGGTTGGTCCTATGCTTCTTAGCGAAGCTGAATTTTATGGATATCATCTCACTAATATAGGCCCCGACCTACCAGTTATAAGTAGTTTTCTAAATTTTCTAAACTCCACTGAGTTGGGGCTCCATTTTCCTCTATTTACAACGATCGTAGGGGACCATTTGGCACAAATATGTGGGATTTTCATATCTTTTTTCATTGCTCAATATCAACTCACAGAGGCAAGGTGTTGAGAGAAAGTGCTTGGAGATTTGGAGGGAGGGGGTGGGGCTGGGGAGAAATCGATTTTGTTGGGATCCTGCCAAGGGTCTACCTATAGGCCCTTAGCAGGATGAAGTTGACACAGAAATAGATGGATTTTTAGTCACAAGGGTTCATTGCTGGCCAATTCATGCCAAATCCTTTTTTCGAGCCACTTGATGAGGCAACATACTAGGCGGTAGGCATCTTACACCTACACCAGCTGGTCACCACTTGGCCTTTTTTTTTAAACAGTCAGTAATAGTTATTCTGATACAGTACAGGCCCCCGGGTTGTAAATGAGATGCAGCCCCTGTGAACCTTACAAATCACCCCACTTGTAATGCCATTGATGGTTCAGAAATCCGGCAAACTCACCAGTTGAGGTTGGTAGTTTATCCCATTGTTTACAGGCTTTTAGCACCATCCCAGGTGGTTGGGAATGGGATTTCTGAACCATCAACAGTAGGGTACAACCAGGAAAACAATCCATGTATCCAACCGTTTGGGTGGGACCCCTTACTGCAGTGATAGCTTTGTTACTGGCAAGCCTTGCTGAGTTTTTTGGTGCGTACTTTATGCCCTTTTTTATTGGAACTGAGAAAATGTTATTTGTATATGGTACTTGTAATATCCTACGTCCTTCAGATAGCAGGGTGTTTCACCACAACACTCTCCCTTGAAAAGAGTGTATATAGCTGTCAACCCAAATGATCCGATCAACATAGATCCTTGCCATGCTTGAGAGAGTTGATTTGTTCAGGTTTATGTCTTAGAGGACAGGACCATTGAGCCAAACAAAAGAACTTCTCACAGACAGGTGGTAGATAGATATAGTTGTATGAATAGAGCTTATTTGTACCATATATATATAAGCTTATATACCTTAAAGATGTGTATCCTATGTTTATATGCAAGGGATGCATCAGGTATATACATGTGACATGTGGTATATTTTGGCTCTATTTATACAAAGTAAAACGGTCAAGGGGACTTATCAACTTTGTACCTGTGTTTCTTTTAGTGATTTCGTTGTCCTGTTCAACTGCCATACAAGGTGTGCCGAAAGTAAAAGTGCAACAGGAGTGAAATAACCCCCTATAAGGGGAGTTATGAGTTACAAGTAGGGGCCCACATGGTAACAGCACTTTAAAATCCCACTTTGCCACAAACAGCAAATTTCAGCTTAGGCGAACTAAGATAGCTGAGTGGAAAACCAGTTGACTGTTTTACTTTGATGGATTATCCTGACATTTACCTGGTTTAGGATTTGCTCAAAATTAGCTCCATTGGAAAGCTCTATCATTGCTCCATGAATGTGTTTCCTGCCCAGTGCTCAAGAAAGTACCGAATCAAAAACAATACATGTAACCTCCAGGGAACCTACATTATCCCCCTGATAAGGCATGTTTGAGTCGATGAGTTTTTTCTTTTCCCAAGGTCAGATATGTTAGTTGATATGATGTTAGTTTCCTGGAGACTATAGCTGATTTGACACAACATCCAAACGAGAAGCCTACCAAACTCCTGCATATTTTTAGAGTGTTTCAAAAAGAGGTCCCGAACGTTCGAAAAACTGATCAACTCAAAACACCCGATAGGTCAAGATGTTTTATCAATTTTTACTATACTACTTTGTTATAAGTGATGCCAAACTCCAATATTTTTTTATTTTCACAAACCGAACCTTTTTGGGAAGATTCACATTTGACTAATATTTTTCAAATGGGTTGGTTCAACCACCAACTATAGTTTGTTTTTTGTTAAACTTAGAAGCTTAACCAGTTCACTTTGCCGCCATGGAGGATGCCTTGGGTCTGGAAGATTTTCGCCCTTGGCTCTCTCCGCAGCGGGCGCAGCCGGCACGTCGGACTGTGGACGTGCCCGTGGTGGCGACACGGCCACCGTCGTCCAACAGCGAAGAGGTGGAAGAAGCACCGTTGCGACGCTTGCTGCGCGAATGCTGCACGGCCATGGGATACTTGGTAGAAATTAAACGTGCCGGATTTTGGGCATTTTCCGCCACCACATGTGACGTGTTGAGATCCAACCTGGATGCGTCATCCCAAAAAATCCAAATGAGGTTGAGGAATCATTTGCATAAATTTGCATAGATTGATGGTGTTTACCTGGATCTATGAGTCTTTTTTCATGTTTCCATGTTGTTTCTACCACATTTTGTGTAGTAAGTTGGTGAAATAATCACATCGATGCATTGCCGTCCTCAACCAAACTTACAGGGGAACTTCGGCCAACAAAAACGCTGAGGAAAACGTGAAGTGGATGCGCAGCGTTTTTGGACACGACTACAGGCGTGGAAAAAAGTTGTTGCGGTGAGTGTTTCTGCAGGAGATAAGGAGAACTGATGGCAAATTCAATCTTGCACAATTATGAAATCCAGGTTGCTTAGTTACCGGAACTAATGATATCCGGAGCCTTTCAAAAAACTCACTTATGTGAAAAATATATTAAAATATCAGATCATTGGGGTTGGTGCAACCACCACCTTAAGCTATAGCTACTGGGATGTCCATGAAAGTTAGTAACTTCAACAAAAGCTTCAGGTACCTAAAATAAAGGTACTGAACCTTAGAAGGCTATATTGGGGGTGGGGTTTCCCTTACATGGCCCTTACATACAGCTTATATAGGTGAGTACCTCCATTTTAGGTACCTGAAATGTTTGGTGATAACTATAGTTAGTAAGTTGGGTTATTTCACCTACTTAAGGGACGTAAATAACCTACTTATATAGGGGTGAAATCACCCAGTGATCCTAAGTACCAGCAAAACATCCCAGTAGCCACCTGCACCCAAACGAAACCGCCGCGAAGCTCCTCAGGCCGAATGGTTGGATACGCCACAGCAGCTACGATTGTTGACCTTGGAGGGTTGGCAACGTTTAGCCTTACCCGTTGCTTGGAGAAACGTTTAGAATTGATACCTCACCATGGTAAACCATTTTGTCCACCACCATTTGGGTTTCAACATGTTCATTTTCAGGGGTGTAAGGTGATTTTTGTACGCATTCGATCCCATGGTACTCAAACCAGCACCAATTTGGGAGGGAAATATTTTTTGTACCCTTTTTAAGGTGATATTTTACGAATTCTGCCATTAATTAAACCACTATTGTTCACCACCTATATGTTGAAAGGTTCACATTTTTTCCCATCCAAAGTTCTTGAACCGCAGCAAATCCAAGGTGGGTCTTGAAACGGAGCTCCAACGACGTTTAGGGAAAGACAAGGAGAAGTTGCGTAAGGAGCGGTGTGAAGGGGGTCGATGTAGGGATTTTTGGAGCTGTGTTTTTCTTGGGATATCTACGAAGTGAGGCCCCCCCGAAAAGAAAAGTTATCAGTGGCCCATGTCACTCTACTCATAGGGGGTGAACAGAAACACCAGTGAAAGCCATTAAGCACAGGCCGGAAATTTATAGGGGCTCCATATTTATATCTCCATTTACAAGGATAGCCCAGCATTTGTTTGTTTAATTGAGGTTGTGTGGTTTTGGGGTGAGGCTCCTAAGACCCAAAGGTGCGTTTTTTTCTGAACCTGTTTGGGGTTTAATTGACACATACTGTTGATGGAAGTTGATAGGCAAAATGTCCAATTATTTACAGGGTTTTACGCATCCTAGGTGGTGCAGGAAACAAGTACAGAGTTTTTCAAAAGGCTTAGAGTTCATGGTCTGTTGCATGGAGCTTGGAAGTGTTTTGATGGTGTTTGTGTTTTTCTTTATGGATTCTATTTACTACGGTATTCATCACCATTAAAAATCCACCATTTTGGGAGAATTTGTTTTAAAAGAACCTTTTTCCAAGGATCGAAAAAAGTCCAAACAATACTACTGTCAACCGTATCATACATACCTATCCTATTACATAAGTATGTGACACTCATGATAAGTAGGCGTACATGGTTTGTTTCATGGAGTGAGTGAGTGGATTTTGAATAGGCCCCCTCCCTTAGATACTTATTTGGAGGATGGTGTTGGTTTCTCAAATCATGTTCACCAAATTTTGAGGTTGGGTGGTACTCAACCATCCTTTAAGGCAGGGTCTATGATTTTGAAACACCAGGGCTTGGAGGGTTCATTCCCACGCACCCCACCTTTCAGGAGGATTCCCATTTGGATCGCCCCAAGCGCAGCGTCACTCCACCACCCAAGACGCCCAAGACCACACCGAAGCCGGTGGGGCCCAAAACCACGGCTGCGCAAACGAGTGCCACGGGCAACTTGCGCTGCTTGGACTAGAGGGAGTGGTGAAGACACAAAAAGCTTCCAATTTGGTTTGCTGGATCATGTGGATTTGTAATATGTGATAACTTCAAACTTCAAAATAATTATAGTATTAAGGCAGCAAAATGTATATCAACATAACTCTGCGAAGTATTTTTTGAGATGAGATATATCTGTTTTTGTACGGATAAAGGCCTTTTGACATTTTACACCCCTCTCTTATATACTCTTGGATTTCTGGAAGGTGACTTTTTTGCATAAAATCACCATGTGCGGAATATGTTTTACCTTTCTCCAACCACCGTTCAACAGCCGTTCAAATCCAAGTGAAAATGATGATATCGCCCATGTTTGGGTGGGACTTCTGACATTTACCCAAGGATTTTCAGGGATTGCGGAATCGGAAGTTCGTCCTCGTTTGCTGCAATATTTCATAATTGAGAATGGTGATGAATGCCAAGGTCGAAAGGTCATAAACGTCAACCCAAAAGGGCAAATTAAGACTATCTCCCTCACACGACCAAAAGGGCCCCCAAAAGATAATTTTTTGGAAAGGATATGGGACCCCTTATTTGAAAAACAAACTATAGCTTGGTGAAATATGAAGTTCCATTTGTCCAGAATTTTGTTTCTTTTCTTTTTAGTAGCTTCCCCCCTTTCCGAAATTCCTCCTCCGTTTTTTCGGTAAAACGCTGAGGTCAATTGCTCCGCAGCCGTTGTGGTGACCATTGGGCTTCGCAATTGATTGCACAACTTGGCTTGCAACGCAGTCAAGGAGTGGATGCCAATGCCTTGCAATCTGCCCTGAGGTTGGGGGGGAGGGCAACCAGGGACGAGTTGGGTTTGGTGGTTGTTTGGTGGTGGGTTGGTTTTACCTTCTACCAAAAAGGATGGGACATAAGAATGTTGCTAGGGTTAGCAAGCTCAAGTAGGGATGTGGGATATATTTTTATATGTTTGTACAACCAAGTCGAAAAGAATTCCTTATTTTTGGGGGGTTGCATGATCATCCTCAATACAAGGAGTTGATCAGACCCTGGCACATCATATGAGCAGTGACCAAAGCACATCCCTTGGGAATATTTGCTGCTATTTGGCCGAAAATAAATGGGTAAGTGGGTTGTAAGTGGGTTATATCTGGGTTATAATCGCTGTATATAAATGGAGTTATAACTGAGTTATATATATATATAGGCCCCTACTTACAACTGGTAGGGTTGTAGATACCTTCCAAGATTCATCGATTCAAATGGTTTTTGAATGTCACTGCCCTAGGCATCAATCGTCATATTGTCAGAGAAATGATTGGGGTGTCCAATCACCGAAACGAAACCCATAGGCCCTTGAGGTCCCATGAAACCATTCTCAGTTTCGGTGAGCCAGGATTTTTAGGGAAACTAATGGGGGGAAACTCCTGCTTGGATTTCTGAAGCATCAACCCCTAGGATTCCAAAACGGTATGACTGGACCCCAAGAGATGGGATCAACCTGCATCTTTGCTCACCACTCAGATCACCCCACTAAGTCAATAGTTAGCAAACCCCGTTTAAAAGACATGGAGGAACCGGCCAATTTGGAAAGGGTTTTTCCAACCCCAGGTCTTGGGGACTCAGGATCACCATGGTTGTTAACTACTTACAAGTCATGGAAGTTTTTTCAACCTTATAATATAAATGTCCAACAATCAATGGATAATTGGATGGTAAAACCGGGTTATATTTGACTTGTAACTTATAACCCCTATCAAATGGAGTTATTTCACCCAATGGGAACCCACAACCTTCATTTTTAGGGATGTAAAACCTTCATTTTTCATGGGGGTGTAAAACCTTCATTTTTCATGGGGGTGTAAAACCTTCATTTTTCATGGGTTGTTGGGGTCCAAGACCCCTCAGCTGACAGGTCCTTAGGCCTTCCAAGCTTCAGCCAAGCCGCCGTCAGCGGCGCCGTGCGCTCGGCCACGGGGAGCCGCGAGGCGCGTGGCCTGCCGAGTGCGGAGGAGGTGGTGGCGACGATCCATGGACCTTTGAATGGTGCCAGGTGGGGGTGGGTCGAAGGTGGGGGTGGTTGGATGGAAATAGATGATTGGATTGAAGGGTGAAGAGATATGTTTATGTATTGCATATCATATGAAATATTAAGATTTGATATACTATGAATATGTGTAATTGATTTATGATATTTCATTGGATTCAGGTGACGATGTTAACAACTTGATGCATTATGTGGTACAGAGGATTTGGAGAAGTAAGAAAGGTCAGCCTGGCAGAGACTCGAGTAGTTAAGTACCAAATTCTATGCAAATGGATGGCCATCAAGAGTTTTTCTCAAACATGAATTTAAAGCCTGACCGCATGACAAGATGACAAAATTATATGTTTGATCTGAACTCGTATAGATGGGGAAAGACAAAAAATACTTATCCTTCATTCCTCCCACAAAAAATACCATGGCTGTGGATATATTTGTCTTAGCTGAAAATGCATGATTTCCAGTCAGTTGTGTTTGGATACAGCCTTAGGGTACTGCTACCTTTCCTTCCACAGACATGTTTTCAGAATGACCCGAGCCTTGGGAGAAGCAACTCATGTTCTAGATGTTAAGCTTCACATGATTCTTTGTGGGAAAGTTTGGTCAATGTGGTGCCACATCCATGTACCTTAAGGTCAGATGGCACAGGTACCAAAGGTAGGTTCGTAATAGAATGCCATGTATATTGCTTTTGAATCACTATTACATCTCTTTATGGGTGTAAATGTTGTTCTTCCAGGTTGCAGATTATGATTCAAAATTCAGACATGCTTCATTTAAGAAAAGACATGTAGAGATGTTTTGAGGTTAAAAGGTTACTTGTTGTGCAGCATGTCTTGAGAGTTCCCCATCACTCCGCAACAAAAACTCCCAAACTCCCAAACTACCACGGTGCGTTTTGCATGCATCTAGAGGTGTTCCTTCAATATCTAAGGCATTAAAAGATACTGGGGAATAATGGATAACTTCCTTTAGCCCTAAAAAGATGGGTGTAAAATCACCTACCTAGATATGAAGGTTGCAACGTGGGAACCCTCAAGGTTAGCAGCTGATCACACCGCCGTTCTCGTTTTCGCTCAAGGGGCAAAGGCAAAAAGTCGAGTTTAGATGGAAATGAGACCCTCATGAAACTGCAAGTGATGATTTCGATATATCTTGGGGTAATGCTGTGAAAAACCCTGGTTCACAATGGGAAAAGTATTAATATCACTCACTATTTTACTAAGGGACCTAAACATGATTCTTCATGTTCCACTGTTACAGTATTTGGTGTTTGGACCAAGAAGTAATGCGCAGTATATTTTGGCAAACCTTAGGACTGACGTACTCCAAATAGGACCTCGAGCATCCCTGGCATTTTATGCGAAAACGACTGTACATGTAATTGACCCACAAAAATGCAGCCAGACTTTTAGCTAAAGGTTTGCTATAAAGGTATAGGTTCCAGTAGCATTTTGCAATTGTTTTTTTTGCTGGACATGAACTTGTTAAGTGATACATCACGGAGGAGATTTGTGTCAATGTCAAGTTGTTTTGTTTCATCATCTCCTTTTTCTGCATAATCATGCCATTTCCAGTGCCTCCTTTTTCATGAAGATGTCAATCCAGAGGAGGCAGTTATGGAAAGCCGGGAAAGCCTCAAGCGGAGGGTGGAGGAATTGGAATTGGAATTGTCTTGTGAGCGGCAAAAGGTGGCCCGATTGGAGTCTGAATTGGTCAAAGCACGTGCAGTCACAACTGGTATCACTTGGCAGTATGAAATGGATGGTTCTTGGCATGCCTTCCCACCGGAAGGCAACGAAGAAATGCATCAAGCATACTTGGCATATCTTCATGGGCGACAGGGTCATCTAGTCACAATCAATTCTGCTGGTCTCCGCCGTCGAGTGAACTTCCATGCCATGGAACAGGAGAACCTGAGGACCAGAAAGGTTCGTAGAATTCAGGTTGTGATTGGAGTGCCAAAGAACTGGGCGACAACCAAAAGTAACTTGCTTCTTGAGGGTCATCAGGGCGCGTCCTTCTACGTGGCATTGAGCCAAGATACCCATCCTGAAATACACATGAAGGTAGAGGAAATCCTGAGATTCAGCGGGCATGCACATACAGGCCCCCGGCGAGGGTGCGGCTCCATGCGCAAGGCATCCATAGATGGCATTTTTCGAATCGAGAATTTTCAGCTTTGGCAACGATATCAGGCAAAGCTCATGACTGTACGGCGAGACCATGCCAACTACGGCG
The DNA here is from genome assembly GCA_000507305.1 of Breviolum minutum Mf 1.05b.01. Lineage (NCBI taxonomy): Eukaryota > Dinophyceae > Suessiales > Symbiodiniaceae > Breviolum > Breviolum minutum. The sequence goes on along the minus strand of DF239717.1, from coordinate 144,948 downwards.
TTCCCTGCCCAGTCTTCAGTGTTTTGAGGAATGAGACAAATGTTGGGAAATGAGTAATATTCCCCAAAACGAATTAAGGGATCTTCATTTGCAATTGATTATTCATTGGATCGTGTATTGGGAATTATGTATTGGGAATATGCTTGCCAGCTGCTTGTTTTTGCTTTAGTGTCCTTTCCTGTTCTTCCATTTGATTTCATTTAATTGTCTCCTTTCATCTCACAATATTATTTTGAAAAAATGGCACTTCAGCCGATCCAAGCAAATGAGGTTGAGCCGTCATTTGTAGCCCTGGACAAAGACAGCGACTACGAAACGCTGGGCATAGGACAAGATACGTTCGATTGTGGCGATCCTTGGTTTCGAAAAAAGCCACCTAGAATCTTCCCCAGCCCAGTGTGTTTTGTAGATATTTACATATTTGTGTAGCTTCTTCCCTAGGCATCCAATCATATTGTCAGAGAATGGCTGGCGGGGTGTGCAACCACCTCCTCAGCATGGTTTTACAGTTCCATTACCATTCTCAGAAGGTGATTGGATCCGTAGGGTTCGGGGCGTGCAGCAAACTTCGTGAAGATCACAATTTGGAAGACTTTGGAAGTCCAACGGTCGACCTGTTGGTCAGGCTAGCCAAGTTACCTTAGTGATTGGTTGACCATCATTTCTCATTGTTCTGCAATGCTGACCATCAGTTGATCTTTTCAACAATATACCCTTTGTGCCTCCAAGCATTTAAAACAGAGCGTTGAATTTATATCTGGGCAAATTATAGCGACCTCAGCGGAGGTTACCCCAAAAGGTGGTTGGATAAGGAACACCCTAAAATGTCCTTAATTCAGGCTTAGGAATTATAGTAGTTTTTGGCTAGAAGATACATTTAAATAGATACAGTATATTATATATGCTGAGTTTGGGGAGGTCTTGTTCCAAAAAGAAAAGGAGCGTTCGCTCAGACTCTCTACTACGGTCTTAATCAAGAGGGAAGGGTTCCCGGTGGCTTTTGCAAGATCTGAAATCTTTTACTTTCCCTAGACATCCAAACAGCTCCTGACAAGGTATTTGGACCCCCCAAAAAAAAACATTTTCTCAGGAGGCATTTGGATGTCTAGGGTTTTAGGTTTTCATCATTATGAGGTTTGTGGTCCAAATGAATTATATAATAGTAGTCAACTTTCATTGGTAACCCTACACGTTTTCTGTTTTGCTTAAAATTTGGTTTTTGCCGCCCCCTGGTATACTTGGGAAAAATTAATCTCTTTAGCACCTTGCCTCTCAGTGAAGGAAGCGTTGGCAGATGACGTTTGCGAGAAAATTTTGTTGCATGGCACTACTTCCGAAAATGCAGAAGAAATTGTCATTCGGGGCTTTGATCACAGGACTTGTAAGCGGGCCATGTATGGAAATGGTGTCTATTTTGCAGGGGCTGCTTGCAAATGCCATCAGTACACGTGTGAGAAGCACAGGAACAGAGGATGTAACTGCCCAACTAGGAGGACCCTCATCATTGCTCGTGTCCTGCTTGGGGACTCCTTCCAAACAGCAGCAGTTCGCGAAGGCAAAGGGAGGCCGCTACAAAGTGGCCGCAATCGCGGCACCTTTGATTCCGTGAATGTGATGCCTGGCCCTGTGCACGGGCATCGACATGGGCATCAAACACATCAAGAGTTTGTGATTTTTGATTTGCATCAGGCATATCCAGCGTTTGTGGTCTGGTATAGGCCCTAGGGATTTCACTTGGCCAATGGCAAAATTGCGTATATTATTTTTGAGATTAGAAGTAAAGTTGCGGTTAGTTACAGTCATTTCAATCGAACAGGATTAGGTTTGAAGTATGATGCCATTACCAAACAAACATGTCTATCTAGACTGCAAAAGACTTACCTCGTAAGTAAGGTCACTTTGCCACTTTGTTTTTTCCGCGGAAAATCGTGCCAATGGCCTGGACTCCTGGACTGCAATCGTTTCGTTCATTGCAATTGCAACTCAGCCCAAAGATGGTTCGCGACAAAAAACAGATCTAGCGCCGGCGGCCCACTGTGTTTGCATTGGTGTTTCTGTCTATGTGATTTTCTAACCCAATCGTTTTGCAACTTCTACTCGCGCAGTTGTTGAACTGAGTGGGTCAACAGGTCGGCCGGGCGAGCATTATAAATATCTCACAAGAACTTTCCAAATGTCATCTTGCACCACGTATCTTATATGTGACATCGTTTGACATCGGAGTTCAGAAGGCTGCATGCTGCATACCGAGTAATTTTCAGCTGCCGAGCCTGGTAACGTTTGTCAGACGGCCCACAATTGACTTGCTAGTAGCCTATAACATGGCAAGATTGAAGCTCTGAAGTTGTTGTTTGGAAAGGATAGCAATTTCCATTGCGGTGACCGTTGTACATCTTTAGTGTTGTCCAAGCGCCAGGTTTGACCTTCCAATTTATGTCTACACATTTATGACCACGGCATAGGGCCACAACAGAGTTTAGCTCCGGAATGGGTAGACTCAGTTGAAGTTTGTTTCCTGACTAGACTCAACAGGTTTGTGTCTTGTCAATTCAGGATTGATAATCCTTTCCCGTCTGGAACAGTAACTTTGGTGGATCTGTATCCAACCAAAGTTACCATGTCCATGTAATTGTCTGGGGTTGCTCAGTTTTTTGTAGGTGCAGCTGTGGTAGCCTAAATAACTTGGATTTCAATTTCATTTCAACATCCTGACATTTTTTAATTTTCGCCCCTCCAACCAACACAGCAGCTCCAATCAGAGAGTTTGCAGAAGTACCTTTCCCCTAGTACTGATGCCATGTTATAGTTGAACGAGAGGTGTAGATTTTCAGATCCGAATCTAGACCTTCCTGAGTTGGTTTGCACAAACATATCAAACATTAGTTTGCTTTTCAAAACTTTGCAGCATGGCTTAAGTTGGTTGATTTGGAGATACCGCATTATTCATCGAATCAATCGCAAGGGATCCAAACTGAGCCTTTGCATCCCATGATACTGTCCCCTTCAAATGAAGTGAAATATATTATAAGAGCCCACCTTTTAACGACTCACGACTCCCTGGAAGTCAAAGACCATTAACAGAATAGTCCCCTGGAAGTCTTGATCCAAAATCATTACTAATTCAATGTATTTTTTCAAGAGACAATTTTTTTAACGGTCTTTGGACTTCCAGGGCATTCAGGAGTTTTCCTGAAAATGTCGCCTTCCTCACGTGCAACTCCAAACTTGCCAAACGACCTCCAGGTCCCGTGCGGTGGACGAAGTCTTCTTTGATTTGGGCGGTGATATTCATGGCACCTTGCCACGGCAGATGTTGAAGAGGTATGGAGCTGAAGGGCGGAAGGGGTATGGCTAGTCCACCTGATCCTCCCTTAATGTATCCCCCCTTGTAAGGCCTTATGACCAGGGCTTATTAACCACAGGTTTCCCTTAGGCCTTATGAAACATGATTTCTATAATGGGGATACTTTTGGGGGGAGGCAGTTTGACCAGCGATAAAGGGGAGTTGTTTGGGCAAATTTCACAAAACGACCATTCACCGCAGGTCGGGATTTCGCTCCAAAATGTGGTGAAGAGTTAGTAATGTTAGTGTCAAGTGTCCCTGAAAGTATTCTTAATCTTGGATTTGTTTTGAGTGTGTTTTTTACGGATTCTAACGCGGTAAAACCGCATTTTTCACCGCCATTTGGGAAAATATGTTTTGCTTTTTTCCAAGCATCGAATAAGCAACCTCAAGTAGTTCAGGCTTAGGATATATATATATAGTAGTTTGCCCAGATGGATTTGTGTGGCTGATGAGATGCGAGTCCTGGCAAGTACCCCGAAATGGTGATGTGTTTGAGAATTTTCTCCTCAGATACAAGATGGGGCCCCCTAACTACTATAAGTGGATTTATCCCTAGTTATACCCATTTACAACCATGGTTAAATAGGGTTTGCTGGGGTTATAACTTCCTTATAACTAGGGGGGCCCCTTCTTGTAAATGACCTTCTCCCATCAATGATTATTTCATGGGAATATCACCCTGCGTCCGCCATACAGTCTGGTGTGCGGGTCAGCGTTGAAGAACCTGGGCTTTGAGCCATTGGGATTTGGTTGCTCTTTTCATTTGATCTCTGGACATGCCGGTTTTAAAAAGATCTCACAGCACATGAGCACCTGTGACATGGCATTGGTCAGGGTTTTGCCAGATGGCAGCACAGTGGTGTCTGGAATGAAACCTTGATGCCTGGGGATTGAAGCGACTCTTCTCCCACACTCTGCGACGATCTTAGATTCATTGTCCTTTTAATTGTGGGCATTCAGCTGTGCACCCTTTTGCTGCCATCCAATCTGCCTCCAATTTCCCATGGAGCAATTGGCATATGATGACTTGAGGAGGTTCGAGGTATTTGGTGCCGCGGCCACCAAAGATGAGGACAAGGCTTACATACAAAATCTACAAGAAGGAGCCAGATGTACACATGAGAATCACATTTTTCAAAAGACATTGGTGCCCGGCGCCCACGGATAACGTATCTTTCCATTGCAACTTTTGGAGGTGTTGGCAATGAACAGTGCAGTGACCAAAACCAGCCTCCTGGAGTTCCAGCCGTGCACCTGCAAGGAAAAACTTATACGCCAAACTCAAGAAGCTCCCGAAAGAGGTACGGTATTTCAAACGGGCACTGTAAACAAAGGTAGGCAGTACGCCCTTACATTTGCAAGGTACAGGCTTGTACCAAGTGATGGTTTACAAAGCCCATGACTCCTGGGCAATTGGGGAGCACAGGTGATAGGAGACAAGTTTGCGATATTCCTGTGAATGCAGAGCTCGATTGCTGGATTCAAAGTCTACAGTGCTAGCCGTGACCAGCTGCCTGATGTAGCCTGCCAAGGCGAATTTGCTCTAAAATCCCGCCTTAAAATTACCAGTCTAGAGGGAGGGTGGGTAGCCTTAGTTTCTCATGATTTTAATGGTAGTTTTAGGGGATGGGTTGATGGGAGGTGGAGACACGGTCTATGATGTTTCCTTAAGTTTTGTGATGTATTTGAAAAGACATGCCCTCCAGACTTGTTTTGTTTTTGATGATATTTTAAGAATCCTTGGTGCAGTGCTTCTAGTGTGACATGGTGTTCTCCACACTGAGTGCCGCCCTTGATGAGCACAACGACAACCCTGCTCCAGCTAGGATGGTGAAACGAGGGTTTGATGGGCGCATATCGATTATGTCAAGTGCATAGCCGGAGTGGTTTATCAACAGATATCTACATAGAGGCAATGTACTTTTCTGGACCAGTGCACTTAAGAAGTAGATAGAGGCGAGGTGCTGTTTTTGTTTCCTGCTTTCCACGACATGTAAGGACAGGGTGGCGATTCTACTTGTGTATTTTCACCCTTCTTTGGAGATGAAACATCTGGTTGACTAATATTTTTGCAGATGGGCCGTTCAAACACCACCTGGACAATATAAGTTCCCTTTAGACTTTTAGAGTAAACACATGTTAATCCAAATCACTACAAGGTGGGCCCGTACCAGTCATAAGTAAGGTGAAATAATTCTACTTATACGCGTTCTTTCACCCCAGTTGCCTTATTATAAGGCCATTTTTTGGTGGTTAGTTTTAACTCCATTTGTACTTGGTAGGGGCCCGCCTTGTCGGGGATACAGCATGATTTCCTAATTTTCCATCACCTACCTTCGTCAGTTTATTGAAAATCCTTTACACAGAAAGTTTATAGGACAACTGGTAGGGGCCCACTTAATAGGTTGCCAACGATCTTTTGGTGCAACGCCAGGCGCATGGCCACCTTGGAACTTCCATCGGTGAAGGTGGGGCAAAGTGGAAAGAAGATTTGGGAAGATAGAAAAAACGGGCAGATTATTGAAGTGATTACGTGGAGGATGGAAGATCATCCCATTTAGTAAGTAGTCCGCAACGTCCATTTATAAGCCATGTAGGCCGTTTACCTGGCAGCTAACTGAAGTGACTATACTATAGCCTGCCCCCCAAAAAAAATTTGACGTCGCCTACAGTAACAACTCCAAATACCTCCTCACCCCTAAGGGATATAGTGTGAAGAAAAACCTTTGCACATAGTTGGATCTATTTTTTGTGTTTGCAATGCCTTTCGTTTGGTTGGAAAACATGTCCAGGGTCCAAATACAGATCCCCACAAGGGATTTGGGTGGATTTTGGAAGACTAAGGATTATCTAGGTGGTGGTTTCAAATATGTTTTATTTTCACCCCTATTTGGGGAAGATTCCCATTTTGAGTAATATTTTTCAAATGGGTTGAAACCACCAACCAGTTATGCTGTATTATGTTTCCGGCACCTCATCTGCAAAGTGCCAATGTTGCGTTGGATCGAATGGTCCAACAGAATATTCATTCACCTCCATGGATGCGTCGGTTCCTTCACCACCATGTCTCCAGTGGTTTCATCCTCCCAAAAAAGCGTCCAACAAATCGGTTTTTCGAAGGAATAAAGTATCCAGAATCTCTACAATGTGGACCCCCAATGGAGTTATGGGGCCCCTATAAAAGGTAACTGCGGGTATAACCCTTATAAGTGGAGTTATGAAGTTATAACCTTTCTGATAAGTGGTAATGGCCCACATTGTATCAGATGTCCTCTCGGATATATGGTTTGAACAAATCCCCGGACTCATAGTATTCCTTTGCCTTCTCTTCTGAAGGCTGGCTTCTCGGCAGAGGAGGCGCCTGTTTTTTTCATTGGAATTTGTTTCAGGATGGCTTGGCAGTGTTGCAGGTTTGGCATCTGAAATGGTTTGCTAAAGCAGTTCCTGACAAAAATCATGGTTGGATGTTAGATGAAGAGGTGCTTAATTTGGCCAAACAAAACGTGTTTGGGTTATCTTCGTTGCAAAGAGAGTATAGGAAGACATGTTTTGGTCACTTTGGGTGGTTGCGGGTTTTGGTGGCGAACATGATAGTGATTGTAATAATCTTTAACGAGTTGGATTATCCACCCTTGAAATCGCACATAGATACCCAAGATCGAAATACATTAAAGGCACCAGGCATTTCTTTTTCCAAACGATTTTTTTAGGCATATTTTAATTGTTTCTAAGTCTTCCAGATATGGTTAAGTACCATAACCCACTATCTGAACAATGAAAAAACTCAGTTGTTTAGGGGATTATACCACACAGTTATATGGGATTATGATAAACCATTATAAGGGTCCCTATGAAACAACCTGTATTTCATGGAAGGTATCCGGCCGGTTTTTGTTTCGTGACTCATAGGCATTGTAAGGACAGGGAGCTGTTCAGCTTCATGGAGTCCAAAGTCTTCTTGGGAAGATTCCAGACATGATCTTACGCACGAGTGGACCCCAGAATCTTGGGTAAATCTGGTGGGAAAACATGCCTCCTTATTTGTGGTTTCAAGTTTGAAGACCTAGCAATCAAAGCAGTCTTTATATAATCCCAAACCTTGGTGAGCTTAGGTGAGTATGATGAGAAACTTGCATTTGCCTATCATCGTTTGCATATGGATGTGCCAAGAACTTTTTTGGATGATTGCGGAAATTTGTTGATTTGTAGTTGGGGCCCACACCTGATAGTGACAGTACCCTATAGATCCGTTGTATGTCCTAAGATTTCGGGATTTCCTAGGACATTGAACTCTACAAAGGGGTCGATTGATTCTCTGGGGTACTTCGCAACTTCAACAGTCAAGTGAGCAATGAAAAAAGCCCTGGCTGTTTAAGGTATTTAGGGGGGGACTATATTACCCAGTTATATTGAGATTGTAATAAGCCAATATTATGAGGATCCCTATTAAACAACCAAGATAATGGAAAGGTATCCGAGGGTTTGTTTCGTGACTCAAGTAGAATTACCGTTGTTTAAAGCACTCAAGGTCATGATTTCAAAAAAAACACCCAGAACTCAGTGGAAATGATGAACATAGTTTCACTTGGATTGAAATCACCAACGAGATACATGAGGGTTACTAAAATTTGGGTTGCCTCCTCTCCCAGTAAGTAGTTAAGGGTAAAACGTATCGGCTACAAAACAAATGAGTGTTGTTACGATTCTTGTGGTTTACTACTAGTGGGAGAAGGGACAACCCAATATAATATATACCTTGGAAGTCTAAAGACCATTTTTTTAGGTGTTTTTTTAAACATGACCAGTGTTTTGTTAAGGGCTTACAATTAACAATTCCACTGGACTAGTCTTTTCATGGTCTTTGGTTTCTATGTTGTAGTAATAGGATTCTTAAGGGGGTGGTGATCCCTCTAATATTCCCTAAGGTTCCCCAATCTTCACTAGGAATCTTTAGGGTTCCCCACCCTCCCCTTGAACACTCCCCCCTTAAGAACCCTACAATGCAGCCATAAGACACGCTGAGCAACGTTGATCTACTTGAGACCTGCGATTGATCGAAGCTACTAACCAGGCATTGAGGAATTTTACGCGGCCTTGGGGATTCAGACAGGACCGAAGAATGGCAATGGAGGGTGGTGGTTGATGAGTTCTTGAAGGAATGGGTCCCAACTTAGGATACGTGGTTAGTGAAGGGGATTACATGCCATTTATACCTAGATCAACCCTACTTAGGAGGATTATCCCAGGACTTGGATACGTGGTTAACAACCATGGTTAATTTTTGTCCGCTAAGTAGCCCCCTTCCAAATGGCCTAGATGGCTCATAAATGGAGTTACTAACCATTTACAGGTGCTGGGATGATCCTCCAGGTAGAAGGTGATGAGTTGTGACTTACATGCTGATATTTTGTTGAACTTGAAACTTGTTGAGGGATGGAAATTCCATGGAAAATCCTACTACCCAGTTACCCTTTTACAAGGCAATTTGTAGGGGTGACCTAACGCCATTGGTAACTAATAGGGGCCCACTTTCTAGTACCTGTTGTGTGCTTTTCTACATTTAGCCAAGGTTTTGGGCCCATGAAAACCACCAAATTGTTCAAACTCAAGAAGGGTTTGGCATACAACGGTTGGGATCAGTGAGTTATAACCCCAATATACCCCACTTGCAACTATAGGTTAGAACCCATTTACCAACCATTTACTAACTTCCCGGGACATCCGAGTATGTACGCAGAACGAAAAAATTGTCGAAGAACATCTCCGTTCTTTGTGGAATAGTTTTTGTTGGGAAGATTTGTTTTGTATAGTTTCATGGGGTGTAGTCGTTGAACGGAAAAGGAGGTAACTACGGGAATGTCCATGGTACTTAGTATCCATCGCTAGTAAATCGATTTTCTCATCGCTATAAATAGGCTGTAAGTCCCGTAAATAGGTTATAAACCAACATAGTAGTTATTAACTATCATCGGTAGTGAATCGAGAAGGAGGGTTCCTAGTAGGTTAATGAACCAACTTACTAGCTATAGTTACTAACTTCCACTGGAACATCCCAGTTAGGACTTAGTAGCTAAAGTTGGTTCATTAACCTAGTAGGGGTTCATTATCCCAGTTAGGGTTAGTAACCAACTTACCCCTGGCTAGGTTTAGTTATTGAGCCATTTTTTTCGCTAGGGGTATATACGATGTACATCAACCCCAAATCCCCTTAACTGGAGCCTTCAAGTGGCAGATGCATTCAAGCTTGAACCCCCAAAATGATTCTGTCGGGTTTAAGGGGCCAGTTTCTAAGCACATCTATGGTAAAGTTGGGGGGGTTTCCCTTGTTTTCACGGTGCATTGTTTGGGTTGCTAATATAATTTGGATTTGTTTTGATGGTGATTTTGGTTACGGATTCTGCCACCACGGTTTGGGAAACATTTTTTAACCACCTGCCGCAAATCTCAGTTTTGTGACTATATTATGTGAGTACACCATCACTCCATCACTTCGTACAGCTAGTAGGAAGTGGATCGTGAAAGTTTTTCAGCAGCTCACATCCTCCTATCTGCTCTTCATCGTGGCGAAACTTGGTAGATATACTGAGGACGCGGTTGGAATGTTGTCAATAACCACAAGGCGGGCCCAAAAACCAGTTGTAAGTGGGGCTATAGTTCCATTTGTAAAGGCTATATAAGACCCACTTACCCATTTATATGCCAAATTAAAGGGGTTACGGTTATAGATCCATTTTTAGCAATGTTGTCAGTCAAAGACCATGGGGGAATGTTTTCACAAAACTAATTTCCCCTGTTGCCCCAGTTTTTTATTTGTGGTAGTGGTAAGTGATTGTGTTTCACTTTTTACAATGGTCAATTCTTATTTGGGCTGCATTTTTGGTTCGGGTCGCATCTCAAGCATGTGGGCTAGCCTGCTTCAAAGTAATGAAGGTCAAGCAATCAAGATTCGGCGCAATTTATCGAAGCGTCTGTGGCACAGCCTCATACTCTATGCCGCATTTTCGATGACGCATTTCTTCGGTTTTTGCGTCACGTCCTGAACATGGGTTGATTTTTCAGTGTTGTTAAAGTTGGATTAGGGCAAATGGTGTGCAAGGCTCCAAGCAGGTTTGGATGCCAGACAAAATAGTTGAAATCGAGTTTTGATCACCTAAATCAAAGGTTGTTTCAACACACCTTTGGAACACAACCCTAAATTTTTGCCAAAAGGCTTTAGAGGGATTTCTTTCATAATTGGCTAGGGAGATTGCCTGGGGTGTGCTCTACGGGTGTGTTAAAACAACCTTAGACTAAACCTTGCAGGAACATGTCGTAGTAAAATAGATGATTTCACCCCTACAAGTTTGTTGTAACATCCCGAGAATAGGTCATAAACCAACTTACTAACGAGTTACTATTTTGCATGGACATCCCAAGTAGGGACAAAGACTTCCGTTTTTTTTGATTGGCTAAAAAATGATACCTAAAAACTGTTGAGTTTTACCTGAAGCTACCGAAGGAGATATTCCAGGGATCATTTTGTGATTGTCCCTACAGATACCTCCAAGGAAGATATTGGACCCCGAAAACCTACCGAAATATTTCACATGCTGTGAGGTTTTACTGGGATGTCCAGGAACTTGGTGATTAGGTAGTGGGATAGTAAACCCAGAAAGTAGAAGACATAATTACATTCCCATTTTCTTTTATTGACAGTTAATCCTTGCCAAAACTTGAAAGATATGTCTTTAACTCAGTCTTTAAGATTTTCTGGGGAAAACAGTTTTTGTCTATCGGAACAAAAGGTTTTATTGTTTAAGTGGGTGACATAAGCCAACCCTTGATCCGCATATTCAAAAAAACACATCCTCGTAGAGATGATGAAATCGTGGAGTCAAAAGAATTCAAACCTTCCGATGCCATGAAAGATGCACGTTGATGTATATGATAGTCCTACTGATTTTCCGAATATGTTCCATTTTTAGGGACGTCTATAGTTCATGATCCAAGAGAGCAACGTTCAAAACCCTGGAATGACATTCCATGCAACACTGATTAGTTAGTAGGGGTCCAGCAAATAACTAGGGCCCCTGGTGGGTGGACAACTCAATGTGGTTTTGATCTCAGGAAGATGAGGCTTTCAATCATCTCCTCCGACGCATTTGGCGCCTGCCCAAACCCGACCGCAGTGAGGACTTCTTGTTTCCGAGAAAGGGTTTCGGAATGCTTGGAGGATGATCCCACTTGGGATAAGTTGTTAGTTAAGGGGATAGAGGAACCCATTTTATGACTTACTAACCATTGGTTGTGAATTATTTACTGAATTGGATGATCCTCCAAGTGGGGTGCGCAATAGTTGATAAGGTCGGAAGGCATCCCCATGTGCATAGGAAGTCTTTAGGTGGCAGCTGTTTCCAACTTGTTTTTCTTCACGGGGAAATTTGGGAAGATGTCCCATTAGGTAGAACATAATTTTAGAAGGATCGGCGGTGGTTCAGTCACGACCAAGTACTTTAGACTTTTGGTATTTTTTTGCTGCCATGGTTTTCATTTTCATCGAAGAACGTTTAAGCAGATTCTAGGGACATACTCTCATCACATCACCCTATCTTTGTTACAAATGATGTTCCACCCACCCAGTAACAGTCACAAATGAAGGTTTAGTTTGGGATTCCCGAGCCTAAAAATGTAATGTCATCCTGGTGGCGACTGGGCATTCTGGGATATAGTATTTTTGCAGACCTTTTCAGCCAACCATTACTTTGAGAATTGTGTTTTTTTGCATCCAAAGTTTTTTTCACGTCACGTTGAAACACCTTCACAAGCCAGTTGATACACATGAGGGTGACCCAAACAAAATGCACAGAAAGTTGGTCACAAACAAAATGACTTCCAAATCTGGACATTATAAAAAATCTCAACCTGGAAAATGACATAGAACCTAAAAAGACACAGCTGAAAAGAAAACACCCAGTATTTTTCTTCCAACGCACATTTTCAAGACGTGACCTGGATTGATTGGATTGTGGCCCCAAAACGGAGGTCGCCAGCTTGAAAAGTCACTTGAGCAAAGAAGAGAACCCTGGTTGTTTAGGGTATAGAGGGGATTATACTACCCAGTTATGTAGGGATCATAACAAACCAATGTAAGGACCCCTATGAAACAGCCAGTATAGTGGAAAGTAAGAAGGTTTTTTCGTGGCTCACTTGTTAGTCCAAACGGGGTCATGACTTGAAGAACTTGGTTATAGCTGTCATGACTCGGAAATCCTTCTGAAGATTGATTGGTAACTATACGTGCAGTGAACGGGTCCCCCAACATCACAGTCAAATACGTGCATGCAAATTCCAGGGAAATACCCTTGTGAGTGGATTTATTCCTGGTTTTCCCTTTTGCAACTGGGGTGATTTGTAAGGTTCACTGGGGTGAACCATTTCATTTACTTGGATGTCCGGTTGGAAGTTACGATCAATGGTTAGGATCAATGGTTATAAATGGGGTGTATTGGGGTGAAATAACCCACTGATCCTACTGGGATGCCCCTGGTACTTAGTAACTGGATTATTTCACCCCTTTATAAGTAGCTTGTTTACGTCCCTTGCGTAGGTGAAATCAACCGCAACTTATTAGCTGACTTCCGACCTGGGCCCATCAGGTGACCTGCTTTTGAGGGCTTCAAAAGTTGAAAGTTCTGCAGGGAATGAATCAAAAAGTCATGTCTTTAAGAAGCTGATACTTGGAGGATCATCCCAGTTAGTAAGTGGTTATAGTAACACCGTAACACCCTATAAGCCAGGAAAAGGAGGAGCTCTTTGACATGTTCCCACATTTATTGGAGGCCAGGATGGTACGGCAACCAGTCATTTCTCTCTTCTCCGGGGTCGGAGCTTTCGATCTCGGACTGTCCGAGCTGACCCGAACCATTGTCTACGTGGAGAAGGACAACTATTGCCAACAGGTCCTGCAAGCACGGACGCACGACGGACTCCTGGACGCTGCTGCTATAGCATCTGACGTACCGAGCTCGAAAATCGCAAGTTTGGCGGACGGCCTGACGGCGGGCTTCCCCTGCCAGGGCGTTTCGAAGGCAGGCCACCAACTCGGCCTGAATGACGACCGAACGTCTCTGATCAAGCACGTATTCCGGATCATGGACCTACTGATTCGTTTGCGATTCGTGCTACTGGAAAACGTCAATGCACTTCTGAGCGGCAAGCGGGCCATGCATGCGATGTGGCTCTACATCCTGAAGGAGTTCTGCCGACGAGGCTTTGTGGTGCGATGGTGTGTGATCTCTGGAAAGAATGCTGGACTACACGTCAACCGAAAACGCATCTTCCTGTACGCAGCCCGGCCACCCATCTCATTTGGAAGGGGAATACATAACCTCAGTTAGGGGACTTATTAACCATGGTTTCTAACTACTTACTAACTGGGATGATCCTCCAAGTAGGGGCCCCATTACTTGGATTTGTTTATGGTGACTTTTTACTTTCCACCATGGTAAACCACCATTATATAAACCTTTATTTGCGATTTTTTTCGTAGCATGTTACTCATGCTAAGCAAATCCAAGATGTCTGTAGCTGATTTTGGTTCCAAGCCGTTTTTCCACACGTGGGTGGTTTCATTCCCCCCGTGAAATACTGTAAAGCAAATTTACCCGCAAGGTGGATGGCAGGATGCCAAAAGCGTAGACCCCAAAGATTTCGGGTTGAATCCCTCCAGCCTATGACGGATCAATGTTTGGTGTAAATTCACCTAAATTAGTTTATTTTATGTTTATTTTGATGGTAAATGTACAGTAGGTAAAGATACCCTACATTGATCCCATTTTTTCAATCTTAGTCCAAGTGCCTCTTAACATAGCATGTAACAAGTTTGTATCACACAGATTCTATTTGAACAATGAATAACAGAAAAGAAACCTAGCTGTTTAGGGTCTATAGGGGATGAAATACTTCACACCTATATTGGCGACTACAATAAATCATTTTAAGGACCCCTATTAAACAACCAGTATTTCATGGAAAGTATCCGATGGTTTTTTGCGTGGCTCAGTTGTTTTATTGTAACTTTAATTTTGGGATTTCAAAAGGTGAAGCATGGTGAAACTATAGTAGGATCTACGAGATGGTCCCTTACGATCGTTGGCCCTATAAATGGGCTTCACTGGGGTGCAAAAAGCTACATATAGCCTTAATAAAACACGGGCACAACATTGTGGTTTTATAGGTTTTAATTTCATGTAAATCATAAAAGTCAACTATATAAATGTAGTTGAACAGATTTGGATTTGTTTAAGGTGATTTTTCAATTTTCTGCCATGGTCAATGACGATTTGGAATTTTCTGGCCATGGTCAATCACCATTAAACCACCATTTGGGAGAGTATTTTTTCTTTTTCCCAGCATCTTAAGCGAATCCAAGTAGACCATGCATTCCTTGGACATCCAAACACCTCCTGAGAAGGTTTTTGGAACCCAAAGATATTTGGATGTCTATTTTACGATTGATGGCTTGGAGGATCATCGCACCAGGACTTGTAAGTGGTTAGTAACCATGGTTCGTAAGTCCCCGAAGTAGTGTTGTGGGACCCCTTCCAAATGGCCTGAAAACATGGCTTATAAATGGGTGATTCTATCTACTTCCTTACCGGGATGATCCTTCAAGCACATATGATTCCTCCAGTTCCGGCGTTTTCATCGTGTAAATTTCAATTCCTCGGGATGGCCGGGTGTACCCCACCACAAGTGTTTGGGTATAGCATTTTTTTCACCACAACGGAAGGACGCCGGCAAAGCTTCACCCGTTCTGGAGCTTAGCAAAATGGTGGGGATATCAGGCTGCGGTAAAGGCAAAGCTTCGTAGATACATGAATACCCTAGAAGGAAGGCTTTCACTAATGACTAGTTTTTTAGTAGGGAATTTAAAAATTATCCAACATTGGTGACTATTGTTTGAAGAATCTTTTATACTCATGGAAGGGTACCTCCCGTCAATACACTGCCAGGAAATAAGGCCTTGCTAAGGGATCACGGTGGTTTATAGTCCCTTAAGAAGGCCTTATTTCTTTTGGGGGCGGTGGCATTGGTGGTATAGTCGATTAATCAATGTTCATGAAGCGAACCCTACGAAAACTTCACTTTACACTCTTTTTCCAGTGTTTAGGCAGGGCCCAAGTTTTTTTAATCTTAATTAGAGTCTTTATTTTGTATGAATTCGTCAACCACCACCCAAGAGAACATCCAAAAAGAACGCTCATCTATCCCTGGATGCCATGAAATAGTTCGGAAGCGTTTGTTTGCACGAGCAAATTCATGTACGGCACTGCTGTAAGTGAGATACAATGCAAATACCCTACAACCCTTAGGCTTCCAAACACCTTAGGAGGTATTTGGACCCCAAAAACCTACCCGAAAGACCTTCAACAGCGGATTCATCGAGGAGGATCGGAGCGCCAATCGTGGTGGACCCCGTACGCCACGTCACAGAGGGTCATGTCACAGAGGTTCCTGCGGGCTGGATTTTTTTAGCCAGTGCAGAGTTCCACTTGCCGCTTCACACTGGTGTCGCAAAAAATCCCCGGAGCCATCTAGACGAATTCAAAAGGTCCGCCACCCTCACAAGGTGTCAAGGAGCTCGTCGCCCTCTGAATCGGCATGATTGACGACTCCTTGATTGCCCAATATGTTGCATTCCTCATCTCATGTGCTTGGAGCCGGTCAAAGGCATTTACCTTGAGGGAAGCGGCATCAAATGCCTTGCTTGGTGCAGACGTTTGCGGCTTGCAAGCGAAATGGTCGCCACTAGTCCAAGTATTTTCTCATTGCCCAGACGGTTCTGATCATGATGGACCTTGTTCCAGTTGGGATTGCCATATTCAAACACTCAGAAAGGGGCTGGTTGCGATTTATTTACGGGGTACATGTACCACAAATCGCCGGTGAGGCCGGCAAAGTGGGCCTTTTACCAGTTATAACCCCCTATAAATGTGTTCTTAATAAGTGGGCAAGATTGGGGGTGAAATAACCCTTAAAGGTGGAGGTTATGGGCCCCCTTGGATTATAATTGGTTTTTGAGCCCACTCTGTGGATGAGGGTTTCCCATTTCCTTTCGAAAAGATCTATAAAAGAGAACACCGTACATACCGTTGAAATATAACCTAGGTGTTCCCTTTCACCACCAAGTGAAAGAAATTCCTTCATAAAGTGTTGGTTGAGGGTTTGCCTGTCCTTTAAATGAATTTCCGGAATTTCCTTTTTAGGATGGCCTATTTTCAGGTGCTGTGCTTGGATTTGTTTTGATGGTGACTTTTCTTACGGATTCTACCATAAACACCATCATTATACCTCACCAGTTTGGATAATTGTTTGGGAACTTTTTCCCAGCATCGAAGAGTCACAAATCCAAGGTTGTTATGGGTTGAAAGATGGATTTCCTTTTGGGTTTTGGCCTATTTTCAGGGGTGATTTGTTAGTTTTGGGGAGTGTAATAAAGCATACCCTAGTCTTCCAGTCATTTTTTGGGGGTATGTTCCAGGGGTATGTTGTCAAATAGTTTTGATATACAAAGCCTTTGCCTTCCTTGCCTCCATGTCGCTCATTTGCCATAAAAAACCCGTTTGGTAAGGTGCCACGTTTAGTCTCTCGGACAGATGTGAACAAGGTGCTTAAAAGAGATGGGGAAAATGCGGTAGGTCCAAGGATGCTGACTGGTCACCTCTCAAATTTTCATACCATGTACCTTCCCTGAAACTAACAGTTCACCCCCTGAAAATAGACCCCTGGAAATGGGAGATTCCTATTGGAAAACCCACCATTTTTTTGGGCTATGTTAGTTTCAGGGAGGGTAGATATTTTGCGTTGCGGCGGGAACAGACATTGAAAGAGCTATTATTATGTGACAATGACTGGATGCCTACTTGGTGGCTGATTGTGGTTAGCAACTAGTTAGCAAATTGGGTTATAACCCTTTTTGGGGGATGTAAAGGCCAACTTATAGGGGTTAATGACAGTTATGACCCAACGTACTAGCTAGTTTCTAAGTACTATGAGCCGCCAAGTAAGGCTTAAGCAACTAAGTTTTAAGTTGCCTATCAGCCTATAATAGCCCTTTAATTTCACCATCCAGTTATTGCCTAAGGCAACGTTGTGGGAATCTAGGGGTGCCGCCCCGCAAGAAATACCTGATAAGACCTAGTGTGACGCTGTGGCAATTGTTTCTTGGGGTGGCATAGGGGGTGGTACCTTAGATTCCCATGGCAATGGGAATTCTCATGACTCATGCGTTTCTTTTCTCAAAGAAATGCTAGTACGTAACGGATATCGCGTGATCATCACATGGTGCTTTTCACAACCATAAAAAAATCAATTTTGATAAATCTTAATCTTAAATTTGAACATGTTTTTTTTGAGGTTGCCATCCAGTTTGTTTCTATTTTCCATTCTAAGAAATCTATCTCCCTTGGTTTGACAGGAGGTTGAAATACTTTGTCATAAACATGCATTTCTTTGTTTTTTTTGGTGTTTTTTTACAGATTGCACCAAGGGATTCATCACCACGAAACTCACCAACCATTTGAAAAGAGCTGTTTTGAAACTTTCTTCCACGCATCGAAGAGTCGCAAATTCAAGATGCTGGGTGAATGTAAGGGAATCCTTCAACATAGCTCCAAAAAATCAGGTTTAGGAATTGTACACCTCCGAAATTTAACAGTTTGCTCCGAAACATGATGGTTGGAAGATGATCCTTTCCTTTTGGGATTTGCCTATTTTTAGGGGCTATGTTAAATTTCAGGGGCGTAGTTCCCACTTGATACAGATGTATGAAAATTAAAAAGATCACCTATATACTGACAAAATGACGTTTTTTGGGAAGATCAATCTACGTACTAGTCTTCCAGTAGTCATCCTGCAGTCTAACAAACCAATCTGTATTCATCTTTTTGAGGCCTTCTCTTCAAGTGATGATGATGATGATGATGATGATGATGATGATGATGATGATGATGATGATGATGATGATGATGATGATGATGACTGCAAGTTGCTATGTTCAATGAATGATGATCTTATTTTCAGTTCTGGCATGGCCTTTGTCTTTGTTTTTGTTGCAGGCCTTCAAGGCTGGTGAAGAGCGGCAAGTGCCAAGCAGTGACAGGCTGGTTGTGGTGGTGGGCTCGGTTTTTCCAAAATGATGGTGATACTTGGATGTCCCGTTGGAAGTTAGGATCAATGGTTAGCAAATGGGTCATAACTTGGGTTGTCCCCCTCCCAGTAACAGTGGGAAATGAAGGTTCATAAGAATTCCCTGCAAAAGATGTAATAATCCTGGTGGTGTTATGACCTACTCATACATGAGGTCTATTGGGGTTGTAACCCACTTACTAACCACCGACTAACTTCATGGGACATCCAAGTACTGTTGTTGGAAGACCACCTCGGATGCATAAAACTCTTTTCAATCTTCGAATTTGTTTTGTTTGGTGGTTTTCCTGCGAATTGAGTGTGCCATGGGATTCACCACCATGAAATCACCACCATTTGGGAGAAGATGTTTGGAACTTGTTCCTTTCGCATCGTACAAGCAAATCCAAGTAATTAATGGAATAAACTACCAACCTCAACTGGTTGGCAGGATTTCTGAACCATCAACAGTAGTAATGCGTAACGACTGTTGCTAACTTGTTGGGGTTCAAATTTGGGATGTGCATTGCTTCTTCCAGGATGCCCTCTCGTGACCACCAGGGTTATTACAACCCCCAAATTTAACATAGTCCCTGCAAGGTATTAAATGGGATGGAATAGCGCCTGTAAGTAGGGTCCTAACAACAGGTACCATTGACAAGGCCATTTATAGAGGCTATGAGCCCATTTATATCTTCTCAAAATGATGATCCCAAGTTGGTGCCGTTGAAGTGTGTGAGCCCTAAACATCTCCTCAACAAACATATACTGCAGCCGTTTGTGCCAGAAGTTTGACATTTTCTGTTTCGTTTGGGACGATGAACCCAAATACCTTGTGAGTAGGTGATTGGACCCACAAACGCCTCCTGAGAAGTCCACACCTGGTATGGAAGACTACGGCACTTGTTGGCGAAAATGGTAGTTGGTAACTACAATCATAAGTTTGGTTGTAACTACAATTAACCCCCTGCCAGTTGGTTTATAAGCTACATAAGGTTATAACTAGATGCTGGTTTCAAATATTGTTTATTTTCATGCTTGAGAAAGATGAACCCAGTTTGACGAGCATATGTTTCAAATGGGTTGGTTCAACCACCAACTAGATAGGGTTTTGACCCAACTTACTAGCGATCATTACTATCCCTACCATTTGAGCCACCAAGCTATAGAAGGTGATCCCTGTCAAACCCGAAAAACCACCAGGGATCGAAGTGAACAACGCCGGAATGTCTTGGAGCAGGTTCGTGAAGTTGGGCTTTGGGAATGAACGAAAATATGCAGCAACATTGGCTAGGTGGTGATTTCAAACATGTTTTATTTTTACCCCTACCTGGGAAAATGATCCAATTTTACTAATATGTTTCAAATGCGTTAAAACCACCAACCAGTTGGGCATGTTTGGGGATGAAGACCTTCCCTCAAACTATAGGCTTTTTATAATCAATGGTTTCCCTTACTAAGGCCGGCTATGAAACCCTTATTCTTGTTGGGGGTGATGAATACTTGGAGGATCATCCCAGTAAGTGGTTCATAACCATGGAAAGTTGTTGTCCACTAAGTAGAGTTAGTCTAGTTATAAATGGGTTGGTTTACGCCTTTAACTAACCACTTTCTAAGTGGGGTGATCCTCCAAGTACCTTTCCTGAAACTACGAAATCGCTCTGATTATAGGCCGAGTTTTCCCAAAAAGGAAAGCAATCTTCCAACCATCCATTTCTTGGAATGAATATGACTTTTTTCCTGACGGTTTATATCTGCAAACACTGCTTATAACAAAGGTCAATACACCAGCCACAAGCACTTCCCAGAAGTGGTACGAAGAAGACCAAAGAAGGTTTAAAACCCCAGGCTTCGCACCTACTTGGTACTTAATCCCTGGAAGTCAAAGGCCATTCTAAAATTCACCTGGAGTGGTTGATTTTATATCCCTGAAAAAGATAAGGGTCTTTTCCAAAAGACATTGAATGGTCGACTTGGGTCCGCAGGGTAATCACCTTCAACCCTTTACTTTACTTTCAAGTAGGTCAGTCCAAGCTTCTAATGAGTTGTAGTGAAACCTGGAATGCACCAGAAAGGACGAAGTGCCACGCAAACTAGGATGGAAGGCACCGGAGAAATGCATGCTTGCCTGGAGGGTGAAACTTGAAAACATTGACACCCACAAAATCGGAGCGACCATCGGTGATGTCCGCAAGAAGGTGAGGGAGTTGTTCAAAGTGCTCAAGATTGAGGATTGAGGCCACGGCCGCTGGGGTTGCCCAAAGAGCACCACCAGGTTTGGTTGCACATTTGGGCAGCCCAGAATCTTGCACTACGGGCACGGCTGGGTGCTTATGTATCTAAGGTCAAATATTGCTTCTTGTCACTGGATCCGCAGCAAGTTCCGGAGATTGCGGCGTTGCTCCAGGAAAAGGGCTATGATGCACGGCAGCGTCATGCTTGTTTTGGCCTTTTATGTTTTGGCACGAATTTTGTGGAGCAACCAACTGATGTCATTCATGTGGAGCTCATCAGAATCGCTTGTTCGAAAAGAGGGCTTTGAATTGAATGTGTAAATGAATGCACCGTAAGAATCATTGAACCTTCCAATGGGTTGGAACCTGTATAGCAGGGGTCCCGGCCGCAATAATGGCCAAGTTTGTCTTAGCGATGAGTGGTGGTTGCAATCCTCCTTAAATCATTCCTGTAGATGGCTGAAGTATCCCACTTATACTTTTATTGCATTTAGCCGCTCAACTAACCTCAGGATTCATTCAAGTGTGAAAATTTTACTTCCATTAGTTTTTCCTTTGAAACAAAGATCATGAAATTTGCTCCTCGAACCTCGAGGAGAACATATGAATTATTGGGATCGTATTCAGTTGTTGTTACTTGTGGGATCTTATGATATATTGCTAAAGAATGCTCAAGAATGGTTTTAAGGAGGTTGTAGTTTTTTGTAGGTGGATAATATTATCTAAGAAGGCTGGTATTTAGGATCTTGTGGGATGGTTCCAGCAATTCATTTAAAAAGGACCATGATCCACTGGACAAAATCTTGAGCCGCTAGCCTTTCCCACAATTATACGTCACCACCTAGCAGTCTAGCTGTTTAAAGATAATGTCGTTGTATCTATTCACCGTTCCTGTACCATTTCTTCCGTACATGCCACGTTTTTCTGTTATTTTTTCACTTGTTAATATTTTATACCACCACATACCACATTTTTACTGAGACTACAACTTACATAGAACCTTCAACTTACACCTCAACAACACCTTGTGCCCCGTGCCACTTACATACCATGGGTGGTGTTTTCAGTGGTAGGTTGACCTCAGATTGCGTTTTTGTTGCCTTAGCATTCAGGGTCAGTAGTACTCAGTTTTCTGACGGAATCTGAAATGTGCCAGGGTCTCAAAATGTGTTCTTTGTTTCCATTTCATAATGAAAGAAAAATCTGCTTGATATCATCTAGGTGGTGGTTTCAAATTTGTTGTTCACCCCTACCTGGGGAAATGATCCAATTTGACGAGCATATTTTGCAGATGGGTTGGTGAACCAACCACCAACTAGTCATAGTTGGGATGGTAGCCTTCATAATCAACCCCCCATACAGTACACCTTAAATAGTGGGTGGCCCTCAGATTCCCATGATTCTAGGGGCCCACGTATCGTAAATATCGCCTCAACAAATCTTGCGCAAGCTCAACGTTGGCTCAATCTGAGGAGGCGGTTCACCTTGGCGTTGGCCAAGAAGATCGAAGTTCGAGAGCTGGATGGTCCCATACGGAATCCATGGGACGAATGGTATATTTTTACCTACATTTAGTCGGTTTTTGTTTGGGTAAATGTAGGTAAATATACCAGTCCCATGGATCCTATGGGTAATGATTGGTCAGCTTTTTTCAGAGGATCGCCCCACTTAGTAAGTGATTGGTTAAGGTTCAAGGGGATATACCATTTCCATTTTCACTTGGAAGTCTAAGGAATTTTGTTGGAGTTTTCTAAGGTGTAACTGTTGATGGAAAAAATCCTGCAGCACTTTGGATGTATAAGACCTTGTAAATAATGGGATAAACTACCAACCTCAACTGGTGAACGCATGATTTCTGAAC
The DNA here is from genome assembly GCA_000507305.1 of Breviolum minutum Mf 1.05b.01. Classification (NCBI taxonomy): domain Eukaryota; class Dinophyceae; order Suessiales; family Symbiodiniaceae; genus Breviolum; species Breviolum minutum. The sequence goes on along the minus strand of DF239717.1, from coordinate 122,339 downwards.
CATCAACAGAATCATGGAAGTTTAAGGAAATTTGTTCAGGTTTGTCTATGGTTTCTTGAGGCCCCTACCAAGAAACCTTACATGTATCCATGGAAAATTACCCCAATGCTACTTGGAGGATGGGTGCCCGGCTTGGTAAGTGATTGGTTAAGGGATAAACCAACCCGCTTTTAACGAGACTAACCCTACTTAGGGGACTTACTAACCATGGTTATGAACCACTTGCTAGCCGGGATAATCCTCCAAGTACCCTTCTCCCAAAAAAGATGTACCCCCACCAAAATATGTTTTTTGTTGCCGGCCTTTTTTCGGGAAACCATGCACAATAAAGCCTTGATCATAAGGCCTTCTTTCTGGGGGGGTACCTGTGGGGGTACGTTTACTAGCCATTAAGAATCATGGAAGTCTAAGGGTAGATGGAAGGTGTGTGTCCAGTTGAGTAATTGTGAAAGAGAGGGACCCTGTGCGCCTGTGCGATTTCCACAAAAACATGATTTTCCATGAAGACCACCAAAACACAAAATAAGACACATGTAGATTTAAAGACATGAAATGATTGAACATCAAGCATGATAGAATGCCCCCAAAATTCAGAATAGCAACGCTGTCTGGCAAGAACTTTTTCAAAGATCTGGCAATAACAGCACTGTTTGATAGTAAGGCAAGAGTATTATCGCATCGCATTCATCTGAGACTCTGAAACCTTCATGGCAGTGGTTCAGCTGAGAACCAACCCCTGTTGCACCTGGTGGAGCAAGCTTGGCTATCAAGCAACAAAGGAAAGACGATGGCCTTGCGGGTGAGAACTATACCAAGTACATGAACACCCTCGATGTGATTTCCATCTTGAAGGGAGAGGTGCAGTCTAAAGGCATCATGTACTCTCCACGCGCCAAACTTCCCCTATGGTGACTCCAGACCTTTCAGACCTGGTAGCTTTGATTGGTTGACTTTCCCTCGTGATGACTCGATGACCTTGACATGCACCCTAGGGATTGGTTTCTTGCTAGGGAGCCTGGGTGTATCCTTATGTGGGATTTCTTGGATGACACATCCCGTCAAAATGGTCTAAGCCTTCGTGGATGTGGGTTTCTATGAACCCATGTGCCGGGCCAGGGCAGGTGGTACAAAATGAGCCTTGTACAGATGATGTCCCTTTGCCTCCTAGTTTTGTCAACCAAGTCGGTTTCGAAACTTCCTTTGATTCGCCCAGCCTTCATCGATCGAGCCAGCAAAGCCCACATGGATGCCATCTTCAAAGGACCAACCTTTCTTGATCGGATTGATCATGTGGGCAGTATATTGTTAGAACTTTTTCGAAGCATAGAACAGTCGCAAATACCTGCTTCTTTTCTACCGGTATACCTAAACTTATACCAATCAACACCTCTAATAGATACCTAGTAATCAGATACATGTTTTTTTGTTCGATCCAATCTAAAGACACCTAAACATTACACTCCAGGGCCGGCTCTTTATGGCCTTATTTCAAGGGTAAACGTGGCATTGGTGGTGTACCCTTGGATTTCCTTAAGATACTTTCCATGAACCCTTGTTTCATAGGGATCACTAGTTCATTCTTACTGAAATAAATGGGTACAGAAGTTTATCATCCCCGAAAAATATCCTTAACAACCACGTTTTTTTTTCATTGCTCAAGCTACAACTAGTTTTTTTTTCATGGGTTTGCCTAGTCTTTTCCACCCCTATGAATGGAGAGGCCACTACTTTTATGGCTGATTAACCTACACCCCCCCTAAAAAGTACCCTCCCATAAATAGCCTCCTGGGAACTAACATATCACTTTCCAAGGCAGTTTTGAAGATGAATTTCCCACCTTCCCAAGGTGGGATATGTATCCATTCCCTGGAAGGGTATAGGGTTTTTCATGTTGCCGGCCTAAACTAAGGGGAAACCAATCCCAAACAATCCATGTATGGTATATTTACCTACATTTACCATACAAATCAACCATTCATGTAGGTAAATATACTATACATGGATGATATGGGAATGGGTTTTCATACGCCCTGATCATTGGGGTCCCATCCTCTAAGTCGAAACATCGCCTTCCTGGCCCATGAGGTCACCGTATCGCCAACATGGAAGATGCCATCCAAAGGTCCTCGCGTGCCGCACGGAACGACGGTGGTAACGAAACGCGGTTCTACCAACCCGGGGGTTGTTAAAGCCGTGGTGTTTTCTTGGGAAAGGGTGGGTTGAAAGAATCGGGTGGGAAATGGCGTGTTTTATTTATCCTAAAATTTGAAGCCAAACAAATTTGATATGCGTTAATTATGTTGTGGTTCGATTTTTTGACAATTTCGTGATACATATAATCATTTTGAGATATTTCGGGCAAAATGACCTTGTACCAAGCTACTTCCAACACCATTGTTGCTATCCATGGAGGTCAAAGACAGCACAGGTGACTGGGATTTGTTGACTCTAGAAACACTCTCACCAAAACCAGGGACTTAAGCTTTAAAACACATGAAAAACATAACTGTAATCCAGGGATGATGTATTTTCCTAGTAAATGAGGAGCTGAAGAACCCCAGAATCCTCAAAATCACAGGGTAGTAATGGATCCTATGTGGATATTAACTACCTGGTTGGTGGTTTCAAACATTTTTTATTTTCACCCCGAACCTTGGAGAAATGATCCAATTTGACTCATATTTTTTCAGATGGATTGAAACCACCAACTAACTAGTAAATCACTGTTGACTTTGACATTTTGAAGTTTTCTGGTTGTGGTTGCCAGGGTGGTTTGGGGACAGCAAAATGGCCTTCATTTTTTGGTTGGTATTGTAATTTACCCAGATGTATTGAAGGAACTTTAGTTGGTGGAAATGCTACAAGGTAGGACCCCACTAACCAGTTGTAAGTAGGGTCCAGTAGGGTAGTTATACTGGGATGTCCATGCTACTTACTAAATGGATTAAAAATACCCCCTATACAAGTAGGTTGTTTAGGTCCCGTAAATAGGTGAAATAAACCAACTTCCTAACGATCGTTACGATCACTTCCACGGACATCCCAGTACAAAGCCATCATTTCTGATTAGGGGGTAAATGGTTGGTAAATGGATTGCAACCTACTCATAAATGGGTGTTTCCTTAAATGGTGGTACCCCCATTTCACACCCCAAAATGATCATTTTTAGTAGGAAAACCCATGGGTTTGTTGGGGAAACCCACCATTTTAGGAAACCCCCAAATGGGGCCCTTATTTTCCACTTTTTTGGGGTTAGTAACGTCTGGGGGGAAGGAACTTGAGTGGCGGGTGATTTCAAACCAATGGTGCAGGGGGAGGACCCCACATTCGCTGTAAGGAAACTCAGGAAACTAGTTGAGCAAGTAAAAGAAAACCCGAGTTGTTTTAAACGGTATTTTTCGGGGATGAAACCTACCCAGTTATCCCTGAAATAAGGATCCCTATTAAAACAAACAGGATTTCGTGGAAAAGTAAGAGGGTTGTTTACGTGGCTCAGTTATTTTCTCTTCCATAATCTTGGATCTGATTTTTTAGGCGATTTGTTTACTGAGTCTACCATGGTCAGTCACCAACAAAAGCACTATTTGGGAGAATATGTTTGGAACTTTTTCCAAGCATTTTTTCAGCACATCCAAACCAGGTAGTACGTGATCTCCAAATGGTACATTATATAGCACTTATTTATCAGGTATAGTCCTGGCCTTTGGGCTAAAGCATCCTTATACAGTTCTCACTTATCACCCATATTTCCCCCCAAATATTTGGATTCCCCCATTTTTGGGATGATTCAAATTGATGTCCATGGAAGTTCGTAAGTACTAACTACTCGTAGTTAGTTAGTTGGTCTATAACCCATTTACCGGACTCACAACCTACTGATATAGGGGTGAAATAATCCAATTTACTAAGTCCCATGGACATCCCAGTAGTTTTGTTGGTTAAAACCATGTTTTCTTGAATGATTCACTTGCCTTGCAAAGCATCGCCTGCGCCGTGGTCCAAAATCAACACTGCAGTTCTCCCGCGGGGCCCGCCGTTTCGCCGTGCCACGAAGGGAGAACCATCCCCCAGGATCCAACCAGACCCCTTAGGGGCACGGCGCTCAGAGAAAAATTGTTTGGATTTGAACGGCTTGGATGTGTTTTGGTAGGTAGATTCTTTGGCCCGCCCCAATGGAGTAGTTTGTTTGGGGCTTAGTACGTTGGGTGATGTTTTTTCATCTTTATGACTTATCCACTTGGATTTGTTTTTTCTTAGATGGTGTTTTTTTTTACGGATTGGGATCCCATATTGGGCTTCACCACCATGGAAATCACCACACCATTTGGGATGGAGATTATGTTTGGAACTTTTTTGGCAAGCATCGAGTCGAGTCGGAACTCCAAGACGGTGATGGACTTTGAGGATATCAGTCGCTAGCGATTGAGCCCATAGCTCCTAGCTCCCCATGTTTGGTGTGAAAGAAATCATAGCCTCTAGGGAATTCCCATCCCAAAAAAACAGAGATTTTTTGTTGTTGTGTTATCAATTGATGCTTCAAACCCTAGGCTTCCAAACACCTTGCGAGGGGCTATTTTTTGGACCCCCAAAAAATCTACCCAAAAAGACCAAACCTGAGCAGGTATGTGGAAAACTATAGGGAACATGGCAAGATTTTTGAAACAAAAAATCCAAGCATCGACCAACTTGGTGGTATGACCGTGTTGCGGTTTTACTGGGATGTCCATGGAAGTTGATAACTAGTTAGTAAGTTGGTTTATTTCACCTACTTATGGGACGTAAATAACCTACTTATATAGGGGTGAAATCACCCAGTTACTAAGTACCAGCAGGACATCCAAGTACCGTTTTCTTTAACGGTAAAATCATGGGATGCCGAAAGACTCGACGAAACCCTCCGTCTTCAGACCAAGCCTTCAAACTCGGTGGTGAGTTTTTGGGACCTCTTGGACCCCGACCTCGGACCTCGTGCATGGGAAGTCGGTGCACCGGAAAAAAGTCACCACCTACTTAACCCATAGGATCCATGGTATATATGGTATATTTACCTATACAATTACCATAAAAATCAACTAAATGTAGGTAAATATACCAGTCTCATGGATGGTATGGGTAAGTAAGGGGTCTACAACTCCATGGGGTGAAATAACCTTAGTGACGCATTTATTTTCAGGCCATTTAAAAAAGGTGTATACGGCGTCGCTGTCTATGGCCTTCGTTTTAGCGTTGTATGATCCCAAGTCCACCTTATTTCGGAAGAAAAACGAAAACCCTTGATGTTGCCCAACCCGAAGGATCCAGGTGCGTCTAGGAAAAGGATTAACGATACAATCCTATTGTGGGTATGGGATTGAAACCATCAAATCAATCCTACTCTAGGGATAGTTCTGGATTCTTGGGGCAAGAGAAGCCTTTCAATGAATCACTGGTAGTAGGGGATTTCTCATAGTACTTTTTATGGTCAACAAGTGGGACACAACACAGATGATTTTTTTGAGAAAACAGGAATGAACCGCGGGCCGTTTTCAATAGATGGTCTAGCACCGTGGTACTTTTAACATGTCTTATTTGAATCACGACATTGATCCTGTTGCCAAACAATTTTTTGAGGTCTGTCAATGTAGATGGCCGCCTTCCGATGGCTTTGTGTCTTGTTCTGGTTGGAGGTTCTTGCTTGCTTGAAGTACGAGGTTCATGTCCCTTAGAGGGTGAACGTTAGCAGGGTTGAAAGTGATGAGGTTCATCCACCTCGTTTTTTAATTTGTTTTGGATTTGTGTAAGGTGATTTTTTACGGATTGTACCATTTATATCCATTTATGGTAAATCACCATTAGAAATCACGATTTGGGAAATGTTTTCCAAGCATCGAAGAGTTGCAAGTTGCAAATCCAAGTTGTATGACGTATGATGTTCTTTACATAAGGGACATGAACCTCATCGCCACCCTGGTGGCGAGCAACATGTCATCAAACAACCCTCGGGGGGATGGGATTGCTGGGACTCGGAATCAATGATGTTAGCTGGGTGAAACAAACAAGTGAATACTTGGTGTCGAAAATAATAGTGACCATAACGATCGTAGCTGGAAAATCACCAACAAAACACACAAAAGTCTATGGGACTGGTGTATCTGTCTGTTTATGATCGAATTTACCTTCTTTCAACTGCCCAAAAATTGTAAAATACCAAACTCCATGCATGTTAGTTTACCAGAGTGTAGGATTTTTCCCCACAATTTACAGTGTTTTTAGACCTGAGTCTTGCTTTGTGCAAAGATTTCTTCCAACAGTCTGGTACTTGATTTGGGAGGGCCAATACTGCTCAAATCTTACCCCCCCGAAACTAACATAGCACCTGCAAATGGATGGTTGGAAGATTAGTTTCCTTTAGGGATGCCTTCCTGGCAGGTACGAACTGTTAGTTTCAGGGAGGGTATCCCCCAAAACCGGGGAAGGGTTTCCAAAGGAGTTTAAGGAGCTGCATCTTGTGGGGGAGAGTGGAGGAGAGCTACCGAAAACCGCTTCCACTCCAAGATCACTCATTGACCTCAGATTTACCCATTGGAAGAACCATATACCCCCTGGAAGTTTAACAGGAAACGCCCCTGAAAATATACCCGGACCTAAAGTCGGAAGCCTTCCTCGTCTTCCAGTCGCATCATGGCTTTCAGCGGCTTTTCGCTGTTCAACCTCCGGGGTGCACCCAAACAGTTGCTTAGTTGGATGTCCCGTGAAGGAAGTTAGGATCAATGGTGATCGGACCAATGGGTTATTTCATCCCAAGGAATACCCCATTTATAAGTAGGTGAAATAACCCAGTGATCCTAACCATTGATCCTAAATTGCTTGGACATCCTAATAGGGTACCCCCATCCCAGACACTCAGATGGTCTATTCGACCTTGGGCCCATTGACATCATCACAAAAACGTCTGGTGCTACTTTGGTATGTCCTGTTGGAAGTTAGGATCAATGCCTGGGTGGCGGTTTCAAATATTGCTTATTTTCACCCCTATTTGGGGAAGATTCCCATTTTGACTAATATTTTTTCAATGGGGTTGAAACCACCAACTAGATGCTTCCCCTCCCTGAAACTAACATTTGGGCACCTGAAAATTGATGCTTGGAAAAATAGGTTTGCTTTTGGGGCCCGGCCTATTTTCAACTGGGCTATGTTTGTTAGTTTCAGGGAGTGTAGTAAATGGATTAATTCACCTATACTTATTATAAACAATTAGTATCTTTGGGGTGAAATTGACTGATTGATCCGATCACCTTTGATCCATCCCAGCACTTCCTTACACCGTGACCTCCAGCCGCGGTGCTTTGATGATGCCGAGGTTATTTTCATGTTGTCACCAGCTGCGCGCTGAAGTTTCATCTTCCGAATCAAACGGCCGGAGCGATTTTTTTCCCTTTTTTGGCGGGCGGATGTTCGTGACCCTTTTGGGGAAAGACATGGGAAAAACCGTGGTAGCAGCTGTAAGAACGAGATATATATATAGATAGAATACCCACACATATAGAATATGTAAATGTTGTTGTTTATACACCATATTGTACGATTTTAATTACGTGTGACTCCCACAAAAAAACATGCTACTACTTTGCCTGGAAGTTACTGGTGTTTGACCACAGTGGCAATGATTACAATGTCCTACTTAGAGGTTCAGGATACTTAGTAACTGGTTATATGTATAGGTTTACAATCCTAGTTAGGGGCCATATAACCCACTTATAGAGGTTATAACCCTGGTTACTATCCACGTATCCTTAGAATCCTGAACCTCTAAGTATGTAACCCACTAAAAGTTAAACCAAGCCATTGTGCCTTTGGGCTAGGAGCCATCTCCGCGAATCTTCAGCTCGTTGAAAAAGCTCCAAGCAATGCGACGGCCCATGTCTTTCGGCATGGTTTAAATCAACGTTTGCGACTGGATGTCCTTTTGGAAGTGATGGTAAAAGGTTAGGATTCGTGGGTTTATAATCCTAACCCATACCATCCATGTATGGTATATTTACCTACATTTACCATATTTTACCATGAAAAACAACCAAATGTATCTATCGCTTTCAGCTGCGATGGATGTAGCAGGAAGCAGGGACATGACCCTGAGTGCCGGTTGAAGAAACCTTGGGCTAGCTGCAAAACCCAAGAAGAGAAACTCAGGTACTACCAGGTAGCTTCACACGAATCTTTTGCTGCTGCCAATGCAGACCTTGCAAAACAACACGGCGTTGCTCAAGGTCGTGCAAAGGCCCTGGCAGAGGCCAGGGCACAATTCCAAAGCGAAAAACGCAAAGCTGAGTCTATCGCAACAAGGTTTGCAAAAAGGCAGGCTGCAATGTTGGAGTACGAGCCCTGCTTGGCAAACTCGCCGTTGAACTATGGGTAATATACCCCACATTTACAGGTACTTAGGTGAAAAAAGTCACACTTGGCAACCTTGGATCCTAACTTCCTTCCCGGGACATCCTAGTGGTATATTACCTAATCATTGATCCCAACTGGGAGAGGAGTTTATCCATAGCTGGGGGTTATCGTAGGATGATACCCCAAAAGATTCAAGGTGCGTCGAAAGATTATTTAAAGATAGGTTTGCACCAAAAACTATTTGGGGGGTTCCTAAAATGGTGGTACCCCCAAATCATCAATTTTAATAAGGTTTTCCATTATAAACCATCCATTTTGGGGTACCCCTGTTTTTGGAAACATCCATATACCAGGTGATTCAAGCCATGACCTTTTTGGGATGATGGGTTCACGTGACCCGAACCCAAAGGTTGTTCGTGACCTCCAACGTTTGGGGATCAAAAGGTCACGGTTTGAATCACCCGGTCTTTTCTTTTAGGGCATTTTAATCATCCAAAGTCAAGTGTTTGACTTCCAGGGCATGATGTTTTTGTTGATATATTTTGGGTAAGATATAGGCTTAGTGAGCATATGCTTACCTATGTCTTCTGGAATATTTATCTGCGTTTATGTATATTTTATTTACCAAAAAATAAGCGCCAAATGCAGGTAGATATTTTATACATCCTAATCTTCCAGTCGCCTCCAGTTTTTTGGGTCCCTTGGGTTTGTAGGTCTGAATGTCCCGGGAAGGAAGTTTCAAGGGACAAGGGACACTTGGGTGTAGCTTATTAACGTACGTGTGGGCTCCATGGTATTTAGATGGTGTTCTCGGATGGGATTCTTGGGGATTATAATCCATAAAGACCCACTATGTAGGGCTTTTATAAGGATTTCCCATAGGGGTCCCACATAGGGCTTATAAAGGGGGTATATTGGGGATATAACTGACTTAATTACTAACCTTTGATCCTAACTTCCTGGGACATCCTAGTGGTTAGCCGGATTATTGGGATGAAATAATCCACTGATCCTAAACTTTTACTACCCTCCTGGGACATCCAAGTACTCGTAAGACCAGGGTAAGTTGTCTTAGCCAAACTGAAAAACCCTGAAATCTTGGAAAGTAGGTCCCTAGACATCCAGAAGAATACCGAAACTGAGGTGAACTGTGTTTAAGGATGTTCAAGGTATACTATTTTATCTTTTTTTTTGAGGGATCTAAATAGCTTCTCAGTTTCAATGTTTGGAAGACTATAGGATCTATAGGGCAAAAGTATAGGTGAAACTTCTAAGACGCCTGGAGAGTTGATTTGGACAGGCTTACAGATGAAGATTTTTTCCATGTCTAGGTGTTTAAGGATGTCTAGGGAGTAAGTGTTGATGGAAGAACTCCTGCACCAGTTGATGTAGTAGATATCCCAGTTTTCTTAAGGTTTTGTACATATCAGGTGGTGAACGCCGGAGTTCTGAACCATCAACACTAGCTTTAGCCAGTTTTTGAGTTGGTTGTGGGGGTTCTCAATGTTTCACCCACGAAAATAAGAGGGTGCTCAACTTGTTTCTTCCCCAAGAACCAAAGTTTTTTGCTGGGAGGATTTTGCCAACACTTCCCATGAGATTCGGTTCAGTGAAACCCTCCAAAGAATGCCTAGCTTGATGTTTTGAGGCTCTTGCAGAAGCTGGTGAAACATAATCAACCATTAACCAGAGTGATCTTCCACTTGTGGAAGATCCCTAGATGGTGGCTCATAGCCTCATAGTACGAAGTAAGTATATAGTTTCATAGGGAAAATGCTGGTACCCTTGGGTGGTACCCTACCTGTTTAACCCTCCAAGGAGCCCTTTGAAAGTGGATATACCCAATAAATACCCACGTGATATAAGGTGTTTTTGTTGGGGTTGATTATTAGGGGGCCCCCATCCCAAGGGTTTTCCCAGCATTTTCCCTATGATAGTTCTAACTTGCCCCTATCAACTGCTATGTAACTGAACTCCTGTAAGTTGGTTGATAGGTCGTCCCCATACATATATTATAGGTGACATCGCCTAACTCATGATCGCCATCGTTACCAAGTAGGTGGTGGATTAGTGGGGAAAATGTCTCTATTTTACCAGCATATTTTGGTTCAAACCACCAACCAGAAAATGCTTGCCATCATTGGTAGGTGTCTATTTTGATGTTGAACAATATTTTTTCTTAAACAACACAGAGAAACATGAAGAACTTTTGCAGCAAAAATGCAAATACATAAGAATAATTATCAATATATTAAGAAAACCCATAGACAAATACATCAGGAAACTCTGGAGAGAAATGCGAAAAAACAACACGCACACACACACAAATAAGAAGGAAATAGACAAATACATCAAGAAATGCTGTGGAAAAATGCAGATAGTGGATGGATTGAACGACTAGACGGTAATTCATTGTCAGATTCAAACGCATTGCTCGAGAAACCCTGGGAGTAACCCCTTAAACATACTAACGGTCTAACCCTGATTTGCCATTATCTAAGAAGCAACTGGTGATAGAATTGTTCCTGCTTGATTCCTTTGAGATGGGTTAATTCAACCACACCACCATGGCTAGTCACTACCTACCACTGCCAACACTGTTGGAGAAAACAAGGTCTTATTAAGGGGCTTATTAACCATAACGAGTGGTTTCCCTTAAGAAGGCCTTCTTAGACCCCTATGGGTGTGTGACTGAACCACCACCAGAAAGGCGTCACCAAAAACGGTGAATTCGGCTTTCGCGACCTAGGGAGCGAATGCCACCGTGGCGACGGGGAATGCCCGGCGGTCTCAATTTGGGATTTCCCCGGCGGGTGTCCGGCTGGAACTGATCAAAAAACGGTGGGGTAGGTGAGTAGGTGATTTCCAAGCCCCTTTACGTGGATGAAATAGTTGACCGTTTTCGCAACCTTTTATGGCAACTGGTTTACCCGCGCCTTAACATCACCAAACATTTCAGGTACCTAAAATGGAGGAATCCTCAGCTTCGTATAAGTTGTATGGATATGGCTTATGTAAGGGAAAACCACCCCCAAAACAGGCTGAAATAAGGTCCTTTTGTACCTCCATTTTCACACCTTATATGGTAGTGAACAGTAAGGGAATTTTCTCCAAAATTCCAAAGACATTTCTAGGTGATGGTTTCATGTTTCTGTTTTATTTTCACCGCTACCTCAGGAGATGATCCAGTTTTAGAAATTTGTTTCAAATTGATTGAAACCACCAACTAGATTTAGGTTTAGGAATTATTTTAAAAAGGCCATAATTTGCCCAGACAGCGATGGGGGAACATTTGCGCATACCCGTGGATCGCTATGAGTCCTCTTAAAAGCCGAGAACTCCTCAGGAGGTTTTTTTCGGGAATTCCAAACGCATATTCACAAGACATGACTGGAAAAGACCCTACGAAACCTATGATTTTTTGCTGGGGATCAAACACTGCAAATGTAAGGTGATTTTGAGGATTTTCCCTTATAATCGTGCGTGAACTTTTCCAGAATCCGGTCGACATTGATTTAAAGCAACTTTTTCATAATGGGGCGTATGATCACAAATGAGGAGTCATATATTAGTGAGGCACATGTAAAAAAGTTTGGATTTGTTTTGCTGGTGATGTTTTACGGATTCTTCCATGGTAAATCATCATCAAACTACCAATTGGGAGAATATGTTTTGGTTTTTCCAAGCGTCGAACAAGCAAATCGTAGTAGTGCATTGAGTTTGGGTTGGTGTCATATTTCGTGACCCTTGAAGAAATTGCACCACATCCAGATATCTGTGATATATGAGGCTTCTAATATGAGGATTATAATAGTCTTATATGGTGATCACCTCCAAATTCTATAAGGAATACAACATGTGGATGATTATACATGTGTGTTGTATGAAGGATCATATATTCCATTAACAAATAAAGGGTTGGGTAGGGTTTCCTGCGTATAATGTGCCCTCCCTGAAACTAACATGGCACCTGAAAATAACCCCCTAGAAAAGGAGATTCCTATTGGAAACCATCATTTTTAGGGGCGAAAGTGTTAGTTTCAGGGAGTGTATTCCCTATATACATTCATTCCCACCTCTAAGGTGACGAATAAGAAAGGAGATGCCTCTCCCGAAGAAGGTGTTCGTTTCGGGTGTTTGGCGTTGAAAAAGGGTAACCCACCAAATCCCAATGCCACGATTTTCTGCAAGAAATAGAAAGGCCTTACTAAGAGGTTACCCTCCCTGAAACTAACATTTTCGCACCTACAAATGATGGTTTCCGATAGGAATCTCCAAACTTCCAGGGACATATTTTCAGGTGCGAACTGTTAGTTTCAGGGAGGGTATTAACCATCATTGTCCCTTAAAATTACCCTAATAAGACCTTGTTTCTTGAGGGGTTGGTAGCCGTAGATTCCCATGGTAAAAGATGATTACAAGGTGCCATTGAATCGAGTACAAGGTGCCATTACAAGATTATTCCCATGAAGTCTACTTGAATAAAAATCCTGCGTTAATGGAGTTATAATATAACCCCTATAAATTTGCCGAAAATACTTGGGTAGCTGGGGTGAAAGAAGCCTACTTATAGGGGTTATAAACACACCATCTATCACTGGATCAGCGGCCCATCCAGCCGTTCGTTTTTCCGGGGTCCCACGGGGCGGAGACCTGGGAGTGGGAGCTTAACTCTGCGACCGAAAAGCCAAAACCAGTAGGGAAAACCTTTTGAAACCCTACTTAGTTTCCGTCAGCTATTTTTTGAAAGTAGGGAATTCTTATCATCCAAATTTGGGGACTGCCATTGCTGATTCATACTTAGAGGTTCAGGATACTTAGGATACGTGGATAGTAACCAGGGTTATAACCCCTATAAGTGGGTTATATGTACCCTAACTACGGTTGTAAACCTACATATAACCAGTTACTAAGTATCCTGAACCTCTAAGTAGGCTTCCAAAGACCATCCACGCAGGAGGTATGACGGGGGGCCCTCAAAACCTATCCAAAAGACCTTTCACCTCAGCAGGTATGACTGGAAGACTAGGACGAAACATGATTGGAGATTTCTTGGATTTGTTTTCTTGGTGATTTTTTACAGATTGATTAATACCATGGTATTCATCACCATTATTCACCACCGTTTGAGAGAAGATATGTTTGGAACTTTTTCCAGGCATCGAAGAGTCGCAAATCCGAGGGTAGAACTTACCCCTAAAGCTGAAGGAACAGTGGGTTCCCTTGATAAACTAATTATTTTGGATCACCCTTCATATCCCTATAAGGATCCAATCTTTTCCAATAAAGACACCCCCCTCCGCTTTAAGAATCCCATAGCAGCCTAGCTCTGGAGGCAATCCGATGTTTTTGAGGCATAAAATCCGTCGTGACTGATTTTTGTCCTCCAGTGAGTTTTGTGAAAAAAAGTCCAGGATAGTAGTTAAACCTGAGTCGTATTTGATGCAAGTTTTGTTTGTGCAGTTGTTTTTGTTGTTGTTGTTGTTGTTGTCGTTTGCTTCCTGTTTTTCTTCTGCAATGCGTTTGCTGGAAGGATGAAACTGACGCAAGAAGCTACGTACTTCCTGACTGGTTTTGGAACCAACCGTTCCATCTTGCCTCGATGTTCAATGCCGTCGAGACGCCGCAAGACTCATCTTGCCTCGTTCAATGCCAGGGCCCATTGCTCGCCACAGTCAAGCACCATGCCTGCAAAAGACATACAACCAAAAAAAAGGACGCGGTGGCACCAAAAAATACCAAAAAAAGGGCACCTTCTTCGACGTGTCAACACCAACGATGATGGTGGTGTCTGGTGAGATCTTTGATCCGATGATGACACGTTTGGAAGTTCATTTCTGCAGATCTTTGGACCTTCCAGGTGAAAAGGAAATCAGATTCTGGTGGTGGTAGTAGTAGTAGTAGTAGTAGTAGTCTTGTTTTTTTTCGGATGTGGTCGGATGGATTTTGGGTTTCTTCTCTGAGAAGGGAGTTGTCCTAATGTGTTTTTTTTTGATATTTTTTGTTTGAGAGACAAAAACTTGTCGAGAAAGAATTGCACTTGGTGAATTTGCATGGTAGGTCTAGGAAAATTTACCAGTAATGGGAATGAAAAAGTCTTTAAACAGTTTCTTCTCAGGGACGTGGGGGAATGAAACGAGAATGAACTACCGTCCAAAACAAGTCCATGACTGACTTAGAAGGGAGGAATTGTACCTGGAGGATGATCCCATTGACACAAGTGGCTAATAACCATGTTGATGTTAAGTCCCTTAACTAAGGATTTCTTCCAGGAAGGGATCTACCCTTGCAATAAACTGATCTTGTTTGACTGCGACTCTGTAGAACTATGGACTTAAATCTATAGACTATCCAACAAACAAACAAATAAGAGTTGGATCTACCACCCACCCCAAAAAAGTAGCAAATAAAGTTTTATAAGAGTTCCCTGCTAAAGTTTTAAAGTTTCTGGTGGTGACTGTTCCTGAGTGGGTGGTAAATCTGAAATATGAGCAAGAAAATACAATGCAATCCTTCAGTCGTGGTAACGGTCATGGTCCATTTTCCAGCCAGCCTTGTTATCATGTTTGTCTACCAGTTAGATTGTCTTGAATGATAGACAAACACGTATATATCATATATCCTATAGTTTTTTCATTTCAAAGCAGAAAGGTCGAGGACCTGTGCCGACATGCATACTTGCGATCACGCACGGAAAGCGCGGAAAATGAGACCACATACTGTACTGTCATGCTACCGGTTGGTAGTCAGGCAACCATTGTTGCCTAGTGATCTCACTTCCAGCTTCAATCATTCCATGGAGCCACTGAAGTTCTGGTGCTTCAAGGCGTTGCGATGGAATGATACAAAATTGTTTCAAGCCAAGTCGCCGGGTCACATCTTCCACGACGATGGCTACTATACACTTGCAAAGCTGCTCTGGATATTCCTTTGCGGCAGCAGTGCGAAATTCTCCTAATTCGTTTTTGCCTCCAAGCTGCTGCGTGGGATACGTTGCATTCGCCAGTTCAAATTGGCGAAGCACTCGGCGAGTCACATGGGGCTTGTGCCCAAGTGCTCTGAGCAGTGTCGGTTTCACTGACGCAGCTCCGTATCTCCATTGCTGTATGTGATGCTCGCATGCATCGGGCAGAGCTTGAATGACGTTTAGATGCAAATCTGTACGCCAGCTGGATGCATAACTCGGATCACCTGGCCGATCAGGATGTTCCATCAGCGAGGTTCCTCCGCGACTGGTGACAACGACATCCAAGTGGAGCGAGTTCACCATCAGCCTACTGCCAACCTGAGTCTGACGCAGTTCTCGCTGGGTGCGATGTGCCAAACCCCACGGAGCCTCTGCATCACGCAGTGGGCGTGGACCACGGAAGCCACGGGCATCATCAATCGGCAGGTTGCGAGCAGCGCTCCATGTCTCGCATGGTGGTCCGCTGATCACAGCTGCAAATATGCCTTTGTTCGCCAGACTAACAATCAAACTGTAGTTCTGGCCAACATCAAGGTCTCCTTGGGTGGCATGGATTGCAGTGTCAACCGACACCATACGCATCGTCACTCCATGATGGTGTTGTAGTGATTCTGACATCTGACGGGCCCAGTGTACGCAATCGCCAACCCTTCTGCGACCCGAGAACAGATGTAGCACCAAGATGAACTTATGCCCACTGGCGTCACGGAAGACAGGAAGCATCCTTGTTGTTGGCAGGGAACGTAGTCGCTGGGTGAAGGGAGCAAGAAGGGCACTCTGGCATTGTAGCATGTCGATGTACTCCTCCATGTTCCTCCGTGGTGCTGCCGGTAACGGGGCAGAGATACACGGGAAAGTAGCTATCGGTTCTTGCCAATTGCTCACCGCTTGCACTTCACTCATCCATCGCCATTGCGGAATATCTTGGGCCAGCTGAAGAAAGGCCGACTCCACCATGCTGATGTGTTCGGGGTTGTCACCCAGTTCATCACTCAAAAGTTCATACATGGGACCTTGACCCCACGTGAGCAAGGCCTTGACGCCAACTTGTTCAGAGGGAATCTGGGACCATGGTATGCTGAACCACCACATCTCGGTGAGCTTGCCAATGGGTTCCTCAGGAGTAGAACTGATATCGATCTGCTCGAAGGTGTCACTCCACTCTAGAGTGGCTGTCTTCAGCTGAGCGTAAATGTGCCATTGAAGGTCGGCATCAACCTCCACCTCATAGCCTTGTTCTTTCCCCAGGGCTCGAAGTTCTTCCAACCGCTTTTTCTGACGCTGTTTCCAAACTGGTGCCTGTGGAAATGACATCGGTCCTGCAGCACTGCATTTCGGTAAGCGGTGTACCCTTTGCAGTTCAGCCGGCAGATCAAAATGGGCTGGATTGTCCAATGGCTCGAAGTACCGACTCACTCGCTCATAGCAACCATTCTGAAATCTTCTGCTGTAACGCAGATGTTGCTGAAGACGTTGCGCTGTCCACAGGCATTGGCCGCATCCTCTGCAAACTGAATCATAAACAAACCGGCGTTCACTGGAGATGACTCCGTGCCATTTCCATCGGTGGCCCTGAGGAGCCTGCGCGTTGTGGAACTGCCTCTCGCACATATCGCATGGAAACGTTCCTGGGACCGAATCTGCAACTGGTTGTGGTGCAAAGACGCCACCATTGGATGTGCACCATTGATAGATGCGACGATGTCCTGCGATCACGTCTGCGATCATAGTCTGTTGCAAGCAGAATCGTTTGACTGCGTTGCGCACTCGTCTGGGACCTGTAATGCGATTGTCCCATAGCCACTGGTAGGTTTCTTCTGTGGTGCGAACTGCTTGCGGCTCCTGTTCTGTCATGCCGAGGAACCAATGAATAGCATGCCGTATCGCTTCCATCCATGAGCCCGTACCAACATCATCCGCTGTAATGCATTCAATTGCAATCTGCGGCGCACTGGTCACCCATTGAAATGCGAAAAGCAGTCGATGTTTCATCAGTCGGATGGCCAGAGGCGGTACTCCTAATTGGGCTAATACTTCATGGTCAGGTAGTTGCTGCTGAGACCAGAAACCAACTCCACAGATGGTGCGATGCCAACCAACAATGGTGTGTCCCAATTTGGTGAATTGCCGATGTGACAGCAACGGCCAATTGCCTGCGCCGTGCATCAGAATGGAGACGACAAGGGAGTTCAGTAAAGTGATGCGCACATGGATTGCCAAGCGTTTGTTCGCAAATAGTGGCTTGCGAAGCTGCTGAAATGCAAAATTTGCTTTGCCGGTTCTGGTGCGAAGTTCTTGGCCCAATGTTGCCGTTTGAGAAAAGACTGTGCCAAGATAGCCATAGTCAGAAACCACCCGGAGAGCTTCTGCTGATGCAAGGCCATGTGCTGGTGGAATGGGGATGCGCCCTAGCCGTTCAACAAATGTGATTTTGTTGAACTCCGCTGCCTCCTGTCCTCTATACTGGAGGACGGCCTCTGTTTTGCCTTTTTCCAGGTTCAGACGAAGCCCGAAACCAGTGAAGACACGATGGACAATGTGCAGCACCTTAAGCACTGCTTCATCGAGCTGTTGTGCATGTGCTGTGGCAAACGGAATTGCAACATCATCAACCCACGCCAGTGGGGGACAACAAAAGCCAACAATCTGATGCGCTTGATGAAGTGCAGGCTCCTCTTCTAGTTCTTGCGTGAGCTGTAAGAGTGCGTTGCGCATCATGACATTGTAGGCTAGATCTGCCAAAGGAGATCCCGGTCTCGACCCACGATGTGTTTGATAGCTGCAGTCATGTTGTGATAGCGTGAACCATGTGCAGCTGTGAGTTTCCTGAGCCAATCTGCGAAGAACCGGAGGGGCAGTAGTAGTGAACTCAGAGGATTCAATGTCAATACCTGCTTGAAGCTGCTCGATGTCGAAGCCTTCCTGTAGCAGTTGAAACTTCAATGGTGTCGGAAACTCTGATTGTCCACCAAAGGCCATTTCACGCAGAAGACTGTGGAATGCAGCACGCACATCCACAAACAAAACTCCACTGGATAATCCGTGTCGTTGATGGATACGTGTAACTGAACGCAGGAGCTGAGTAGCGTACAGCGTTTGTTGAGCCGAGAATCCGCCCAGTTGACACGGCAAGCGCCTTGGGGTCATCCACTTGAGCAACGACTGTCGCACCAAAGCGTGAAATGCTTTGGCTAAGCTGTCCAAAAGCATTATGCCGCGCATCTTGTGCGCCTCAAGGCTTCCACTCTTCTTCGCTATACAGTGGATGAGCCCGCCTTTGAATTGGAGCGGCTCTGCTCCAAGGGTCCATGCCTTCAAAATCAACTGAAAAAAGGGCATAGAGTCATGACAAGCGGCTTGCCGTAGCGTTTCAGATTTGACTCCATCAAGTCCTGGCGCTTTGCGGGCCTTCTGCTTCATGATAACCTGTTCCATGTCAATTCGAGATGGCATGTCTTGGAGTGGAACGACCAAGGGGATCTCAGCGCCAGATTCCTGTTGTGCTGCCTGACATCTGCTCAGAAGCGAATCGTACGGAGCCTCATTTCCTGCTTCCAGTGCCTGAAAGTGTTGAGAGATCTCTTGAGGATCAGGACCACAAGCACGAAGGCTGTGCTTCATTTTCGATCGCTGTTTGGGCAGGATAGCTTTGACGGCTTTCCATAAGCCTGGGACACCTTCATCGGCTGCCACTGCAGCTGTGTGAGCTGCAATCTGCTCATAGTAAGCTTTGTCATCAGTTCGCACTCGTGTCCGGACTTCATGCGAGAGATTAGTGAAAGCCTTCCAGTGTTGTGCTGTCTGATGATCAATCAATGTAAGCCATGGTGCCACTGACGGTGTTTCGAACTGCGCTGATCGGCAGAGTTTCCAAGCACGAAAGATTGCATTCTTTATGCCACTGCGATATGCAAACTGTAGCTGACGAATGCGTTTCCAGTGATAGCGCTTATGGCAAACTTGCTGCCATGTATCCTCCGTCATGTGGGCCTTTCTCTTGCGGGCAGCCTGCTTCGGAGGTTGCAGGGAGTAGAGCCATTGTTGGATCTGTGCTGCATGATCGTGAACATTGCACTGCCATGAAATGTTGGGTGCCGTCACTTGCAGGATGTCCTCAACTGAGGAAGCTTCAGGCCTTGAAGATGCGCCACTCTTGGCACTTGCGTGATCCCATATTCCCCACGGGACGACTGCACAAACGCATTGATGATCGTCCTTGACTGTTGTCAAATCAATTCGATCACTCACATGGGTGTATAGACCCTGTTGTACCAATTCTTGATCAAAGATCACGTAATCTAAACGTGCTTCCGTACCTTTGGCGTGTGTCCATGTAGAGTGGGGACCTCGATGAAATTCTGCAAAGGTTTGAGGTGCGATCAGCTCGTGTTGCTGCAGCCAGTGGTGAAATGCGGTGCCTGCTGGAGATTCTGTTTCTGCTCCATGTCCTCCAACAGAGGGTGAATGCACCTCACCTATTCTGGCATATTTCAGCGGAATGGCTTGACTTGTGGCCTTCCAGTAACTCTCTGCTTCCTCAAATGTGCTGCTGGCCGGTGCATGACACACAACGACAATGAGCCGTATCCATGCACTGCTGATACGAACGACAAGTCGTTTGGAAGTGGCGTGAAGGATTTTGAGGTCACCTACCCCAATTTGCATTTGCCGATGGGGGAAAGCAAATGTCTTGCTGACCCACAGCTGCATTCCTCCACTTCCACGCTTCGTCGCCGCTGCTGCCAGAACATGGTACCTGTCTGTGGAAAGATATCCTTCACATTTTGAGCGCGTCTCCTGCGTACCAATGATGTGAAGCTGCTCCAAGAACATCTGTTCCATTAAAGTTTCCTGTCGCGCTGAGATGTAGCCGTGTAGATGCTCGCTGTCATACAACGTAAGAACGTTGGCCGTAGCAAACTTCAGCTCGACGGAAACTACTGTTCTAGCTTGCTGTGGAGATTCCTGTTGCTGACGCCGCACAAATGGCTGGGTAAGCGATGTAGCCTTGTGTACCAAAGGCGGTGCCACATTGACCAGAAATTGACGATCACTAATCAAGGGTATACCTGGTGTCTTCTGATACGAGGCTTCAATCATCCATAACCATGAGCTTAGTGATGGATCAGGAACGTCAAGTTGTTGAAGGATGTCAGTGGCAGAAGGCGCTACAAACCATTGGTGTACCGCTGCCCACGATAAGGCATCTGCCGCCTCATTCCAAGGGTGACCTGTGTGGCTGTGAATATGTTCCCATTCGACACGCACATTGAAGCGATGTTGTACCCATAAGGCTAAAGCACGCCCATGTGTTTGGAGCACTTGGTGGGCTTTGATACGCCATTGCCCAGCAGCGACATGCCCTGCCGCTTGACAATCATATCCAAAGGCAACTCTAAAAGGTGCCAGTGAGTGTGGGTGGACATCACCGACTTGAATGCACCAAAGCAGCGCAAGTACAATGGCCACAATTTCTGTTTTAGGAGCAGTTGGTCCATCTCCAACTAGAAATGTGCGAGATCCACCCCATCGTGGCCCCTGATCTGTTTCGACAATCATGACAATGGCGGAGGCACCTTGTCGTTGATCCTGACTCAGAGGGTCCTTGATCGATGAGCCATCAGTGAAAAATTTGTACTTTAATGGTAGCTCGTGGGTCCATGGGGGGGTGCAGTCAAACTGAGATTTGGTGGCATCGTTCCAGTTGACAACCTGACCCATGCCATGTGCAAGACCCATCTGCACTGTTGTGAGCTGCTGAGCGAGATACATAAGGTCAGTAATGGGAATACGCAGCCAAATTGGTGCTGGAATGCACTCACTTAACGAGATCAGACTTCGCTCAGCGAGGCAGTCGGACATTCTGAAATCAAAAGGTCTTGCACACCAGCGGTCATCGACATGGGGCAAGCCAGAAGAGTCCATCTTGTCCGGTTGTCTCGCCGGCAAAGCATCTTGATGGGCATCAGATGCATTCATACTCTCGCTTGAGTCCACGTTGTGTGCATTCCTGTTTTGTTCGGGCGTTTTTGCTTTCTCGACAGAAATAATTGCCGCACTGAGTTGAAGTAGAGACGGTGAAGCTGCTTCATCCGACTGTCCAGCTCCTTCATCAGATAGGACTGGTTCAGATGGAGTGGTGCTGCGAGATGGTGAGCGTCCAAAGACGTATCTTTGCGCATCAGCGAACTCTTGGTCGCATAGAGCCGTGTGAAGCTCTGCACTGGGAGATGCGGCGTCAATACGTAGTCTGATAAAGTCACCATGCAACACATGTCTATGGGCAGTGTCTTCGGCTGGCCAGATGTGATGATTGATGCTCAACTCGCATGTGGTCCCCGGCACCTCACAAAGGGAGACCGAAGCAGTTAGAGAAAGCATGGCCTGTCGATTGGTCAGCCTTCTCGACCAAAGGACTCGCCGGATGTGCTTTCCCGGTGTGGCCTCTCCATGGCCGGAAATCTCAATGTCAAGCAAAATGAGCTGGTCCGTGGCTGCCGCTTGTCGAGTCCTGTCCGGGGCCTGCTCGAAGATAAAAGTCACGTCTGCCGACGTTTCAAGGTCAGAAGGCGGCAACTTCACCTCGTGCAATGCAATTGCATGCGCATGGGCTGGCCGTTTCCAAAGGCTTTCAAGCTGTTGAAAGAAAGACAGTGGAGCGGCTCTGTCGAAGGTGATGAGACGGTGCTCAGAGGAAAGATGAAACACATGAGCAAGGACGGGGCTCAACGAGCTGCTGACACTGGAGGGTGTGATTTCTTTGCATGAGCTGCAAAGAATCCAATGCTTCAGCAGCATCTCGTTGTATGAGTGACAAATCATCACCGTCATTCACAATCAACCCTGTTTGCATCAGCGTTGCCTCGTCGATCTCAATCCGCTGGGTTGGCACACCTCTTCTTACATCCCGTAGAGTTGGCAAGTACAGGCCATCGTCAACTGCTCGTTCTTCATGCTCTGCTAACCACCTTCTATCAGGGGTGCCAGCTGGGACAATGAGATGTCTGGGATCACATTGCACAGGTAGAATTCCTGCAATGATCTGCGGCGTGATCACCTGAGGAGCAAGATAGGGAATCCATGTTTTATCAGGCGACGGCCCATCTGGATTGAGCTCCTGAAAGGATAGCAGAATGGCTTTCCGTGTACTGACATGCGGCCGATTGCATTCCAGAAGGATATGGAGACGAGCTTGATCTCCAACGGGCGGTGCGGGTGTTGGTTGAACAATTCTCATACGAAGACGATCCCCTTGCAACAGTTCAGGCTGCCAAACGCTTGTGAGACGATCAAGCAACCTGATAAAGAGCTGAGCAGGAATGGTGCAATCCTTCCAATACATGGGGCCAAAACGATCATGCGGCAAAAGCCATGAACGGATGTGGACACGTAGCTGGTGAGCCGCATCCCTAATCACTGCACCTCGATCATCTGCATACCGCAATCCGGACAGTCGGTTCCAGTTTGGCGGCGGAATGATTGTTCCAGGAATTCGTGCACCATTGTGAAGTCTGTACTGGTACGGAACCTGACCGTCCTGGTCTGGAGTAATGTCGCCGTTAGGTCGAGCTTGGGTGATCCTGTCCTTTGATGTCACCTCTTGAACATCACAAGAACTCAGTGAGTCGCACCAGCGGTCAATGACATGGGTACTCAAAGAGTCATGTGAAACGTCCCGAGATTCAGTGTGCACAGTGTTGGTGCCACAATTCGTTGAGACAATGGTCCTTTCTTGCAAGAAAGAAGTTCCATCGTCTTCGACA
This sequence comes from Breviolum minutum Mf 1.05b.01, assembly GCA_000507305.1. NCBI lineage: Eukaryota > Dinophyceae > Suessiales > Symbiodiniaceae > Breviolum > Breviolum minutum. Next base: position 99,236 of record DF239717.1, on the reverse strand, counting down.
TGTTGGAGAGAAACCAGGACTTCAATGAGGGACCCTGCCTGGAACTCGATTAGCTCGGAGATTGAAATAGAGCGTCTTTCAACTTGAAGGCGACAGATGGCACGAGTAGATGGTCCACACCATTCGGCTAAGCTGCAGGCTGCAAGCATCTCACGCATGTTCTGGCCAGGGACACGGTATACAGCAGCTGAAGTGTCACCTTGCCATATGTGGTGCCAAGAGATCCGTTGCAAGATAGGCAGGTATCCATCGGGGCGCCCCTGTAGCTGGCTTGTGATTTCAACAATCAAATAAAGTTGGCCCGTCTGATGGTTGTCTTGGGGTCTGACCACGTGCAGCATGACTGACATACCAGGTCGAACGTGATCTTCCCATGCCTGAAGTACCGCGTCACGTACTTGCTGATAACCAACTTGCGAGGTTGAGTATCGTGTACCCAAGCTGGATCCATAGAGGCCATACATCACAAGAGAGACTTGTGGGCTTCGCCAGTTGGTTAGCATTTCCTGAAGGTCAGGACTGTCGATTGCTGCCTGCTGCGGTCCTGTCTGTAGATCAACGTTCTGAGAGGAAGTAGCTGACTCGGGCCTGTTGTCATCATGAATGAAAATTTCGAGCAAGGATCCTGGCGATAAGTGGTGTCGATTGGCCATCAGGGCGATGCGTGATTCGATGTGCAAGTTGCACTGCACTCCATGCCGAGGGTGACACCATTCATCCAGATGTGAATCGAACAGTAATTCAAATCCTGTCTGGTGATCACGCATGTAAGACGTCTCAAGAGTCATTGAATGGTCGCTGTGCCATCTGATGCGTCGAAGAATGGGCACATCGTTTGGTGGGATATCGACTCCAAAAGGCACAATTTCAACGAGCAACTGAAGGACCACTGCACGTGCATGTCTCTGCTCCTGTGGACGTACAAGATGGATGTACGCAACACTTCGTGGTGGCATTGCATCACGCCAGGATTGCTGGACAGCTTCCCTGATCGCCGCAATGGTTGCCTCGCAATCAGTAATTCTGATGCTGTGATTCGTGATATGCAATCCATACATTTCCAAGTGAACCAGAGAGTCAGGCGATGGAGTGCGCTGATGCAAGATCTCCAGGAGGTCTTGCCATCCATCAATGATGACAAGCTGCTCATCTTCTGGATCGCCATTGCGCTCAAGGCCTTCGATGTAGTCATGCTCAGCAGGGTCAGCGTTGACACTCACGCTGCTGCGTTCGTCCAGTAGTCGAAGTCGTGAAGGAACATTGCCACTAGGGCAAGAAGGAGAGTGAACTGCACGCAGGTTACACCAGCGGTCAGAGACATGGGAACCTACGGCAGACAACTCCGCTTCAGAATTTGGATCTGTCCATCCAGATCCTGCAAAAGACATATTGGTGAATTCATTGCATCTCATGCTTTGAATTTGATGATCCGTTGGATTGTCAATAGCCCTCATTCCAAGACGGTCATCGTGATCTGAGCTGGTGCAGTTTGCACGTACACACCAGCCTTGAACTTCGTCAGAAAAATCGACGTGCACTGACGGGAATTGCAGAGAAGCCGACAACCACATCGCTTCTAATTGAGCACGCCAAATGGATTTGTAGTCATGATATTCCTGAATTGATTGCTGCCACTCGCGCATCTCATAATTGGATTTGGGTGCAGATGCACGTCTGACCACCGAGGGATCCTCAAGACGTAGTGGTTCTCTGCAAATCTTTCCATCATGAGAGATGGCTTGCGTTGCCAATGCCCATCCTAAGCATTGGAAACGACATCGCTCCGCACCCCTTTGGCACGATTCCCTTGAACTCATGCCAACCTCCTGAGACACGTGGAGGATTGGAGCTAGACGCCCCCCTGCGGCTGCGTCTTGGTATGCTTGGAGGGAGGTTCGACGATTTGACAATCGTCTTCGTCGCCATCCTTCCTGCGAGCTGAACGAGACCTGGGACGCACTCGAGCATTGATGGACTCTTTGAGCACCTGAACTGCGCCAGTCATTTTGAGCTTCAGGGACTCGATGCGTGCTGCTTCCGCCGCCTGCTCGTCGTTCTCCATTTCTGCAGTCTGTGCCATTCCGGCTTCGGCTTGTTCTGTCTCGTCTGCAATGGTTTCCGTCTTCATGGTTTTCTGGTGCATCACATTGAGTTTTGTCCTCAACTCTTGGATGCGCTCGATCGCTTCTTTGCGCTTTGATGCAAAGGCCTCCTCTCCTTTCTCGAAGGACTCTGCCTGCTCGATCCATGTCTTTGACACCAGATCCATGTAATTGGACCATTGCGATCTGAAATCTTCCCATTCTTGGTCCAGATCTGCAAGGTGTTTCCTCGCACTTCCTAGTGCTGTTATCAGATCTCGATAACTCCTCGTCGTCTCTTTCTGGGCTGCTTCTTCTGACGCATGCAACGCACGCACCACTTCCTCTGGGAGCCCTGCTTGCTGCGTCTTGAGAGTTTTGGCCAAAGCTCTCAATGTTTGCAGTTCTTGCTCTTCCTTCGAGAGAAGCGCCTTCTTCGCCACTTGAAATGGACTCACCAATGACGAACTGGGTTGACTGCCTCCTTGAAGAGCTTGAGGTAGCGTAGGTGGCGATGGCAAGGATTGCAATGACGGCGCCACACTTCCACCATGCAGTTCGTCTTTGGGCTTGCCTTTGTCCTTGCCTTTTCCTTTTCCTTTCCTTCTGGGACTCGAGACCCTTCGAGGTGATTTGGGTCTTTGATCCCAGCTGGCCCATCCTTCTTCCCAAGAGGATGGCCAAGTTCTCCATTGATCTGCCGAGCCTTCCATGCCATGCTGATGGACATAGCCAGGATCCAAACATGACTCCCATTGCCCACCACAGTGTGGACAGAAGGTAGATGAAGCCTTGACCAGCTTGCGGCAGAATCTGCATTTCCATGGCATGGTTTTGGATGTCATCGTTCTTGTCCCGAAGCGAAAAAATCCAGGGTCCTGAGAGTGATGCGAGAGCAAAGTCGTGCGAAACCAACGCACCGTCTTGGCGCTCAGAAACACTCTTTGCCTTCTCCAAAGCCACAGTATTCTTCGTGCCCTTGCACGATTCCTCCTTAACTTGCGTCGCTCTGTTGGGGTCGTGATGCATACGAAGGTAGGGAACGTCAACCTACCAGCCCAAAGAACAATGTAGTTGGCCAATCAAATGGCAGCAAGTACAAAGACGAAGTTGAGGATCCTCGGCCTGCGCAGGACCGGAATGACGGGGTTTAGGCTTACCCCTAACCAAAATCCACGCAGTCGGCACAGTAAAGTGCAGCGGTGCAGGAATGTAGATGGCCTGCTCAAGACCAAGTGTGACGGGGTTTATGGCTGACCCCAAACCAATGCGGACGGCACAGCTAAGTGCAGCGGCGCAAAAACAAGGTTGAGCAGGTGAAAATGAACAAAAGGTTGAGTGCAACGGCACAGAAACCCGCGGGAGAAACCCGCTAAGGCAAAAACTGACAAATTGTTCAACCCGAATCAATTTTGAGCAGAAATGCCTTGAGCCAAAATGGCTACGGATATCCTATAGTTGAATTATAAAAATTCAAGGATATTCAAGGATACATCAACTGGATTATTTTTTTTCAAGGCTGGTTTTCAACCCTGAATTCAAGAATACACCACGTATAGGTTATTATTTATTGCCTTGAATGTATGGGTCGGTCTCACCAGGTAGCTTCGGCTTTGACATGACCAAAATGTGCGAAGACTCAGGACCTTTCTCAGGTGTTACCCTAGTCCTGATACTTGAGGAGTGTTTTATTTCAACCATACGTAGATTATTTTCATCTATATAAACAATATGTATATATACTTGAATAGTGAATAGTGATTCATTTCAGCCATATTTACATCTATGTATATCATTTAGTATTCATACATTTACATATATAACTATATTGACATAAACGAACATGTCATACATACAATAAGGGGCACCAAAAACCTTAGAGATATCATGTTTTTGGAGGACTTAGTGGATCTTCTGATGTTAGGTGGTGGTTTCAATCTTTTGTTTTTGCTGGTTTAATGTTCATCCCTTTGGGGAGATGATCCCTCTTTTGACTAACGACTATTGTTGTTCAATTGGGTTGGTTTAACTACCAACTAACATGTCTGTTTTGGATTATCATCAACCCCTGCTTGTAAAAAATAGAGGCGGGATTGTCATTTGAAGTCTTCCTAGAAGTGATCAAAATCCCGGTTATTTGGCGTACATTGGGGATTTATACACCCCCAGTTTTATAAGGTGTACAAAGCCAAGCCACCAAAAGGATCGTTATGAACGAATCAGTATTTCATGGAAAGTAAGGTTGTTTTTTTTCAGTGGCTCAGGCCGGTTAGTAGCCACTTACTTACCTTCCCTGAAACTAACATACTGTTGATGGACAAAATCCTGCACCACCAAGGATGATGATTATCCCATTATTTATAGGGCTTTAACCATCCCAGGTGGTGCAGGATTTCGTCCATCAACAGTAGCACCAAAAAATAGATGGTTGGAATACAACTTTCCTTTTGGAGCTCGGCCTATTTTCAGGTACGATTTGATTAGTTACTTTTAGGGAGTGTAAATTATTCGTTTTCTCCCATGGGTTTGTCGTGTCCACAGGTAGATATATGGCAGATTACATGTTGAGATTATCATCCATGTAGGGTATAACATTTACCATTTACCTATATTCACCGTAAACATCCACTAAGTGCAAGTGAATAGATTGTCATTTTTGCCTTTGGGAATAGGTTCCCATGGATATTCACTGATGATGTTCATCCACTTTGACAACTTGGTCGAAGCTACTGCAACTGGGGCAATCCCTTAAGGATTCCCAGGCCGGGAAGATTGTTTTGTTGAAACCTTAGGGAAGATTACTTGGATGTCCCGTTGGAAGTTAGGATCAAAGGTTAGGATCAGTGGGTTATTTCACCTGCTTATAAATGGGGGATATTGGGGTGAAATCACCCATTGATCCTAACTTTTTTGGGACATCCAAGTAGGGGAATCACCAACCCTTACCAACCCCCCAAAAAAGACTCCTATCTAAAAACAAAGAGGTCGCTCCAGAGATTCGAGCCCTACATGTGGATTATCGCTGCCTCGTCTCTGTCTTTTGCTTTGCTCTTTGAACTTTGCCATCGACGTTTCGTCAGGGAGACCCAGTTGGAATGAGACCTAATATGCTGTTTTTGTGATTTTTTGTTGGTACGTCAAAACCTGGAGATTTATGTAAAACTGAACGATTTTGTAAACCTGAAGCTTCAACAAAGCGAAATCTGAGAGCATTTTCTTAGATTTATGGATACTTCAGGATGATTTGTTTGCATTGTAGCTGTTGGATGGTAATTGAAGTATGGTAGAATATGCCCTAAGAAACCAGACCCCTTGTGTTGTTTTTGTTGTGATGTTTTTATTTAGGTCTATATATCCTTTCAGACTCCAAGTAGTCCTTTGTTCTGTCACAACAATTGTGCCTTGCATTTCTTCAGCAATGAAACCCAGCCGAGAAAGAAAGCCAAGTAACAACTGATAGTTTCTGGTTGATATTATCATTGCCCATAGGATCCATGTATGGTATAATTAGTTACCTACATTTACTATAACTGTAACTGTCAACTACATGTAGGTAAATATACCATACATCGATCCTACTAGGGTGTCCATGGAACTTAGTAACTAGCTGGTAAGTTGATTTATTTCACCTACTTAAGGCACTTAAACTCCCTACCGTCTTCCTTTGTAGGGGTGAAATAAACCATTCACTAGTACCAGCAGGACATCCCAGTATGGGTTCTAAACTATAACCAGGTGGTGTGTTCAAATATATTTTATTTTCACCCTGATCCCTGGGGAAGATTCCCATTTTGAGGAGCATATTTTTAAAATTGGGTTGGTTCAACCACCAACTAGATAAGGACAAGGGAATTTTTGAAGGCCTTCCAAGTCGCCACCACCCTGTGCCACGTGTGATGTGACACACTGAGAAATCGTCCTTGACTGAGGCACACATCGACTTGACTTTACAGTTCGGATGCCTTAGTTCGATTCGTTCGAAGGTGGGAGAAATTATGGTTGGTCAACTTACGGCCACGTACCCCAGAAATAGCCGGCCGACCTTATGATCAGGGCTTATGAAAAGCCATTGGTTTCCCTGCCTTGATAAGGCCGGCTAGCCTTAAACTACCTTTATTTCTGAGAGGGGGACTGGAGGGGGGGTGCAAAAGTTGACCAGCCATCAAAAAAAAGATATCGCCCAAGCCAACCACTCAATGTATGGATTTTCTTGGTGTATTTACCAAGCCCCGAAAAGGTCTCCACATCCAGTTTTTGTAGGTAGATGTCGGCAGATTTGGCCCCATTGAGTGGACTGGTCTGCAAGGGGGTTTGGAAGTTGGGTGATGTTATTTTTTTTTTTAAGTTGATGACTTATCAACTCCCATAGGATCCATTGGACTGGTATATTTACCTACATGAATACCATAGAAATCAACTAAATGTAGGCAAATATGCCAGTCTCAGGGATGGTATGGGACTTGGATTTGTTTTTTTTGGATGAGGTGATTTTTACGGATTGGGATCTCATTGGGATTCACCACCATGAAATCACCACACCTTTTGGGAGAATATGTTTTGAACGGATTTGTTGTTTTGAGATGGTGATTGTTTTTCTAGATTTTACCCATGGTATATCACTATGAAATCACCACCACTTAAGGAGAATACTTGTTACTTTTTTCCAAACATCTTAAGAAAATCCCAGATATTTAGATGACTTATGAGGGGCAACTCAACCATGCGTTACTCCCCTGAAAACTGACGGCTGTCCACTGAAAATCAATGTTTGGAAGATGTATTCCCTACTGAATTAGTCCCTTTTTAGGGGACATGTTAGTTTTCTTTTGGGTGTAAGTATACCTAAGGAATCTGGCTCCCTGAAAATTCCCTGAAACTGAGAATGGTTGCATGGAACGTCTATACATACGCCTTGCGTTTCGTTTCGGTGATTGAAGACCCCAATCATTACACCCCGGAAAACTAACATGTCCCCTAAAAAGGGACTATTTCAATAGGAAATACATCTTCCGACCATCATTTTTCAGGGGATATGTTAGTTTTCAGGGGGGTTAATTGACAGTTTGACACGACTAAAATCAACCATCTAGGATATCTAGGGTTTTGTCATGTTTTATTTTTGTTAACTTCAATCCACTACAGTATTGGGCGAAGCTTACCATGTTTGACTAAACAGTTCTTAGCTGCACATAGGTCCAGGGTTATAGGGTTAGCCAACCATTTCCCATATGAAGGGATGTAACCCTACAACCCTTTTCAGTTGGGTGGTATTTGTCATTGCACTTTTCTTCATCCCCCACGGTATGTTTTGTGGATGTGAGTTTCACCCCCACGCAGGATGCGGATGTCGTGTCACAACATGATGTCATGAAACGTGTTGATTGGCCACTTTTAGGGAGTCCCAAGCTAAAATGACTCACTTGAAAGGTCTAGAAATCAGGGGTACTTGGATTTGTTTTGATGGTGTTTTTTTACGGATTGACTTATACCATGGGTATTCATCACGATTATTCACCACCATTTGGGAGAAGATATGTTTGGAACTTTTACCAGGCATCGAAGAGTCGCAAATCCGAGGGTAGAACTTACCCCTAAAGCTGAAGAAACAGTGCGTTCCCTTCAGAAAGTATTTTGGATCACCCTTCATATCCCTAAGGATCCAATCACCGAACATCAGAAGATGATTGGGGTGTCCAATCACCTTCAAAACGAAGAGTATTTATCAGCTGGCCCCTACCACTTATTTGTGGAGTTATAACCCTTACAAGTAAGTAGGGTTAGTTCACCCCAGGCAAACTCACTTATTTTCGGCCATGAACATAGGGAATACAACCCTACTTAGAACGAGCGGCTTGGGGCCCACCTTGTAGGTTGACCATTCTCAGTTTCGGTGAGCCAGGATCCCCCTTCATATCAACCTGTTTGACATTCCGACATTCAACCCGCAACCTTCCGAGGCCTGATTATGGATCTGAACATCACGAGTTCCTTGGATCAATTGAAAATTTGAACGTCCCGTTGGAAGGAAGTTAGGAACAGGTTACTAGTAAGTGGGTTATAACCCCCTGGACAATGAACGGCTGGAACCTAAGAAACACCCTTGATTGTGCAAAGCGTACCTACTAGGATGTCCAATGGTACCATGGTACTTGGTAAATGGATTATAATTTCTATACAAGTAGGTTGGATATACGTCCCGTAAATAGGTGAGTCAAAAACCAACTTACTATATAACAATCGTTTTCGTTTACCTTCCAGCCGGACATCCCTAGTAGGATTTATGTATGGTATATTTACCTACATTTAGTTTATTATTTATGGTAAATGTAGGGTAATGATAGTATCAACCCGAAACTATCAGTTGTTATTATTTGTTTCTTGGCCTTATTGCTCACCTGGGGTTTCATTCCTGAAGAAAAAAAACCATCGCAGTGGGGTTTTTGCCATGCATATGCTTTGGATTCTGTCCCTTGCAAAATCTAAGGCAGAACTTGACCCAGCTGTTCTCGGGCATTTTGCCCTTGGCAAGGCCTGGATCCTGGATCCAACCAGGACGTCCTATAGCTAAGGATGCCCCAGGAAGTTAGGATCAATGGTTTGGATCAATGGATTATAACCTACTTGTAAATGGGGTATGTTGTGGTTAGAACCCATTGATCCTAACTATTGATCCTAACTTCCAACTGGACATCCAAGTACCCATTTGGCTGTTAATTGAAGTTGTATGAAATCCGGCAGTTTAATTCTGTAGTGAGAAGTAACTTGCTTGCGTCCCCAAAGGAATTGGCCCAGTGAAAGAAGTGTTTTTGCGATAAAAACTTGCATCCATTTCCACAAGACATAAGTCATCATAGAGTTTACATGTACCCTCCAAGGCCACCACCCCCAGAAGTAAGGCATAGCGGCATAACCGTTTTGATAACGCGTCCCTTACCTTGGGGCGTAAGACGATAAGATTGGGAAGGGGGGGTACTGGGGTAGCTAAAGATTTAAGGTTCTTTGTTTGAGTTGATGGACCAAATCCCAAACAAAACGGGTAGAAATGTCAATGTCATCCCCGGCAAAACAAATCGAGACAATTAGTTATTTTTCTGCTCATCACTCCATCCGAACCTGAAAAGGTGCATTGTGGTATAGTAGGTTAGTCAGAGTGTACCCCCGCAAAGTTTAAAATAGCCGCTGAAAAGTCACCCTCCCAAATAAGAATAGAAAGTAGTCTTGCAACAATCATTTTTCAGGGGCAAGCTTCTAATTTTTGGAGGTATAACGGTATATCGGTATATCTAAATATTTGAGGCCATATCACAATCGCCATGAATGAATCACGCTGGACCAGTATAACCTTGATATTCCATTTCCATGGATACAATACCTTTCATAACCTGAATAAACCTGAATTGACGTTAATAGGTGTATTTATTATTGAAGTAAGGCTTCCCGAAGATACAACATAACGCTGGTGGATTGTTTTTTGACCCACAAAAGAGCTCAAAGAATCTGAGGACGTGAACAAACCACCAATCAACTCAATTAACTTCTACTTGGACATCCCAGGAAGTTAGTAAATGGCTAGTAAATGAGTTAAAAACCCAATATGTAGGTTATAACCCATTTCCTAACCATTGATCCTACCTTCCAACTGGACATCCAAGTAAGACAGCAGACTACTTACTCCTTAGTCTTAGACATCCAGGCGAATACCTCCTCAGGTGAACGGTGTTTGATCGGTGTGTTTTTGTTGGGGTAATGAATACATTTTCAGGAGATGTTTGGATGTCCTGGGTAGAGTAGAACTTGATGGGGTTGAAATTGAACATGTCATGCCATATGTTTTTTCTTGGTAACCTCTTAGCTACCAGCAGTCAACCCCTCAAAAAATCCAAATTTCAAATGCGGTGAGTTTTGTTTGGAAATAGGCACCACAAATTTGGATACGCCGTTGGAAGGAAGTTAGGATCAAATGGTTAGTAAATGGACTGGGTGGTGGTTTGAATCATTTCTTATTTTCACCCCTACCTGGGGAAGATTCCCATTTTGAGTACTATTTTTCAGATGGGTTGAAACCACCAACTAGTAGTAAATGGAGTATGACCTACTTATAAATGGGGTATATTGGACTATAACTCACTGATCCTAAGCTTTTTTAACTAACTTCCTGGCACATCCCCAAGACGTGTTTTTGTTTAATCCTCCATGGCCAATCTTGGGTCAAGGTAATGGTAAATTGGTGGATTGGATTTCTGGGATCCCCTTATGAAAGGGATAATTCTTACTTAAGGGTACACCGAAAAACAAAATCCCAAAGCACCAACCTAAACTACTTGGATGTCCATGGTACTTAGGATCACTGGGTTATAACCCCTATATAAGTAGGGTATTTTCGTCCCATAAGTAGGTGAAATCAACCAACTGACTAACTAGTTCTTAACTTCCATGGACATCCCAGTACCAAGGTACCAACTATTATGATACAGTATAATTGATACTGTACTGTATGTCTTTCCTCTCCACCCAAAAAAGACTACCGTCTTCATGAAGGGGAAGTTTTTGTTGGGAAATAATTTCTTGACGGCTCCCTGTGTTCCGGGGATGCCGCCCGTAATCCTAATCCATGCTATTGGAGCAGTGGATTAGATAGTTCCTTGCTGTTGATGGTACCCACTCTAGTGGGTGTTTGAACTGGACAGGGGGAAACTAGGGGAAGCCTAAGAATTCCTAGGGAAGATTGGGGAATCACTACCCCCCCTCAAGAATCTTATTACCTTTGAAGGTTCCAATTTTTCGGGAGGGGACCCCATCGTTTGCCTAGCATAGGATCCATGTATAGTATATGATTTACCTAAATTTACCAAAAGAATCAATGAAATGTAGGTAAACACACCATTCATGGATGGTATGGGTTATGCAATCACCTATGCTCTAATACCCATAGCATCCATGTATGGTATATGTTTTGCTATTTACCATACAAATCAACCAACAAAATGTAGGTAAATGTAGCATGCATGATCCCTATGGGATACATTTCTCAGAAACCTCCTGGGACAAGGCCTTTCTTCTCGGAAAATCGCGCTGCCTGGGGCTATGTTGCCGCCATTGCTTTGCAACTGGGATAACTGAAAGAGAGGTTTTGAGGTGTTTCCATTGTTTCAATTTTGGATCCTATGCTCAGCGGGATTTTTGGGGACCCTTTACCCATACCATTCCCATACCGTTTTCCAGTCCAGAATCCCTCAAGATATGGAAATAGTATGGGTTGGTTCCACTTACCATAAGGGGGTCCCATGTCCTTGGGAGTCCCTGGAAATCACCCTTGGTTGTGTAGGGGGAATTTGTGGGCGGAAGATTTTCACACCCCCAAATTAGCATGGCCCCTACTAGGGCTCGAGCCATACTACGGACAGTACCTAGTTTGGGGAGGTATTTTTGTTGAGCTTATTTTTAGGGTTTCCCAAATTTTAAGGTTTCCATGGATGAGTTGTTTTTTTCTTCGTTTTTAGGGGGTTACTACTTTGGGTACACCATCTATTCAATTTTTGTTTAAAGGGAACCCTCAAAACTGGCTGGCCCTAAATTTCGGTAATGAGGGAAGTTTCATCCCCATCATAACCGATAGTATCGCTTCATTCCTTCAATCCCTTCTGGGATGTCCAACCAGTTAGTAAGTTGGTTTATAGCCTACTTAAGGGACTTACAACCTACTTATATAGGGGTTATATCCCAGTTACTAAGTACCATGGACATCCCAGCATTAAGGGCCAGTCCGAAAAAAAACTTGACGAGTTCCACTGATTTTCCAGTGTTATGCAGCGCCCAGTCCGAGCCAATCGACCAATAGTGGGTGGTTCGCTCTCTGATTGGGAATCTCCTTGCATAATGGTGAAATGTAAGTGAAGTGTCTCCCAAAATGCCCCAAATATTCAGGTGTACTTTTGTTTGTTGAAGGTGAACTTTTATTGTCCACCATGGTAAATCACCAGAATACGTGCAAAAAAACAAAGATGGTTAGACAAAAGAACCACAGAGCATCTCAAATCGAAAATGGACAAGTCTTTGGTGGAGGTGTTTCCACGAAAAGGAGATCACCATTTATTTTGCAGGTCTTAATAGGGTTTGTTATACATTGTCGCCCCTGAATCATTACAAAATCATGTGGAGGTTGAACCCATCATTTTAAGGCACCGACTTAGATCGGCTAAAAGCAATCATACCATGACCCGGCATACCCGGGCTGGAAGACGTCAGAAAACTCGCTTGGGAAATGTCACTGAAATTTTTGAGCCTTCCCATGATATACCTCAGCACGAAAGGGCGTGGACATGCCACAGGTGTCAAAAAGGCTTACCTAGCCTCCCTCGTGTTCGGAGTGACGCCAGTATCCGAAAACACTTTGAAGTTGCTCATCCAGATGAAACACGACATGCCACAGGTGTCAAAAAGGCTTACCTAGCCTCCCTCGTGCTTGGAGTGACGCCAGTATCCGAAAACACTTTGAAGTTGCTCATCCCGATGAAACACCTACTGAAGCCTATAGGCAGAAGCAGCGTGAAGATCCTGCACTCAGGAAGATTTTTAATTCTAAATGTACTAGTTAAACTATCTAGGAAGATGGCATAGATAGACACTTTATTTCATAATGCCTCAAATCTTTTTTTTTCAAAATGCATTAGATTCGCTCATCTTGATTTCTTGTGAGTTGATTCCACAACTACCCATGTTTCTCAGGTTTTTTGTTCAACCGTACTAACAACAACCTCCACCCGGACGGTTACCACCCGGTTTCCACCGAAATTCTACCAACTCCTCAGAAAAACCCGAGGATCGGTGGCATCAATCTGATGATGGGTGAGGGATTCCCGGAGGGGATTTTCTATGGGATCACGGGGTCGGGATGATCATACTTGGAGGATTGGGCCTCCAGACTTAGAAAACAGTTAGGTTGCTATAACCCCCCAGTTATAGGCGCCATTTTTGTGGCCAATTTGGATGGGGGGTTCGAAAACCCCACCTTAGGGGGACGTTCCAACAATGACCATGTGGTTGTAGCAACTGCTTACCTGGGTTTGATCCTCCAAGTAAACCTCCAAAGTTGAACCAATGGTTCATATCTGAATTTTTTTTCGGAGATTCCAATTTTGAAGGGAGTTCTGAATTCTTTTTGTGCCGATTTTTCAGGTGAACATATGTTAAATTTCGGTGTAAGACATTGTGTGAACATGTTTGGATTGTTTGGGGGGTAAATCACTAATTGTATATTATATTTCAGGGCCCAAAACTAACACAACGGTTGAGAGCATTTCGGAAACTCATCTTCCAACCCCAGGTGTTGTAGCTGCGAAAAAGTTGTTTTCAAGCAGGGTTGTTTCTACCCCTAAGCATGAGTTAAAGGTCAAGGTATGGGTTTGTGCCATGACCTTTGACGATAGAACCGGTTGGTGGACCGTTTCGCGTGACCAACGCAGATATCGTTTTTTTGAAATGGATGAAGGTGTCAGTTTGGCTAAGTTATTTACTTTGGATTTACCTACCCATCCACCCAAGATTCCAATGGAAAGTGAAAACCTAAACATGTATAGTGTCATCCTGGTGGTAACTGTCGCGGTGGAGGGGTGAACCCAATATTTGAACATGCTCAAAAGGTGGTTTCAACTTATGTTTTGTAGGGTTCTTAAGGGTGGGTGTTTTTGCTGGGAAATACGTTTGATGGAAGAAATCATGCACTACCTGGAATCTTGGATGTGTGTTGATGGTGATATTTCACACATTGTCCCATGGGATTCATCACCATTCTTGTTTCTTCAGATGGTTTGGCTTGAATAACCCAACCGTATCCCACCCCCAACAAAAAGCAACCGGCAAAAAGCACGCAGGTATCATTTTCATGGTGTGGAAGAAAGAATTCTGGGAGCCTTGGTTGCGTCTATTTCTGTCCGTGACAGTCATGCCGGTGGAGTTGGCCGCTGGCCGGTTGTGGGATGTTCGGAAAAACGTATGACATTCGCGAATTTTTCATAACCACCAGCCAGTAGGGAACGCTCAAACAACAAAAAGCACTTGGTAGTAACAACACTTTAAACACCGCCCAATTTGCTCTGTTGTTTGTCACCTCAGGATGCGATTGAACAGAAGAACCTCAATCGATTCTTCCCGTGCCTAGAACAACACCGTTTGGTGGGGAAGAGGGTGAAACTGTTTTGAGTGATTTTTCGGTGGGAATTCATAGGGCTGCCCCACACAAGGCCAAACACCCCCCAAACATGAATCACACTCTGCTTAGCAGTGTTTTTTTGACCGTCACCCTTGTGTGCTCCCTAATTGTATTTGATTGGAAAGAAGGGGATCTTGGCAGCAAAGTGTTACATCCATGAAAGCTATCATGAACCTCATGGAAGTTGACATGAAAATCATGCAACGTTTGAAAACTCGTTATGCAGTTGACATACCGGATTTGGAATTGGAACAAGACATCATTTCAGTGCTAGGACAATGATTCACCAGCCCCGTTTTTTTGTTTGGAATGTCCGATTGGTGTATTTTCTTTCTTAGGACTTACAAACGGATTCTTAGGGGTACTTGCCAAAAACTCTGCTAGTCCTTTAAGACCTGTGGGATCCACCTTTGAATTTCGTGGGAGTTTGCAGTTGCCCACAGTCGCATGGTTCCCCACAAAAACTTACACCTTTAAAAGCAGACCAAGGTTTTGCTTACTTTTGTTTGTTTTAAGGTGATGTTTGTTACGGATTGTACCATGGTGAATCACCAGTGTTCACCGTCATGTGGGCAATATGTTGTTTTTTTGTTCCAAGCACCTGAAGCAAATCTAAGCTTAGGGTAGACGATTTATCTCCGGATCCAAATACCCCCTCACAAGGTGTTTCATAGCCTTGGATATTAAGATGGAAAAACAAAAGGTTCATTTTGGATTTCATGGTCCAAAATGGCTGAGTGCAATGTGATTTGGACGAATGTTTCCTGGTGTTCCCGGTGTCCTTTTGTAACTGGTAGGTGCTATGTTAGTTTCAAGGAGGAAATACTGCTAAAACTTGGAAATATTCTACGTCTTTCTGGTTATCTGGATAAAAGTTTATATTCCCTATAGGCATCCAGTCATATTCTCAGTTGATGATTGGGATGTCCAATCACCTCCGAAAAGCATAGTATTTATAGGTTCCATGATCATTCTCAGTTTCGGTGAGCCAGGATCCCTACGGATTGGACTCCAACATGGATATTTCTTCACTTTCACATCCGGGCGCTAAGAATTTATGTACACTTGACCTCCATTTTTGGTTGCTAACCCATTGGGTCCATGTATGGTATATTTACCTACATTCACCATAAAAATCAACGAAATGTAGGTAAATATCCCATACATGGATGCTATGGGTAAGATTATGCTTGGAACATGAGACCCAGAAAAAAAATCGTTGTTTTTGCTGCCGTGAGTCTTTGATATTGGATACACCCAGAGATCCTACAAGAAGTAGCACTTGTGTCGTGGAATAGCTGAGCTGGGGGGCTCCTCAAAGAGGTCCTATAGGAATCAGACATCCGAGAAAAACATTCGAAACAGGTGGTGACTTACATGCCTGTGAACACTCATTTTTGGCGGGTCTACTTCCCTAAAAAGAAATGGGTATCTGAAACAGAATACTTAGAGGTTCAGGATATTTAGTAACTGGTTATATGTAGGTTTATAACCCTAGTTAGGGTACATATAACCCACCTAATAGGGGTTATAACCCTGGTTACTATCCACGTATCCTAAGTAAGTACATGTAGGTAAACACATTGGCGGCCAATTGCCTGGTTGGGAAAACCTTCCTCCAAATACTGAAATGGAGGAAGTTTTAACTGGGCCGATGGCTCTCTTTCAACGCCGATCACTTCAACAGATAAGATTGGAAGATGATGTGGAATGGTACCCCCCCGAAAACTAACATGACAATTTGTAACATCCACCATTTGAGCCACGCTATAAACCCCCTTATGTAGCAAGAAGGGAGGTGGTCATAAGAATTGTGCGCGCAAGTAATACCCTGAGATGCGTAAGTCAGCGTAAGCTGGCTCGTAAGCAAAATACTGGAATCTCCACGTGTAAGCTGGCACTGTGGCCGCGTAAGTGATGCGTAAGTGGGGACGTAAGCAATTTCTTACGACCTTGCGAGATGAAAGACGTTTTTAGCACGGCTCATTTGAAGATGTATTTCCTATTGAAAATTGGGATTTTCCAATGTCATTTTAGTTTTTGGGGGTGTAGTTTTTAAGCGTGAAGCCTGTGAGCGGTAAGCCAGGCGTTTTTTTTTCCAAAACGCTATACCGTGAACGTAGAACACCTACCTGGATGTCCCGTTGGAAGTTAGGATCAAGGTTATACAGCTATACTAACCATTTATAAGTAGGTGAAACAACCCATTGACCTGGCCAAATTATAGCGACCTCACACGACCTCACCCCAAATGGTGGTTTAGTAAAGGAAATCCCCTTATTTCAGGGAAACCTAGGTTGGTGAAAATTTATAATTTGGCCAGATTGATCGGATCACCATTGACCCCAACAAATCCAACAGGACATCCAAGTACGTGGCTGCCCTTGGAGGAGTCATTCTAAGTTCTCAAGCTTCATAAACTGAGCGTTTTTTTGGTCATTTTTTGAGGACCTTCAAGGCTATTCTGGCGCTTGAGATTACCCGGTGAAGGTGTTAGACTGTGCATAATTATGTCTACACATATCATCATATCTATAGGTGGTGGCAACTCAAATATTTTTTTATGTTCACCCCGAACCTTGGGGATGATGAACCCATTTTGACGAGCATATGTTTCAACATGGGTTGGTTCAACCACCAACTGGATATGTGGATGTATATTTGTCCCTGGAACCCTGAAGAGGCTTATCTATCTTATCTCTTCAACGGCCTGAAAAACGCTGAGGCTCTTGTTAGATGTGGCCTTTTTATCGTGTGGACGCATCATTTTATCCACTTATTCCAGTTACATTGGCCACTTCGGCTGAATGTTTTTTGGAACTGGTTGGTTGGTTGGTTGGTTGGTTGGTGGGTGGGTGGGTGGGTTGGTTGGTTGGTTGGTTGGTTGAGGTTGAAGTTGAAGTTGAACAATACTTGGGATATCCCGGCCAGGAAGTGCTGGGATCAACGGTTAGGATCCGTGTTTCTTTTCACCCCAATTTACTAAGCATTTATAGTGAAATAACCCATTGATCCTAACTTTCAACGGGACATCCAAGTAGGTGGATTTTTTACCAACAAATCACCAACTTATCAAAAATGTAGGCTATCATTGATGTGGTGTCATGTCTTGGATATGTTTTGGTACCATTTGGGGAAAAGGTTTTTCATCTTTTCCAACCACCTTGAGCAAATCAAAGGTTTTAGATGTCCTGGAAGCTTGAACACCTGGAAAGTTAGGAGGAAATCATCTTTTTTTTTTACAGCCGTTGATATCAGATGATTTTAGGTATGAAAGTAGGGAATGATTTCAACCAGGATCAAATGTTGTCAGAAATCTTGGGTTTGCGGTGGATGACCCTTCTGGCGGGGTCTAAATATCCCCCTAAACAGGAGAAATCAATGATGGCTTGCTTCATCTTGCTTCATCTTTCTGCTTGTCATTTTTGAGTTGGTGTTGGAATTCATGTTGTATTTTTTGGTGGAAAATCACTACTTCAATTCCACCATTCAATAATAAGTATTAATAAATAAAACCCCCAACACGGGTGATTGTGGACTGGTCAACCAACGAGACTCAGCTTTCGCTATTGCTATTTCAACTGGACGGGACCAGGATTCGACCGAGCAACCATGTCAGCTTTGTGGGATGTGGACCATGAGTCGCACTTGCAAGCCCTTGCAAACCAGGCCAGAAGGCATAGAAGGCGTCATGTTTCGGATTGAGTTTATGGCGCTGGGCCGGCGCACGTACGTTCGAGATGGGCATCTGCAAGTGAAAGATGGGAGTGCACGCTTCTATGGTACGCTCCATGTGGGTTGAAAATCCAGTGCAGTGATCTTTGAAGAGGCAAGATGCCAACACGAAGATGCCATCAGCGGTTCGTTTCTTGCCCTGTGTCTCATGTCTTTCCATGTCCCGTGGACATTTCTCTATAGATACTTTCTGGGACAGACCCGGAGTCCTGTCGACCCAGCTTTTTAGACTAAAATGAGGATGGTGGTCTTCCTTTGACTCTGACGCGGGTCTTTAAAGTGGAGGAGAAAAGGCGCTTCCATTGGGAAGGTTCACAGGCCCCACAACTTGTGCAATTTTCGAGCTGCAGGACCAGACACCTTGCGAGACTGCATGTTCACATTTAACGCGGTGTGATTCCAGCCTGTTCTTCAGCACTGTTCAGGCCGTGACAATTCTTCAGGACAAACAGCAGGAGCTTGGACGCACAGAAACACAGGACAAGTGACCCAGTGACCCACGCGATGTGATTCCGAGGATGCGGAGCCGGGGTCGGGAGTTGGCAGGCTCCGTAACATAGACACCCACATCGAGATCACAGGTGCTTTGGATGAAGCGGGTCAATTTGGGCGCTTCTCACAACGGCTGTTCATTCCAACCTCAGGGGTGCCCCTTTCATCCAGGTGACGAGATTGACATGACACAATTCAAACAGTCGCAACAACACATAATTCATCGCAGGGTACCGACCTATACTTGGATGTCCCACAAAGTTAGAATGTACATGGGTTATTTCACCTACTTAAAAATGTGGTATATTGGGGTTACAACCCATTGATCCTAACCTTCTACTAACTTCCAACGCGACATCCAAGTAGTGGTCAAGATTGCCACGCATGAACTTGAGAACCGAACCGGCAATCTGAATGCATTAAATTTTCCTTCTCTAAAGATCAGCTGGGACCATCCACTGGAAGTGGAAGTGTCTTTCGCGGTTTCCTGTTTTGGTGTCCTCAACATGACCCCAGTTTTGAGGGTCAGGATGGTTAGACATGGATGTTTCCGAAAATAGGGGTACCCCAAAATGGATGGTTCATATTGGAGAACCCTATTAAAATGGAAGATTTGGGGGTACCCTTATTTTTGGAAACACCCAAATAGTGGTAGTAAGTTAAAATTAAACTCAAACACTAATTTGTGTAGAAGAGTATGGTGCACTGAGGGCATCTCTGAGGCAAATCTGTTACCTGCAAACATCCACTGTTACAGTGTGATATTGGGGGAACGATTTGGAGCCAGGGATTTTCATGTATTTTCCTATTTAACTAGGAGCTAAAGAACGCCAGAATCCTCAAAATCACAGGGTAGTGAGGCAGGTCCCAAGGCTTTTTAATTGCTGATGTTTGTTGTGACAATTATTTCTACATAATAGCTAGCAGGGTCAAACTTTGACCATGGACTTCAATTTCAAACAAGTTCTGGACATCCAAATTCCTTGTGAGTATATATATATAGGTGTTTGAACCCAGAAACATCTCCTAAAGTTCGGCTTTTCAGGGTTCCCATCACTTACTTGGATGTCCCAGGAAGTTAGTAAAAGGTTGGTATGACTGGATTTTGGATGTCTAGGGAGGGAATATGATTGCTTCGCTGTTGGTTTCTTCGTTTTGTTTGTTCATGTTTATTTCAACTTTGACTTATACGTCTCCGTTTCACATGGATTGATACCGCCGCTACGTATAGGTATCTTTTACTATAGAAAACTTTACTCCTTTTTGTGGACAAACTTTCCAATATCATGCCAAGGAATCCGGATAAATATATACTATATCTTTTGATACTTTAGTCACTCATTTGTTGCATTGCAGCTGTTCTATATGTACATCCTTTTTCTTAAGATGAACAAAAAATAATACTACAAATTATCATTCAAACATACCTTTCTTTTTTCTACATGTTTCCACACGAATCACCAGTACCAGTGACCGAACAGTCCCCGGTCGCCACGTCTAAGCGAGGAATGATGTTGTCCATCCGGTGGCGACAATACATGACACAGTGGTTTGTCAGTGCTTGGCTACAGGAGCTGTGAAATAAAATGTGAGGGTAGTTTCCTTCTTGGGGGTCCAAAGACCATTAAACAAATAGTACTTTGGAAAAAAACAAACAATATTTTCAAGTAGGGATTTATTTTATCAACGCAAGTACATCCCTGAAAACTAACGTCACATTGGAAAATTCCCTTTTTTTTCCAATAGGAAATGCATTTTCATTCATGGTGGATTGTTCCAGCCAGTCATGTTAGTTTTTGGGGATGGGGTTGGGGCCCCTTGGGTTTGTTGAATTATGATTACTACTTGGTTACTGATAAACTGCAACGAGCTGGTACTTGGAAGGGAGCGATTTGGGGTTTGGGGGTATCTAAGATCTCTTCATCATAGGGAGCCAAGGAGCTACCTCCAGGTTTTTTTTTCAGCACATCTTGGGTATAATCATTCATATTATGGGATTGATGGCTATCTTATGGAATTAACATCAATTTACCATTTTTGCTTTATGGTGACTTGTATTTATCCTTTGTTTTTTTTTGAAAATGCCAAAAAGCGGCCAATTATGATTACTACAAGCCCCTGCGCATCTCCAGTGTTCAGAGCATGCAGATGCGGTTACAACATTTGTGTCCTCCTTTCGAAGGGTTGCCCCCTACATAGGCATCATTGGCCCTGCTTCTGTGGCAACTGATGTACCGGCCTAAGTGGGCCACCAGTTGTAACCCACGACTCGATTTAGAGGGGTTATCTCTCCAGGGAAACCAAACAATCGTTAAGTTGGTTTATTTCAGCTATTTCCGGGAGGTAAACAACCTACTTAGGGGTGAAATATTCCATTTATTAACTTCCGTGGACATCCTAGTACCTCCCACTTGGATGGGCCCCCCACTTAGTACACGTGGTTAATAGAGGGGGTAAACCAAGCCATGTATAAGTACACGAACCCTACTTGCGTCGACTTACCAACCATGGTTATCAACCACTTACTAAATGGGATGATCCTTCAAGCAGGCAGGATGCCAGTCACCACTAGGCATATTACATGTTTGAAATAGGGAATCTCGAAAACCTTCATTTCCCACTGTCATCCTGCGTGGGGGATAAATCCAAGACATATGTTTGGAAGTTCTTCCTCAACCACCAGTACTTGGATGTCCCAGCAAGTTAGTAGATGGTTAGCAAATGGGTTTTAACCCAGTTCCTAACCATTGATCCTAACTTCCAACGCGACATCCTAGTACGAACCTCCCAAACAAAACTCACAAGACCAACAAATGTTGTTTTTCTTCCAGGACAAGTGCTTCTATAGCCTGCAGCTTGAGAATGGTAAGGCGAGAGTGGGGGAGCCCCACAAGGATTATGAGTTTACACTTTTGTTTAACCAACCCAGACAACGACAATGCACATGTATGGTAAAGTTAAGGAAATTTCAACTTGCAATAGTCTTGGATTTTTGTTTTGATGGTGATTGTTTACTTTCTAGCATGGTAAATCACCATGAAACCATTTGGGAAATGTAATATGTTTTTTCCAGTTTTTTTAAAGCAAATCCAAGTAGTGCGTCGTTTTAGTTGCCAATAAAATGACCCCTGTTTGGGAGATTTGTCAAGTTGCAGTCAAGCAGTTTGAGGCTTTGGTCCCAAAACTGGGTCAGCCTTCAGGTCCACTCAGACGAAGGGCTGGGTTGGTCTATATGCCTCATATGTAAATCATAAGATTAAGGGATTATTTAACGGATCAAGGTGGTTCATTAACCGTTTATGAGCTCTTATTGCCTTGGGGGGGTGGTGGCATTGGGGGGGGGGTACCCTTAGATTTCCATGAGTTGAAATCTTCACTGGCAACGATACAAGCGCATGCTCCAAGCACTGTAGGGGGATGGCTTTATTGGAAGAATATATGGAATGTCCTGCTGAAACTTACAAACATGATTTCTGGTAAATTGGTGATTAAACCAACCCCGCTAGTCAGGCACATTTTTGTTTTTCATCCTATAGGATCCATGTATGGAATATTTAGTCTACTAATTTACCATTCAGAAATCAACTAACCCTAGTCTTCCAGTCACACCTGCTCAGGTTTGTGTTGAAAAAGGTTTTTGGAGTCCCAGACGAGGGGGTTAAGGTTACCCCAGTCATACCTCCTCACGCGGAAGGTGTTTGTTGACGCCTAGGGTATATGATATGTAATATGCAGTTAGATATACAATCCTCCCATGAGAAGCATTCTTCATGGGCATTGATCAGTAGACTTTTCAGGGACCCCCTACCTATACACTGTTCCCATGCCACTCCCAGTCCAGAATCCTCAAAGATATGCGAAGCCCGTATGGGTCCCGCTTACAAGAAGGGGATCCCATTATTGGGAGTTTGTGGCATTGATCCTAGGTTCCTCCCAACATAAGTTCGCCCATCCCGGATGGCTGAGTTTTTGGTGAGTTTTCGGCAAGGCGCCCGACAATCCTGATCAACGTATCCAAGAGGATGTGGCGAAGTTTGTTGAGTTAGGGGTGCTCAGGATGACGAAAAATCATGGGAATCTAGGGGTACCCCCTCTCACAAAATGAGGCCTTGTTAAGGGTCTATTGACCACCATGATCCCTGCCAAAGGAATATGGCCTCAGTTCAATCCTCATTGTCCGAGTTGCCGGTCACTTGTTCGAACTCGACAAGATGGCCGGAGACAGCTATGATCTGGTCACACTCGGGCTTATTCTGGGCCTGCCAATGCCAAGGATGACTGACGAGGCTTGTGCAACCCCATTCGGCTTGTTCAAGGAGACGTACATCTCAGAGTCAACATCTCATCCTTTGACTGAAAGCCTTGTGATCTGTGTCAAGCGTGATTGATCTCATTTCGACCGAAGTGGTAACCATCACACGAGGCCTCTGATGAAACACCACCACCTACGTTACATGAACAAAATCAAAATCCTGGTTGGTAAAGGCTTATGGAATCCTGAAACAATGGCTGAAGTAATTGAGCGAACAAAAACTCTTATTGAGCAATTGAGCAGTGACACTGTTGATGGTTCAGAAATCGGGCCAACCACTTGATAGGTAGTTTATCCCACTATTTACAAAGCTTTTTTTCATCCCAGCTGGTGCAGAAGTTCTTCCCTTAGAGATGACATCAGAAACCCGTTGTTGGATGTCCCGTTGGAAGTTAGGATTAAAGGATAGGGATCAATGGGTTATTTCACCTACTTACACACAGGGTTTTTGTTGGGGGTGATTGACTAACCTTTGATCCTAAGTGCCTGGGACCTCCAAGTATGGCTCATACCCTCATGTAATCAAGTTTTGTGGCAAAGCTTTCCACAAAAAGGACCAATTTCAGACCAGCATCAGAAACCAAATGATTGACCGTTTTGTTTTTTTTTGCGGTTGTTTCCAGCTTTCCCAATGCAAATGTGACCCCGCAAAAATCACAAACAGAGTTGTGACTTGGGGCTGCCCCCCGATCTATAGGCTTGACCAAGTTTTATCTGCTATTTTTGAGTGGAGTTCAAAACCAAGTTAGTACTTCTTATTCAAACGATATTTGTGTACTGAACTATTTGGTTGAAACATGTAGTTGCAAGACGTTTCAATCAATGTTTTTTTTGTTTGTTGAACTATTTGGACGACTACTCTCCGAGTCGTCACCATCCTCCAGTGAAAAACCGAACGAAAGTACGAAAGTGAATCGGTTGGCCTAATAGGAGCTTTGAAAAGGAACCCGAAATTCACACACGATCCTCATGTTTGGTGTTGGGGAGAGTGTGAATTTATAACGTGATGGAATATTAATACGATTTTTTGGTGCTATATTAATACAACTCACACAGCCAAGCAGGGCAACCTGTATACTTTTCAGGGATGAGGAATATTTGGTAGGGACAATATATAAAACAACTCTAATTTTTCGGTTGATGTCATGGTCCGCAATGGTTGCGAGTGAGTGTCTGTAAAACTATTGTGTTTGAGGTACTACTGCTGATGGAACAAAATCTTGCACTAGTTGAGACATGTACTCTTTTATTTGGCTGGGTCCTTTAGTAGGGCATGAGAGAATAATTTCCTTCATAATCAGAGACATCCAAACTCCGAAACTGATGAAACTGAGAAGGTATGACTGGACCCTAAAAACCAACCCCACAAGACCGTTCACCTCAGCAGGTATGACTGGAGGACTAGAAATATAGCTTCATTCCCTAATTCCCTACCAAGGGCCCCCCCCCCCCTACAAAAACTACCCCCATGAAAAATGGAAGGTTGGAAGTTTGCCTTTCCTTTTGGGGCGGGGTAAGATTTCAGTGGTTAACAGGGGTCCCCTACTAATAAATGGTTTGGGTCAATGGCTTCTTTCACCCACTTACAAATGGTTTGTATACTGAGGTGAAATAATCCACTCATCCTATCCGTTTACGAGCATTTCAAACGGGACATCCAAGTAAGTACTAAACATGGTATGATCTTGGTGGTCACCAATACTAGGAGAGGGACATACCTAAGCTGTACCTACAGATACCTTCAACTCAACCTTGCCAGTCACCACTAAGCATACCAACTAACTCAAGGATCATTCAAGTACCCATTTTGGGTGGATCAAATTTCATGCAAATGAATGGTAGTTTTGAGGTACTTCCATGGAAGTCCCTTCTAACCCATACCATCCATGTATGGTGTATTTACCTACATGTGGTTGATTTTGATGGTAAATGCAGGTAAATATACCACACAAGGATGCTATGGGTAATAGATATAATACTGCATCCATGAAAACTCCAAGTCGACCATACAAGAAAATCGGTTTTTACCAAAGACTACCCTCCAGGGAATTAACATATTCCACCTTGGGAAAAGGAAAATCATCTTCAAAATGCCATTTTTTGGGGATATGTTAGTTCCCTGGACATTACTTTTTAGTACGAAATTTTAATCATCCAAAATTGGGGTTTCTATTATTTGACTAGTCGAATTGACTTCCAGGGGGCATTATAATTGGATATAGTTGGGTATAGTACAACCCCCTACCATTTCACTGGGTGGCATACTGAAGCAAAGTATTGTTCATCATTGTTTCATCCCCCCCAAACTTATCAAACGGGGCCAATTTTTCTTGCAGGGGCATTCTTTGGGTTCGTTGTCACGTTGAGCGATGAAGACAAACCCTAGTTGTTTAGGGTATATGTCGGGGATGAAATACTACCTAGTTATGTGGGGAATATAATAAACCATTATTTTTGGATCTCCATTGAACAACCAAGGACCAAAGGTGATTACATGGGAATTTAAGGTGATCCCTATAAAACAACCAGTAGTCAAATAGAAAGTAAGAGTTTTTTCTTTTCGTGGCTCACATAGTGATCCCTGTGTTCGAAACTCAGGTCATCCATGCTTCTGGGCACCGGTTTCTGCATCTCCATGAGTCAACTCTTAGCTCAGATGTGACTTGGTTCCCGGTACGGTCGAATGGTTATAACCCCCAACTACTTGGATGTCCCGGGATGGAAGTGCTGGGATCAAAGGTTAGGATCAGTGGGCTATAACCCCAATATACCCCATTTGTCAGTAGGTATAACCCCATTTGCTAACCATTTACTAACTTCCAAGGGACATCCAAGTACCGAATTATTTTTGGCCATGTATAGAGGCTATAATCCCATTTATACTTGAGCCACGCACCCATCATGTATTTGTGGCAAAGTAAAGATGAGGCTTAGAGTTGTTTTGATGGTGATTTATTTACGGATTGGGATTTCACGGGATTCGTCACCATTTTTCACCACCATTTGGAGAGAATATTTTGGGTTTTTTTTCCCTCTCGCATCGAAAAAGTAAGTCGAAGCAAAGGGAAGCAAATGTTTTTTTGCTCAGATTTCGTCGCGCCGTTTTTGTTGGGAGTCAAAAACTTGCCCTTTTTGATTAATTACCGATGACGGATCTAATGGCATGTGTTTTTTTTCCACCTACTAATTTAACATTGAAAATCAACCAGTTCATGTGGGCAAATGTACCTCCCTTACAAGAAACAAATTTCGCCGGAAAATTGGCCCAAACCTCCCCCCAAAATGGGTGTTTAAACATCACCATGAGGAAATTTGAAATGATGATGATATTTTCGGGTATGTACGGATTGTACCATGGGAAGTCACCGTTAAACCACGATTTGGGAGAATATTTGTTTACTTTTTCCATACAAGCATCTTAAGGAAATCCAAGTATTCAATAGACTTCCTTTTCTGATGTTTACCCTCCCCTAAACTAAAACATCGCCACTCAAGGCCTTCGCATTTGCAGGAGATGTGTTTAAAATCTGAAGACCCATCCTTACAAGGTATAGCTGGAAGACTACAAAATGGTGACAAATTAGAATCCTCACGATTTTTATGGTCGCTAAACATTATTGCACTAGGAATCCAGTCATATTCTCAGATCATGATTGTGATGTCCAATCACCTCCGAAACGCATAGTACTTAGGTTCCATCACCATTCTCAGAAGGTGATTGGATCCCTAGGGTTGGATTTTAGCAGTATTTTTGCCAGGGTTCAGAATAGTGACTGTTTTGAATTCTTGCATCCCGTGGCTTCAAAATGTATGGAGAAGACTTGGCATGGGCTCTTATTTCAAATGGTCATATTAAATTTATTAAATGGTCATATTTAATGAGACTATTTAATGAGAACATTTAGCCGTACACAAAAAAAACTTACAAAGCTTCAAAAATGCTGATTTTCTTGGAGCTTTTCTTGTTCCAAGCATTCCTTCATGTTCCCTGCATTTCCCAATTTGTGAATTTGTGAACATTTTAAGGCCTATGTTGCTGCTGCTATCACCAAGCTATGCTTTTGGCACGTGGGGAAACCCAGAGATGGGGTTGGGGTTGCGGGAAACCTGGGTCACGTTCACAGTTGTCGGCTTCGGAGGTGCTTGTCAAAAAAAAGGGGGGTGACTGGGAACCTTAGGGTTTCTGAGAATCATGCATATACACAGGATTGATCTAGGTGGTGGTTTCAAATATTTTTTATGTTCACCCCTACTAGTGATCTTAACTAGTTAGTAAGTTGGTTTATAACCTACTTCTGGGACTTATAACCTACTTATATAGGGGTTATAACCCATTTACTAACTTTTTGGGACATCCAAGTAGGGTTTCTGAGAATCATGCATATATACACAGTATTGATTCTATAGGCATAAGACCAAAGTACCTGCCCTGAAGTTGGTGGTTTGGTAGTAAGGGAAACCGACTCCACAGATTGCCATCATTGCCATGAAACATTTATGCAAGGTTCCAAATCCAAGGTGAGGCAAGAAAATCAATTCCACCCCAGACGTGTTTTTTCAATAGATGGGTGGGTAGCTAATGGATAGGATTAATAGCAACTTAGTTAGATTAATTGTATGTTATTTTTCCCATTCATAAATCTTGGCAAATCATAGCAAGCTCAACCCCGAAATGGTGGTTTAGTAAAGATATCTCCCTCCCCAAATTCCCCTTTATTCAGTTTTGGAAATAGTACCCCCTCCGAAAACTCATATGACTGGCTGGAAAATCCACCATGAATGAAGATGTCAATGTGTTTCCTATTGAAAATGGGGATCCTCAATGAAAATGGGGATAAAGAACAACGATGATACTTCCACATTCATGTAGTTTTAGATTGATGGATTGCCAGTGACTATAGCCACTTTCAAAGCAACTCAACCTTGGTGAATTTCCATATCCCAGCAGATCCATGTATGGTACTTGGACCAATATCGTTTGGGGGGTGAACAAACTACCAATTTGGTTGTGAGGATTGTATGATCTCTGGTCTTCCAGTCATACCTGCTAAGGTGAACCTTCTTTTTCAGGTCAGTTTTTGTTGTCCAGTCATACCTCCTCATGTGGGTTTGGTGTTTCGAGACGCCTGGGTAGTAAATGGCGTGACATCTTTCTGTGAACTAAAAGCTCTAACAGGACAATTTCAAGGTGGCAAGGTGGGCCCTTACTATAGTTACAAGTTGGCATTATAACTCCATCGATAAGGGTTATATATACCTTATATCACC
Organism: Breviolum minutum Mf 1.05b.01; assembly: GCA_000507305.1. Classification (NCBI taxonomy): domain Eukaryota; class Dinophyceae; order Suessiales; family Symbiodiniaceae; genus Breviolum; species Breviolum minutum. The sequence continues at coordinate 71,140 of DF239717.1, read as the reverse complement.
TCACTTGCCCATTGAAATAGGTCATTTATAGGGGTTCCTTTTAACTCACTCCATTTATAACGATCAGCTCGCTGCCCACCTTGTAGGTTCTATTGCCCCGGATGGTTGCTTTATGCTGCCTTCCTCTACTCTGGTTTGGGCACGTTGGTGGCGCACGAGGTGGGCCGTGGGTTATATGATTTCGATTTCGTTGGTGTGGGTGGAAAAAGTCAGGTAAGGATTGTTGAGGATTGTTGATACTTTTGGAGGGATAAAGGTCCCGTTATTGGGGGGTCCCATTACTGCTGTCACTCATTGTTAATAGTTTTCTCTTTAAAGAAATCTCGGATGGAACTTTTGGTAAGGATAGGTTGATAAAGTTAGATTATATATTTCACCTACTGAATGGAGACTATATCGCCCCACCCAGAGGGATTGGGATTGATTCATATCATCCACTTATACTACCATCGTTTGCATCAACCACCAACAGGACATCCCAGTCGTAGCATGTGCCAGGGGAGCTCCTCCAAAGATTCGTCGTATGTTCTATTCCCATACCACTCCCGGTCCAGAATCCAGAAAGATATGGGAAGCTCGTATGGGAGGGTCCCGTCCTTGAGGGGTCCCTGGAATCACCCTTGAGTCATGTTCTCAACCAACATCTTTCAACCAGGCAACCCTAGGCTTCCACACACCAGACGTGAGGAGCTATTGACTGGACACCAAAACACATATCTAATACACCGTTCACCTCTAGAGGTATGACTGGAAGACTAGGACTAGGGCGATTTACAATCAATTGAAACTCCAATTTGGACCGACCTGTTTTGGATTGTTTTGGTATGGATATTGCCGGGTAATAGCATCAACCAATTTGTTGGCGAGGTTGACCACCTTAATGATCTGTTGCTCAGAACGGATTGACCCTTCTTTGACATTGGTGGCTCCAGACAAGCAGATCCTGAAGCAACGGACACAATGTATTTTCGTAAACAAACGTAGTACCCCCGGGAAGGTTAACATGTTTTGCTGAAAAAGGAACGTTTCAAAAGAAAAGCAGTCTTCCAACCATCAATTTTCAAGCTAGAGTAGTGTTCTTTGTTCTTGATCTTCGGAGGTTTTTTTTGGTAGCTTTGAATGACCGTGAAATGTTCTGAAAGATCGATATAGCCATGGCACTCTTCTTTTGATTGTTTGTCGATAAAAAATTGCATCCAATCCCATTCAATACTTGTGGTTCAGAACTGCAGGAAAAACCCACCAACCCACCCAGTTGAGCAATGCAAAAAACCCTGGTGGTTTGGGTATAGAGGGGATGAAAAACTACTGGGTTACTTCAACCCGTGTATGTGCGGAACATAGGAACCCATTACAAGGATCCATCTACGGTGTATTTGCCTACACCCCCGAAGATTAACATGGAACCTGAAAATGATGGTTTTTAATAGGAATCTCCTCTTCCAGTAGTTCATTTTCAGGTTCCATGTTAATTTTCGGGGGTGTACACTTGCCTGATTTGTATGGTAAATGTCAGGCAACTGTTTACAAGTCCCATGGATCCGCCATGGGAAAATGAAACCAAAGACGCAGCCAACATTTTTTGGAAAAAATAATGAGTGAATATATACATAGTAAATGTGGGCTGGGAAATGCCATTGTATATCTTCAACATTTACTAATTCAGTAGTAGTAATTACTAGTATATACAATGGACTAATATAAAATGGACTCAGTTTTTTTCGCTTGCAATCGTTTTGTGGGAAAATGGGGGTGGGGGGTTAGTGATCAAACCTCTTCTATAACCGTGGAGCCTGAACTTTCTCCCTTGGACAAATTCTTCGACCAGGTCGGGAAGCGGCTGATTGTCATTAACTTTGGTTTGCAGAAATATGAGGCGAACGCGTTGGGTTTGGTGAAATCTTGAGGCAGTATAAGAAAAGGCTGATTTTTTGTTTTTAGGGAACAGGGAGTTTTCCAGCTGGGACTGAGAAGAAAGTCCAGCTTGGACACAAAGATGATGATTTGGCATTTTACGACTTGTATGAATGTGATGTGCAAGGTAGGAAAGAAAGATATCAAAACATGAGCAGTGATCAAAGATATCAATATCTGATTGCAACTCGGCCTCAAAACTTATTTGGGGTTTCTGGGCCCACTGCTGCATATTGTTCACATGATTTCATGTGGTTGTTGAACTGTTTGAACTACTCAGGTCTAAGGGTCCCTATAGTCCCTATTAATGAACCATCGGCCTAAAGATGCATGATTCATGTCAAGAATGGTCCAGTGGGTTGAAACTTGGGTACTTTTTGACCCCATGGGTTTTGTTCAGCAAAGATTTATAGTGAATCCAGGGTCGAGATGAAAACTCCTCCATGGAAATCCATGTAGGGGAGGGGGAAAATAAACGAAAATGGTAAGCCTTATATTGTTGGATCAACTTGTCGGTTGGATCAACCCTTAGTCACTTGTGCCCGCCGGGGAATGGCGGATGCAAAAATCCCACTATCTGGGATTCCCTGGTGAAGGTGGGATGAGTTCATCCCCATATATAAGGAGTTGATGGATTTTGGCACAGATGGGAACTTGGGAAGTAACGACGACTTGGTTGGGGCCCGGGGGCCCTCCAAAGGCTGAGGGAATGAAGCCCAGACTATATGATAGAATGATTTTCTACCTAGTTTTGTATTTACTCTTATAAACAAGCGCACCATATATTAAGTATATTAATTATAAAAGGGGTGTGCATAGGATCCTTGTATGGTATATTTACATATATTGTATATATATATACACATATTTACCTATACATTTTAGCATCATTTGACTAATGTCTTTTAGTGGTAAATTAGCAGTTAAATGCACAAACCGTCCCATGGATCCTATGGGCAAAGGATCCCCCTAGATGTTTCGGTTGGAAACGGGGTTGTCGCCTTTCTCGAGGCCAGTTTCCGCTACGACGTGGTGCAGATTCGTTCCTGGGGCTTCGCAAAAACAATCAAAACATCGATTCAAAGTGACCTTTTGATGACCTAGTTGGAGTTCACATAACCCTTCAAAGATCTTTAAAAAGGTCACAAAGAAATGTTGGGTTATCCCAGATACTCAATGTTTTAGTCAGCTCCAAAATAAGTTTAGACAGTGTGAGTTGAGAAATGAGAAATGTTAAATACCCATCGGTTCAATGTATGGTATAATTCGTATATTCACTTACCAACTTACCAGTAAAAAATCTCAATTGTAAATTTGTGGGTAGATATACCAATCCGATGGATCCTTCGGGTATATTATAACTGGTTAAGTCTGGTCGTTTAGGATTACTCGGGGTGTGAGTTCACCAAATTCTATGAGTTTGCCAGAGGGTGAAACATATGAACACCTGTTTACTCTTGAATCAGGGAATATGAACAGCCATGATGGAACACCTTTGACGTTGTTTCATCATTTGCCTCAAATCCTCTGGGGTTGTTTAAGAGTATAACATGTTTGTATAGCCTTGTACTGTGAGAAACTACCAATTTGGGACATAATTGTTTGTTGACTTCACAGCAAGCTTTCAATAATATTGTTCAAGTGGGTGGGTTCAACCACCAACTGCGATGAGATTTTACGCCCTCACTTCATTATGAAACATAACCAATGATTCGGAAATCCCCATCATCTATTTAGCGTGATGTCGTGAATAGGCAGGTGGCCGATTGTCTTTCATGTGTGTTTTCTTCTTGGAAAAGCTGTTTCTCAAACAAAAAAGATCGAACGCCTTGGAAAATTCCAGATTCTCAATGTTGGGCGTTGTATGTTTAGCTAGTTGTTCCTAGTCTTCCAAATATCTCCTGAGGTTCGGTGTTTTAGGTATTAATGTTTTTGAGGTCCAAATACCTCACAAGGTGTTTGGAAGCCTAGGGTATAGTTGAAAGGTGATAAATGTACTGGGATGTCCATGGAAGTTAATAACTAGTTAGTAAGTTGGTTTGATTTCACCTACTTAAGGGACGTAAACAACCTACTTATATAGGGGTTATAACCCAGGTACTAAGTACCACGGACATCCAAGTATTGGATCGGAAAGGAACCTTTTCAGCCAATCAGAATCTCGAGGCGACAATGCCGAATCCATCGCTTTATACGGCTCCGAAGCGGTCGAGGCCCGGGGGGGGGGAGGAATTTGGGGAGGATTTGGTACAAGGTGGGCCCCCTCCAGTTATAACTGGGTTTATAACTCCTATAACTAGGGTTATAAGAACAGTTAGCCATTTATAAGGCCATTTATAGGGGTTATAACTTATAACTCCATTAATAACTGCTAGGGGCCCACCTTGTAGGGACACCGGTCGTTTTCTAAGGAAAATGGAAATAGGGGACCCGGATTGAAGAGGAAAATTTCCCATGGTAAAGTGGGAATATTTTCCAACCAGCTATGTTGCATAATTTACCATGAGGGGTATTTTTATAACTCCACTAGAGGTGGTTATGTTTCAAACATTTTTGATGTTCAATCCCTTCTATATTGAGTGGGATTGATTCAATCATCCACTTATATATACTCTAGTACCTATAGGTAGTTACGTTTGAAACACAGTTTTTGTATTTTCTCCCCTACCTACCTGGGAAAATGATCCCAATTTGACAAGCATATGTTTATCAAAGGGGTTGGTTGCAACCAACCACCAACTAGTTTTGGGATACCTACCCTTATAGACATCCAGTTTCAATGCTTCCTGAGGTGGTCTAGTCATAGCTTCTCAGGTTCGGTGTTTGGAAGAAGACTATAGGGCTAAAGGATGGGTGAAACTTTTAGACCTTATAAGACCTATAAGTGTTTGATGTGGGCAGACTTGCAAATTGGATGTTTCCGAAAACAGTGGTACCCCTATGTAAATCAATCCAAATCATCCATTTTAATAGGGTTTTCCATTATAAACCATCCATTTTGGGGTACCCCTATTTTTGGAAACATCCAAATGATGATGTGTTGATTCATGTCAGAGGGATTTTCCCTTTTCTTTTGAGAGCATCGATTGCTTCAAAGAACCAACTTAACATGAACACGTTACCCCATGGGAACCCAAAACCTTCATTTTTGGTTGGTAAGTTACAACCCCCATATTTTGGGGTTTCAAAAAAAACCCTGCATTTTTCCATGGGTAACTTGGGGTTGGTTTTAAGGGCCTACTTACTTACGCCATATGTCACTTTGGTGCTGAAAAAGCCAAGGAGAGTCGCCTGAACCAACGCTTCGAATGGATTGCACGGGTGTCCGGTGTCCCAAGTTTCGGTGACGCGTTGAACCAGGGGAAAGTTGGAGTGAAAACATCAACTTCCGCAGTGGGTGTTTCCATACCCATAGGATCCATGGGACTGGTATATTTGCCTACATGAAAACCATAACAATCAACTAAATGTAGGTGAATATACCATTCCCATGGATCATAGTTGTACATGGTTTACAAGACTTTTTATACCTCTTAGGTGGTGTGAACCGCCAGATTTCCGCCATCGACAAAATGACCATAAATGACCCCTTTGACTTGAGCAAATCAAACTTTCAAGTCCAACAATAGATGAAAAAACAGGATGTCACTTGGATGTCCCAGGAAGTTTGGAAAAGGTTAGGATCAGTGGGTTATAACCTGTAACCCCAATAGGTCCCCAATATATCCAATATACTTGATTTTCATCTAGGTTATATCTTTTATAACGTTTATAACACGTTTACTATCCAATTTGCTAACTTCCTGGAACATCCAAGCGGGAGGTCATCAGGTAGACAAGAAATCGTCAGACAGGTCTTTTAGTAAGCCCTATCCCAAAAAACAGAATAAGTTGAAAGGAGGTAGCCTTCCCCAAACTAACAATCCATAGCCCACCTGCAAAATCAATGTAGTTGGAAGATGATGTTTGGTTTTTCCAGATCTTGGGACAAACTCAGGGCTAGGCTGGTCAACTCTATTAGTTTTAGGGAGAGCCCGTAAGATCTACTTGGATGTCCCAGGAAGCTAGGATCAATGGTTAGGAAATGGGTTTTAATCTACGTACTTATAGGGGATATTGGGGGTATAACCCACTTACCAACCTTTTAATAACTTCCTGGCACATCCAAGTAGGCTAGCCCATACACCAGCCATACACCAGTGGGAATTTCCTGGGATTTTTAGTGTTCCCTATCGCTGAATGGTCGTGAAATTGGTGTCTTAGGTGGTGGATGTTGATGAGTAAAACCAAGCAGCTGAACTTCTTTCAGTACCTCGGCAGCTGGCGGCACTGGATTTTTTGGACTGCGAAATTCACAAAAAATGTTTGTAAAAATTGGAAAATGTCCATTTTTACAAGGTTTTCCATGGTTTTCCATTATAAACCATCCATTTTGGGGTACCCCCCTATTTTTGGAAACACCCAAATGATGACTAGATGGTGGTTTTAAACATTGTTCGTTTTCATCCATTACCTGGGGAGATGATCCATTTTAACTAATGTCTTTCAACGCAGTTGAAACCACCAACTACACATGTTCGTGAAAGTTGAAAAAATATTTTGTTTCAGGGACCGGGGTGAAAATAAAAGATATCTGAAACCAGCACCTTAGAGTTTCTGGGTGGTGGTTTCAAATATTTGTTATTTTCACCCCGAAACCCTGGGGTTTCATGATCCAATTTGACTAATATTTTTGCAGATGAGTTGGTTCAACCACCAACTAGGTTTGTTTGTTTGTGGTTGAAAATCCATCAGTTGCTCCACTTTTCAACTGTTCAATCCCCCAAGGCAGAAGAGCTGAACAAAAATGGAAGTTCCTCTTTAGTTTAGGGAAATTGTCCAATATCAAATTCACTAATATTATAGGCCAATTTTTTATGGGAACTTTGGGTTTTTTTTAAGGCAATGTTGAGGGAAATCCCCAATATCAAATTCACTAATATAATAATCTCAATTGTATGGGAACTTTGGGTTTTTTTAAGGGCAATGTTGAGGGGAAATCCCCAAAGGGCAGAAGGAAGAGGGATTCCTGTATTCCCCTTATGCAACCAACCCTCTTGGAGTTTCATCTTTGTTTTTTCAGTCTTTTTAAATATCATCTAGGTGGTGGTTTCATTCATATTTTTTATGTTCACCCCGAAANNNCTCATATTTTTCAGATGGGTTGAAACCACCAACTAGTCATCCTTGAAACTAATATAATATATATATATAATATAGCTAATATATATATATATATATAATATAGCTAATATATATAATTTGAAATTTGATGGTTGGAAGATGCCAATCTCTCCATGAAGGTCGTTCTATTACCAGAACCGCGCCATTGCTCCTTACTTACTCTTGGCTCCAAATTATTTCAAAGGTCCCGGGGGGTTCACCGGTTTCAAACCAAATATTTCAGGTACCTAAAATGGAGGGAAAAAACTCACCTATAAATCCTATTGTCGCTGTATGGAATACAGCTTATCTAAGGGGAACACCCACCCCCAAAATGGCCTTAGAAGGGTTCAGTATACCTACATTTTTTGGGGTACCTGAAACTTTTGGTGACGGGGCTTGGCGGGCCAGGTGTTTTTAAGGGTACAAATGTTGATGGAAGGATTTTTTCTTCGATGGGCTATACGGCTGAGATGTATCAAAAGCCAACTCGACTGGATGATGGGAGAATCCCATAAGCTGCATGTTTCACGCCAGATTTCTGACCCATCTGCCTACATTGGGGGGAGATTTACTAGGCGCGCCCCTCTTGATCAATGAAAATCAACCCTGGTTGTTTAGGGTATATAGGGGATTATACTGCCCAGTTATATTAAACCATTATCATGATCCCTACTAAACAACCAGGGTTTCACAGAAAGGCCCGTTTTTTTTTTGTTCGTGGCTCACTTGGAGGAAACACGCCGGCAGGCAGAGTCTAATCACTTATGAGAACATCAGAAATGAAAATGGCCTACTTGGATGTCCCAGGAATTTAGTAAATGGTTGGTAACTGGGTTATAACCTACTTATACATGGGGTATACTGGGGTTATAGCCCATTTACTATCCATTTAGCAACTTCCTGGGACATCCAAGTACCACTTTCACCAAAATTCGTGCTTCACCTTAGAGTCAAAGATATTTTGTTTCGAGTTTTTGTCAGAGATCCACTTCAAGGGAGCAGTGATTTTTAGTGGCCCCTTGCCTGGTTGAATTTCTATAGGGGAGATAATGATTACCCAGTTTATATGTGGAAAAAGGCAATTCCTATGGAGCTAACCAGTATAATTATACTGGAATCTCATCAACCAGGGTTATTCTTTCACGTGGTGCTCAAGTTCAATTTTTGTTGCAGCAAGCTGCTGGTTTTGGAGCCCAATATGACGAGTCTGACTGGAAGATGGGCTTTTGCACCCGTTCCTCGGGAATACCTGTGGTTCAAGTGAACGCCTGGACGATCGGAGGCTGCATCCACCTATGGTGTCAAAGACGCTGAAGTCGGAGAACATCTTCTTGGACGATCCTGCATCACGCGCAGCTCTGCGATTTTGGAGCGGCGGAGCCGCGATCGCATGGCTCTAGAGGTCTCAGAGGCCAAAAACATGAACATGCAGAGGTCACCTTTGAGGCTGAAGCTGGAAGAATTTAAATCTCCTTTTAGGGAATTCTCATGTTTTGCTGGTTGTATAATGTTTTGTTTTCCTGCTAACAGATTCAGTGAAAAAGGACAAGTGTTGGAGGGAGATAGTAGATATAGTAGGTCAGTGGCCTTTTTTCCATTCGAATGAAATGTTTAAACCACATCAAGTACACCGCGGAAATTTAACACAGATTCTAAAAAATCTAGTATTGAAAAGGTACTGGGATGTCCATGGTACTTAGTAACTGGGTTATAACCCCTATATAAGTAGGTTGTAAGTCCCTTAAGTAGGGTATAAACCATGGACATCCCAGTAGCTCCTTTAAAACATAGTATTTTTTAAGTATCCATGTAACAATTCTGGGGTGTAATGTCAGCTGCAAGACTCGTCAACCTGAAAAGTTTTCCTTACTTACCCTAAGTGCTCCAGCCATACGGAACGTAAGGCATCTGCACGAGTGAAGGGCCCAACAACAACACTATATAAGACTCAGTTTGTTGCTTGGTGGCGACAAATGGTAGGTTTAGTATCTCTAGTTGTAAAGTTGGTTCCAAAATTAGAACAAAAAAGCCTGGAAGTCGGTAGAAATAAGTTCCCTTAATAGGGTGTTTTGTTAACACCCAACCTACGAACGACCGGTACGAAGAAAAAACATTTTTGCCACCATCCGTTTTGGGGCTCTGCGCCTGCAAGGCTGTAACCAATAGTCAACCCGTCAGGAATCCCATAGGATCAATGGGACCAACGGTATGTTTACATACCGGTGTTTCCAAAAATAGGGGTGGGCCCCCAAAATGGATGGTTTATAATGGAAAACCCTATTAAAATTGATGATTTGGGGGTACCACTATTTTTGGAAACATCCATACATGAATAGTTGATCTTTGTGGTAAATGTATGCAAATCTACCATACATTGATCCTATGGGATCATGATTACCATCAGTACCCCTAGTCTTTTGGCAAACTGTTTAAGAAACACTCTTAGTTGGCTGGATGTTATTTTCCAAGTCTTCCACGTTTTCTCCTCATGTTTTTTTTTTTGCGGTGGAATATTTCCACACAAATATCCATCATGATGGATTTTGATGAACCAAAAACTAGGTGGTGGTTTCAATTTTTTTTATGTTCACCCCTACCTGGGGAGATGAGAGATGATCCAAATTGACTAAGTTGAAACCACCAACTAGAAAACAATCCTTGAGGATTAGATTTTGCACACGTGATTTTTTGTACCAAACTCTCCAAAGCTCACCGAGCCTCCAATGTCTTTTGGGCCTTGTTGGTGGAGTCACAAGAGGGCATTTAGGGTTGGTGAAGGTTGGTGTCTTTGAAAGCCTGGTTGTTTCGCGTTTTTGGGGATTCTACCAGCCAGTTATGTTGGGAATATATGATCATCATTCTGAGAATCTCTATTAAACAACCGGTATAACAACCGGTTTAATGGAAAGTAAGAGGTGTTTTTTTCGGATTCAATGTGTTTGTGTTAACAGATAGTTTTTGTTTGTCCTTTTACACCATGGTATTTATCATCATTATGAACAGTTTTGGAACATGTTTTTCCCAACAACCTTAAGATAAATCTAAATTCATTCAAGCCAACTTTTTTGCCAGGTCAGATTACTTTGGGTAGCCTCTTCATGCTATTTGACTCGTTTCTGGGCATCAAAACTTTGTACCATGCGTTCACTTGATGTGGGATAAGGGAGGGCGGGCATGTTCCACATGATGCTGGTCTTCCTGGAAGATGAGGGAAGATTGGGGAATCAAAAAAGGCACAAAGATCACAAAGTGGGCCATTACTACTGTTGATGGTTCAGAAATCACAAGGCCAACCACCTGGAATTTATTTAAAAACCCTGTAAATAAATGGATATTTACCCAACCTCTCCACTGGTGAGTTTACCGGATTTCTGAACCATTAACAGTAGGGACTTTGTAGGGAACCATAACTCCACCAGGTTTGTTTCAGCTCTCAGGGAGTTTTGGAAAACGACGAAAAGGCCAAGGGGTTCAATCGCGCACTGAAGGTATTTGGGTGTTTCCAAAAATAGAGGTACCCCGAAATGGATGATTTATAATGGAAAACCCTATTGAAATTGATGATATGGGGGTACCACTAGTCTTGGAAACACCCATTTAGAGGATTTTGGAAAGGGTACCAAGATCATGCCCCTACGAACCCGAACTTTGTTGCCAGGTGTTCAAATTGTTGCTTTTTTAATGGAACCTCCTGAGCACTCAAATTTTGGATCTAGAGAAGTGCAAATCACTCATTTGGAATGGGGATGTTCAATCATTTCAATCATTAGAAATCCTTACATGTTAGAAAAGGAAGAAGCCCCGTGTCCATTGTTGGGAATTCGCACCCCCTAAACATCGGGGGTACAACCTGCCAAAAAAATCAGCAAAGCTCACCTCATTGACTCGTTCAGTTGAATATCTCATCACTGGCGAAACTGCTTTCACGTAAGATACACTCCAGTCAACTAACATAGCAACGGAAAATGGACCCTTTAAAGATGTATTTCCTAGTGACCATGGGAATATTCCAGCCGGCTATGTTAGTTTCGGGTAGTGTAAATGAGTTGGGAAACCCTGGAACCTTGACACTAAATACACTCCAAAAAAACAATGTGGGTTTGAAAAAACTTCCTTCAAACTCAGACGCATGGATTAGGATCAATGTGAGTTTTTTTTTACCTACTGCTAATTTACCATAAAGAATTAATTGTTCATGTAGGTAAAAAAAATGGCCAGTCCAATGAATTGTATGGGATGATATGGGTGTTTCCAAGAATAGTGGTACCCCAAAATGGATGGTTTATAATGGAAATCCCTATTAAAATGGATGATTTGAGGGGAAAACTCCCTATTTTCGGAAACATCCATATGCTTGTCTTGTTTGGGCTTCAAAATGTATTCTCTCAACTGAGTTTTTGTGCTCCAGGTTGGCAACGGTGCAAGGCGGTTTCGATTGGTTCTTGGGGAGCTATGCCACCTTAACCAGTTCCTTGACGACTTGTTTCGGGGTCCAGGAGTTGGGGAAAGGGGAGGTTGGGGAGTTGCTATATATCTAAGAAATCTCCAACAGGACCCACTGAACGGACCCCTAAACCTGGGTATTTAATAGCTCTAGTAACCTTCTTAGGGGTCCGTTGGTAAGGTCCCATTCAATTTTTGATGGAATATAGGGGTCACGAAATCGGACCCGATTTTGGAAGGGGGGATGTTCGAACATGCAGCAAATTTGTATGGTCTTTTTTGAGAAACTTATGTTACCCTCCAGTAAACTAACATGTCAATGGAAAATCCCCATTTTCAATAGGGAATAGATATTCAACAGGTCCATTTTCCATTTTCCATGTTAGTTTATCAGAGGGGGTATCTAATAGCGCATTGTTTCTGTGGCTGATGTAATGACTCCTGTAAAAAAAACTGGTGATACGTACTTTCAATTGTGAAACGGGAAGCCAGTAGTGATCCTGCGTGTGGCTGTTTTTGTTTAACGCAAGCACGACCCAGTTGTAGCTGATAGGATCCATGGGACTATCATTTACACCCCTGAAATCTATTGAAATCTAACGTAGATACCCAAAATGACGGTTTGGAAAGGTGACTTCCACAAAAGACTCTCTATTGTTGGTATCAATATTTGATTTCTGGGGTGTAGTTGGTTTCTTATGGTTTCAATGTAGGTAAATAATAATGCTTTTTCAGGCTTGGCATCAAAAGTGTTCAAAACTCACACCTCCAAAGCCATGAACGGTATGACTGGAGGATGGCTTGAAAGACTACAGTATATCGGTAGCTAAATGTCTCAGAAAAAGTTGAAAAGCCACAGAGGAATCAAACATATTCCCGGCAAACAAAGCACACGCTCTACACAAAACAACATCAAACAAAACACTTCCCCCAGTTTACTCCCTCAGAAAAACTAACATGGATGCGCAATAATGATGCTTTTGAAAAGGTGAATCCTTTTAAATATGCCCATGTTTGATATCTATGCAAAATCTGTCGGGTGTAAATCATATATCACAACAAGAACCAAAAGTCATTCCCCCCACTGAAATGTCCATAGTGCTTAGTAAATGGACTATAACCCCTATATAAGTAGGTTGTAAGTCCCGTAATAAAATTATAAACCAACTTACTAACTACCTTTGGACCCCAAAACCATGAAAAATGAAGGTTTCAGGCCCCCCAAATATGGGTTGTAACCCCTAACAATGAAGGAAACGTGGATTCCATGGTAGTTACGCGTACTTCCAGCGGGACACCCGATCGGGGCCCGCCTCCAGGTTACCGCGCCACGGTAGATCGTTTGAGCAACTTCCTAGAGGTCCAGAACTTCGGGTTTTCGAGCCCTCGTGTCAAAACGTCGGTCAAAACGGTGAATGATTCAGTGTGCTTGGAACGCCAAGTGTCCTATTTTTTTAGGCAACTTTACCCCTAAAACCAGCAACTATTGCCTTAAACATAGGGCACTTGGCTTTCCAGGTGTGGGGTTTTGCGACGATCAAAACAGTTGGAGGATTCGGATTCTACCATGGGATTCATCACCATCAAACCACCACCCCATTTGCGAGTGCATATGTGTGGTTCACTTTTCTTCCCGAAGCATTGAAGGATCACTAGGTGGTGGTTTCATTTTTTTATATTTTCATCCCGAACCCTGGGGAAATGATCCAATTTGACTAGTATTTTTCAAGGGGGTTGGTTCAACCACCAACTAGAGAAGCAAATCCCCAAGTTATACTGGGATGTCCATGGTACTTAGTAACTTGGTTATAACTCCTATATAAGTAGGTTATAAGTCCCTTAAGTAGGTTATAAACCCACTTACTAAATAGTTTCTAACTTCCATGGACATCCCAGTAGTGTTTTTTTTTGTCACCTTGGTCTCAGATGTACGTAAGGTAAGTCGGTGATTTCCAGGAACCCTCCCCGACTGTGTGAGGACGCTAAGTCTGTGCACTTTTCTCTGGTATGTGACTAATAGCAATCACAATTCACGTTTCACAATTCTCCACTTCAAGTTAGAGAATGCAGTAAGTAGATTGAAGCTGCATGAGGTTACAACTCAGACTTAACAAAATGGGATTTGCACCACTTCCTGACCATACTCTCCCTCAAACTGACACTGCCGCCCCTGAAAATAGGCATTCCCAAAAGTAAATTTATCTTCCAATTGCTACTTGTTCAGGGTCTGATATTACTAGGTGGTGGTTTCAAACATTTCTTATTTTCACCCCCAACGCTGGAGGAAATGATCCATTTTGACTAATATTTTTCAAAAGGGTTGGTTCAACCACCAACCAGTTTTTTTTCTTGTTCTAACCACCTGGGTGTTTCCAAAACTAGGGGGAAACCCCCCAAAATGGATGGTTTATAATTAATGGAAAACCCTATGAACAAATGGGATGATTTGGGGGGAAAACTCCCTATTTTCGGAAACATCCATACATGAATAGTTGATCTTTGTGGTAAATGTACGTAAATCTACCATACATTGATCCTATGGGATCATGATAACCACCTTAAGCAAAGGATAACAGTAGGCTACGTACAATTCCTACCCTAGAACTTCCCCTAACTCCAGGCCCTCCAGCGAAAAGAGCACTGCGATGTGAAACGCTTGCAGGCGAGGGTTTTCGATGGGATGATGGGAAAAGCCACTCACAAACTTGGGCTTTTCCCAAAAATACCAGTTATAAGTAGGGTGAAATAAATAGATAATATATATATATATATGCGTTTGTAGGCTGTATATAGCGCCAGTTATCCCATTTATTTCAATTTCAGGTCACTTATAGGGTTTTTTTTAAGTTATAACTTATAACTCCATTTATAATGATCGCAAGGGGCCCATCTTGCATTGATACGAACTCGGCAAAGGGTTGCTTCGAATGGAATGGGGTTCCCTAAGCAGCTGGCAGGAGCGTTTATGAGCTTTCAGGGTGATTATCGTTTTCATATGATCCATGACAAGTAAATGAGTCGCCATGGCATGGTCGGGGGTTGATTACTTATCAGAAAGCCCGTATACGTCCTGGGATTCATTCCTATGGGAAAAAACATGTGTTTTTTTAATTTTTAGATGATTTTGTTGACCTTTTTTCTTCTCCATGGGATGGGATTGGTGATCATGAATCATTAGGTGACTTCGGGTAGGACGTGCTTTTTTTTGTTTTTTTTTCATCCGACCCAATCTGAAGAGTTTTTTTCAAAATTATGAGGAATATATGTGTGTGACTGTGTGTGCATCAGTGTCTACATGTTGGAATCTATATACCAAAGCGCTCAATGTGTGGTGCATATTTATGTATTTACTTATACACTTGGATCCATGTATTGTACGCTATGATACATTTACCTACCAGTTAAGCTTTCTATCATTATTTTTTGTGATCTTGAATTTCTTTCAGAACTTCCACTATAAGATGCGCTTTGAAACCCTGGGAATTGACTACCACTTGCCACTTGCCCACTTAGTAAGTATGTAGCAACCCCCATTGACAAGCCATGGAGTTCGGCCATTTGGAAGGGGTCCCACAACCCCATGTCTTGGGGACTTACAACTAACCATGGTTCCGAACTACTTACTTACTAAATGGGATGATCCTCCAAGTACTATGTTGGCCAATAAATCCTAAGATCTGCTGAGATGGAATCACGAACGCGCTCCCATTTGACGGTTTGGGAGATTTTTCTGGAGTTCTGGTGGGACCCTACTAGGATGTCCATGGTACTTAGTAACTGGGTGATTTCACCCCTATATAAGCAGGTTATTTACGTCCCTTAAGTAGGTGAAATAAACCCACTTACTAACGAATCGTTACGATCACTTCCATGGACATCCCAGTACTTATCACTGGTGACTTTGGGCCCTACCTTGTACGTGGACATTTCCAAACGGTGCGAGCCGCAAAATCAACCCGCCAAGGTGGGTGATGCGGTAGCCGCCAAGGTCTCGAAGTTGGATGTGAATTTGCCTTCGTAACTCGGTGGGTCAGAGCCGACTGGGGAAAAACCTACCCGTTAACAGCCTGGCCCAAACATTTGGTCAAATTATAGGCGACCTCAGATCCGAGGTCACCCCCAAAAGGTGGTGCCTTAGTAAGGGAAATCGCCATGATTTCAGGGATATCTAGGCTGGTGAATTATGATAGTTTGGGCAGAAACATGCAGGGCCTATGAAAACCCATTGGGTTTCCCGGGGGGTGGTAGGTTGACTAGCTATGATTCAAGGGAGGGGGGTGGAAGTTGTCCAAGGGAGGGATGCCTTTGGTTTTCGTGGTAGGTTTTCCAACAAATTGAGGGATTCCCCAAAACAAAAGTGGATTCTAGGAATGTTGTCTACTTAGAGGTTCAGGATACGGATTGTAACTGGTTATATGTAGGTTCATAACCCTAGGATTAGGGGACATATAACCCACGGAAATAGAGGTAAGTTACCCTGGTTACTATCCACAAAAACCTAAGTATCCTGAACCTCTACGTAACGGGGGGAAAGATTCGATCCGAACATCTTCCATATGTATAGGTTCAATCTACGGTTTTCTCGAGGTTTGCAGATTTCTAAGAAATCCCCAGCAGGACCCACTGAACGGACCCCGAAAAAACCTGAGTATCTAATAGCTCTAGCAATTTACTTAGGGGTCCGTTGGTAAGGTCCTATTCAATTTTGGATGGAAGATTTGTCCCCTCTACATCTTCGGGGAGCCACAGATGGTACCTAGGGATACAGCAAAAAATATGGGTTTCCAGGGATTTGGCAGCTTTGATTCAGGGCCATATCATGCCAACCCTGTCTTAAATTGAAATCTTATATAGGGTGGGGCGAAAAATGATTGGATTCTTAAAAGGGTCTGAACTTGTCCAACAAAGCTTAAGGTGTGACTGGAGGATTTAGGAAGACTAGGCGGATGATTCAGGGTTTCGCATGTCCCACAAAAAATGGCAGGGGAGGTTGCTAAACTTTAACATTTGTGTTTAACCCTTTTTTTGGTAATCTTGAAGGTGGACAAAAAATCTGGGACATTGAGAACCATAGTTAGCCTTGTTTCCATGAGCGGCTTTTCTAGGTTAAAACTATACCCATTTTTGTCACGAGTTTCATTCATGGTAGTGATAGTATCACGGAATCGTTATTGTAAAGTGGGTCACTTTTTCAGGCATTCAAAGTGCTTCTTGGATTTTTGGAGGTGATTTGCGCTGGGGTCTAAACCCCCATTACTGCCATAGGAGGATAGTTATCATCCCAAGAGTAGGGGTTTAAAAAAAACCCACTATCAGAGCATCGTGCCTCAGTTGGAGGCCATTGGTAAGAAGCTTGGCGGCCGCAAAAACACTGAAGAATCTGCTGCCTATATCATCAAGGGGTGCCTCTATTTCTGGAAGACTGGCCAATGTCAGCCGTCGGCTTTTTCAGCCAGGGCGCTTCAGGGCAAAGGGAGCGGCGGCAAGGGGACGGCTGACTTCAAGGATGACAACTGCAGATTTGACATGTGTTAATGGACAGCCAGTGCAACAGCCAGTGCAACAGCGACGCACTGAAGGAGGCAGCAAAGACACCGAAGGCTCGACCTTTCCATCCTTTTCCATTGGATAATTGAATATAATTGATAGATACTTCAAGATATGATATCGATATGTATTGATAATCTTCATTGAATACACTGATAAATTTATCAATGCCTCGTCTCCAGGCCATTGAAGATGAAACATTGGAGAAAGAACCTGCTTTGCTTTTACCTTCCGATCTCCAGGGGCGAAAAGAAAAAAAGACACAGATGCATTCCTTGTGACTTTCGGGCACGTCGGGTTCCGACGCTTTTACAAAAGACTTAGTTTGGGGACCCCCAGGATTTCCTTTTAATGTGTTGCTGAAATTCGGACTGCTGAACAAGCTCTTGGGCATGGTGACCAACAGTTCAATGACAGAACAACAAAAGTTGCTTATGAGGATTCCCTATTAAAGGTGATTTACAGATGTGTCCCCAATATAGGGAGTGCAGACCTTGGCACATGTGTTTACTTTTTACCATACAAAACGAATATAGAGGATCATCATGGTGGGGGAAGGTATATTTCTGTGCAAATTAGAGCTTCCAAACCGCCGGTCGCAGAACACTGGATATAGTAAAGGACATGGCAATCCATGAGATTGGAGCAGTTAAAAAAACAACCTGGGTTGCTTCGCTGATATATGGGGGGTCATACTGCAGTCTTTTGTTTTGTTAAAGGTTTTTTTTACTTTTCACCCTGGTAAAATCAACATTAAACCCCTTGGTCACATGAGGATATGATAAGCCTGTTATGTGAAGTCGTATGAAAAAACCAACCCCGGTGGAAAAAAATGGAAAACCTTGGGGTCATGCGGTGAAATACCCAAGTTCACAGTGGGCAAATATAATTTACGTTCCAGAAAACTAACATGTCTCCCAAAGAGGGGCTATTTCAACAAGGAAATAATCTTCCAACCATTGATTTACATCGACCTCATAGGTTTCAAGGGTGTATTCATTTTTATGTACGGAACCCAAACAAGTTTCATTTTCCACTCTTAAAGTGTTAGGCAGCACCCAAGGAATTCCCTGTGTTTTTGTTCCTCTGTTTGATCCCTTGTTCTGCCTGAGGGGACGTAAGTTGTGGGAGAATGCGGAGTTGCAAGTGCTTTGTGGCGAGCAATTTGGTTGCAGCAGAGGGCAGGGTAGGGCAAGGAAACCATTACCCCCTGGAAGTTTAACATAGCCCCTGAAAAATCATGGTTGGAAGTCTACTTTCGTATTGGGAAAGTAACTTTTCAGGGGCTATGTTAAACTTCGGGAGGGTATCTAAGAATTTTCCAAGATACCCTTGGAACCTGAACCAACATAGGATGAAGGAATTCCTTTCATTGGGAGGTGACAGAGGATGCTTGGGGTATGATCTCTGTTGGGATTCTCTTACACGCTAAGATCGGTTTTTGGTGCTGTTTGGCAGTGTATAACCCCAAAATACAGCCAAATTACAGCTATACATCACACATGGACACAAACACATCCCAGAAAATAACCTAGTCAATATTGTTGATGGTTCAGAAATCTTACACCACCTGGGATGTACCAAACCACGAAATTCGTAGGGTCTGCGGCTCCGATCCCTTGGAGAAGAAATGCTGTCAGCAGGCGGAAGCTTACTGATCGTTTCGATGCACCTGACGTGCGAGCTGAAATTGCACCTGATGACCTTCAAGAGCCACAAAACACCTTTGAGGAAGAGGTTGGGGAGGTTGGGAGGTGGTGCTGAAGCCTCTCGGGATCCTGCCACAGGAATTGTGTGGCCACATGGCAGCAATGGCCTCATTGACTAGGCCTTAGCACGTCGTCATTTGCAGCACCAGGCCGCTAGTGAAAGACGATGTTGGAGCTCATTGGTGCTCGAGGCAGCCACGCGCTGGTGGTGGGCACTACGTCGGCTCACCCGGCCCCCATTCTGGCTGCACGGGGCTTGTGGTGAATTTTGAGATTGCAAGGTTCTTGAGTGGCCAGGTACATGGCGATTGACCAATTGTGGAGTCGGTACTTCCGACTATTAGATGGTCCTCCTGTTTTGATCTTTGACAACGGGCGTCCTGTTTTTATCCATAACCAGTGGCGTCAGCAGATCTCTTTGTCCTCATCATCCTCAGAGGAAGAGATTGAGGTGGAGGAGGAGGAGGAGGTGCTGGAGGAGGAGCTGGAGAAGAGTGAGGTGGTGGTGGAGGAGGAGGTATTCGTCGTGAATGTCAAGTCTTTGGCTTTTTGGACCAAGGCCCGAAGCTTTCTTCTAGGATGGACCGATCAAAAATAGTTGCTTGGATGTCCCGGGAAGGAAGTTAGGATCAAAGGTTAGGATTGCAGTGGGTTATTTCACACTAATATACTTACCGTTTATACCCCGGTAACTGGTCAGTAAATGGGGTATAATCTAGTTAAAATTGGGTACAATGGGGTGAAATAGTCCATTGATCCTAACCATGGATCCTAACTTCCAAGATGACATCCATTTTCCAGCTTTGAAGGCATTTCTGGTATGTGTAATGTGGACTGGAGGGTGTAGATTAACTTTTCATGCTAAAGATACCTAAACATCAAGCTACCTAAAACACCTTCTCAGGGGGGGGGTATTTGGATGTGTGGGGGCACCTCAGATTTCTTTTGTGTTTCATCAGGTTTTCTTTATGTTGAGTCGACCTGTTCCTGATGCAGATTGGTAAATTTGTTGTTCGTTTCAGGGACCAAGGAGTCATCATTGTGCCAAAAATTTGGGTACCTAAAATCGAGGAATCTTCACCTATAATCAGCTGTATATATATAATATATATATATATGTGTAAGGCTTACAATAGCCTTTTACATCCTTTTATGGTACAGTACCTCTATTTTTGGTGCCTGAAACTTTTGGTGATGCTGTGAGGTTCCAGGAACAGAGATGAGTCAATCTCAAGAAATCTCGCAAAAGAACAATGAAGTCGGATGGTCCCCCTAGTTGTGACTTGAGCAATGAATCAAGGTCCCCTGGTTGTTCCTTCCGGGTCCTTGGTCGCGCGCGTTTTTGATCATGTACTCCCCATAGTTAACGCTTGTTTTTGTGCATATTAAACACCGTTTCATATGGTTTCGGCAACACGCGCGGCCAAGGACCCAGACTGAGCATTCGTCCCACTGGGAGCAGTGTTTTTGTTTCTGTCAGAGATGTGACACATGTCCAAACCTGTGAAAAAGTGCTTCGTTTTCCGAATTCTTGGGTCATACTTGGAAACATGTCCAAACCTGTGATGACGTTCGTGTTCAAAGTGCTACGCAATAGACTGCTTCGGTACGTATTTGAAACATGTCCAAACCTGTGATGACGTTCGTGTTCAAAGTGCTACGCAATCGACTGCTTCGGTACATGCTTCAAACATGTCCAAACCTGTGATGACGTTCGTGTTCAAAGTGCTACGCAATCGACTGCTTCTGTACATACTTCCAACATGTCCAAACCTGTGATGACATTCGTGTTCAAAGTGCTACGCAATCGACTGTTTCGGTATATACTTCGAACATGTCCAAACCTGTGATGACATTCGTGTTCAAAGACCGAATGTTTAAAATCTGGGTCCTTGGTCGCGTATGCTCTGCAACCCTGTAAAACGATGTATATCTTGTACATAGCGACGAAATACCCATGGGAGCTGCGTGATTCAGAGCGCGCGCGACCAAGGACCCGAAACGTGGTTGTTTAGGGTATTTCTCGGGGATGAAATGCTACCCAGTGATGTGGGGATGATTTCAAAAACCATTGTAAGGATTCCTATTAAACAAACAGGATTTCATGGAAGTAGGAAGTTTTTTTGAACGTGGCTTACTTCAAATCAGCCGAGCTGTTAGGGTATGCTTAACCAAAAATTTGCATTCATTTACCTATCGAAGATCGTGAAACCAAAAAAACGGCATGAAAACGTATCCACTTCCCTTAACGAAAACCTTGGGCAAATCTTGGGAAGCGTCCCTCATAGCGCTTAGCCTGTTTGAAATTGGTGGGGGTTTTCATGTAACTCACTACTGGGTGGTGGTTTCAAACATTTTTTATTTTCACCCCTATTTGGGGAAGATGAACCCAATTTGACGTGCATATTTTTCAAAGGGGTTGGTTCAACCACCAACTAGACTAACATTTAAACCTCTAGTCCCGGTGACAGCAGTGTTGCCTAGAAACACTTTCTTTTTGGATCAGCTTTTTAAAACACCGCCGAGGTTTGTGTTGCTCAGTGCACCAGAAGGAACGGGAAAAAGTTGTTTCTTTCGGGCCATGGCTGGTATTTGGCAGGGAAGCCCAAGGTTTTTTTTGGAGATGTTGGACAGATCATTGAGTGGTTGAACTGAAGGTGTGACCACAGTTGATATGGAGGTTTTAAAGAAACAAGTCGTTGGTTTACTACTAGGATGTCCCAAAAAATTAGGATCAATGATCAATGGTTAGTAAGTGTGCTATAACCCCAATATATACCCTATTTATAGCTAGATTAGCTAGGTTGAATACTCCATTGATCCTAACTTCCAACGAACGGGGTCCATCCAAGTAGGCACTACCAAAAGCTTATCAGACTGCTGGGTTCCTCATAGGCTGTCGGTACCACAGGGGTCATTAAATGGGACCCCATTTTGGGTGGAGGATCAAACAAGCAGCAAGTCTATGGTAATTCTTGCAAGTCTACTGGGAAGTCCATGGTACTTAGTAACTGGGTGATAACCCCTATAGAAGCAGGTTGTAAGTCCCTTAAGTAGGTGAAATCAAACCAACTTACTAACTAGTTACTAACTTCCATGGACATCCAAGTATGGTATAATAAGTGCATGAAGTTTGGGCTGGTGTCATATTTCATGTCCCCTGGTTACCATGTTTTAGACAACTAGCAATCGCCGTTATTGCTGGTGGGTCTAATGAGGTTACAAGTTGATGATTAACGTCAACGTTGAAAAAAAGACTGGAATTTCAAGCTACGTTTGTTCACTTGAGCGATGAAAAAAGGGCCCCTGGTTGATTAGGGTATACGTCGGGGATGAAATACTAACCACTTATTTGTGGGGATTATTTCATGAACCATTATAAGGATTCCTATTAAACAACCAGGATTTCATGGAAGTAAGAAGTGTTTTTTTCGTGGCTCACGTGGTCAATCGTCTTTGGAAATTCGTTGTGATGAAATTTAGTGTTCTTTAACTTCGGGCATTCAGGATTTGCGGCGGTTACGGAGCTACTGGGATGTCCATGGAAGTTAATAACTAGTTAGTAAGTTGGTTTATAAACTATTTATGGGACTTATAACCTACTTATATAGGGGTTATAACCCAGTTACTAAGTACCATGGACATCCAAGTATGCTGCAGATGTTTGATTTAAACTGTTTCAGCAGAAAGCCAACGGGAAATACTACCTTTTGGTAGGATATGAAGGCTACTGGCTGACCTACTAATTTTGGGTGCCAAAGACTGGGGAGTCCAGTTCCCCTCAAACAGGGCTGTATATTTCCTTTCCTCCAAAACGCCATTTAAAAAACCCATGAAAAATTACAAGTGTCCCCAGTTTTCTTTACTGCGAAGGCTGTTCTGCCAACCGCTACTTTCTTTCAGTCCAAGAAATCTCCTGTCCAGGACCCTTCCTGAACGGACCCCGAAAAAAACCTGAGTATCTCATAACTCTAGCAACTTACTTAGGGGTCCGTTGGGATTCGGTCCCATTCAATTTCTGATGGATTCAGTCATGGAGGATTCCTTAGCCACTTCTCTAGTTTTCAAAGGGTATCATAGGTTCACGCCGCTGAGGCCTCACGCCAATGGTGAGATTTTCCTTCCTGAGAATGTGCTCTTTGTGCCTCAAAAGTGTCTTGGATATGAGAAAATCAACCTTACATGAGAAAATTACAACCCTAAACATTTGACAGGTAGCGTGCAAGTCCCTTGGTGATGGTTCGGGTTTCTCCAATTTGTTTAAGGTTGTTTCAAGCGATTATGGCAAACCCCGAGTTTGGGTTTGATTTTTCTTGGGAATCTACTTGGATCATCCCAGGACTTGTAAAGTGGTTAGTTCAGGGGGTAAACCAAGCCATTTTATCACTAGACCAACCCGATCCTCAGGGGACTTAATAACTATCGTTATTAACCACTTACTAAATGGGATGATCCTCCAAGCAAGGATGCCACCCACCTCCATGCCAGCCCTCCAAGAACTAGCTTGAATAAGGCCAGTTCTTTCTTGGGACGGTGGTATCGAGAGGTTGCCCTTAAATTCCCATGGTCCATTGGGGGCGGCACCGAAATGTGTGGCAATATCTCACCAAAATCCAAGGTTGTGATATAGTCATATATGTTCTGTAATGGATGTTTCCGAAATATTTCTTCTGGGTTCTGGTTTGCCTTTGAAATTTTTGAAATCACTGGGTGCATTGAGTGGATTATGTGGGCCCCCCAACAAGTGGTGCTTAGCAGAGTTTACTGGCGTTGTAACGCCATTACAACTAACAAATCCCCTTACTTTGCGCTCCAAGTGAGTGGATGTTCGAATGGATCATTTTGGGTCAACTATAAGGATTGCTGTAGGGGGGTCAAACTGCCGACCAAACGGACATGTATGTTGTGTTGTTAGACAAGAAAAGGATATTCAGGTATTCTGGCTGGTCAACCTACCCCCCGCCTAACGTACCCCCCCAGAAAAAAGGCCTTACAAAGGGCGTATTCACCATTCGAGTTTCAAGTGCTCTACATCAAAATCATCTGAAAAAAAATCATTCAACCATTTAATTTGGTTACATTCCTTCAACTGGTCATAGGTTCTCGATACTGACTTGTGATCATCTTTACAAATTAAATAGTAAAACGACCCCCAAAAATGACAAAGGGGAAGAACCAGGACTATCTATCACTGTTTAAATGGCCACAATTTCCCATAAAGGGGTAGTTGCATGCAAGAAGAAATCACTTCTACAACAGTTCGAAGTCCATGGTTTCTGTTTGCCACCTGGACTCCTCGAGGTGTTACATTCCACAAGGGACGCTCAAACAAGCCCTGACGTATCCTTCAGGCCCGGAAAAAAACTTCAGGAACAAAAGGGTGGTGTTGAAAAAACAACGAATTTGTGAAAAAACATGTTTAACATTGTTTAACTGTTCTTGTTTCTTTGGGTGATTATTTTGGGGTGACAAGAAATGATGGCAATGTTTAATGAATTGCCATCCATGTACATTTGGGGTCTGAATACTTTCGTATAGATGTTGCATGCATGGGTGCATCTCCCTGGTCTTCCAAGATATTTTTATAGGCCGAATCTCAAGGGTTGTTTGGGAGTCCAAAGGCCTTTTCAAAAAAGGTGTTTGGAAGATTATAAAAGTTTTCACTCCAACGACTATTTCTTCAGTAGGGATTTTGAATCATCCAAAATTGGGCACTATTATTTTGAATTGTTTTTGACTTTCAGGGTAGTTATATTTCTTTGTATTTACAAATTTAGGTTGTTTGAAACATGTGTTTTGTGTCCCCGCCTGGGGATTTTGTTTGCTTGATATTTTTTAGATGCTTGACAACTCCAACTATCAGCTAATGGTGAATTGGTGGTTTGGGTTGGTGGTTTGGATTCCTCGGATCCCCTTATGAAAGAGATTGTTACTTAGGAGTACCCCTAGAATCCCAAACCACCAACCCAAACCACCAATTTACAATTGTTGAATGCATTCCTTCATACTCTCTTCGCGTACCTATACACTATTGCCATCAGTTCCCTCTTTGTAGTTTGGTGCTGGCCGTTTGAAATACAGGAATCTCCCCAGGACAAAATATTCGTTTGGGATACCAACAGGAAATCCTAGTTAACATAAGGAGAGTACGCTTATCATACAGGGATGATTTCCAACGATAATTAAGTTGGTTCAGGAGAAACCTGATTGAAATAGTAACTTTTAAGTTACATGTTAGATAGCATTTTTCCATACCATATTCAGATACTAGAATTCTATGAGACGTGTGCAGAAACTTCGTAAAATGGTCACCTGTACCCCGCTCTTAACCTTCGGGGATGTAGTGTTTGGATCCTTCACAGGGGTATGACTGGAGGATTGCGACTGGAAGAAAATCCCATAAAATCCCACCAGCTACACAAAACTCTGGCCCCAGGAACCTTTTTCAATGGTTTGTGGTTTGTAACATGGTTTATGAATAAATTTGTTTTTTATTTTTTTAAAGTTGGGTTCAAGGGTTCATGTATATGATTTTGTAGCCAATTGATCCAAAGTTCCTGTGGTGATGACATGGTTTGTAAAATGGTTGATCAATAAGCTTTACTTTTCTCAATTTCATTCAGAACTGCGATCCATAACCATCAGTCGTCCAAAGGTTTGCCGGCCTACTTGGAGGATCATCCCAGTTAGAAAGTATTTAGTAGCCTCCATTTATAAGCCATTTAGATCTACTTAGCCCATTTGGAAGGGGAATAACCCAACCCCAGGTTTTGGGGACTTACAACTCGCCGTGATTATTAACCACTTACTACCCTCCCTGAAACTAACAAATTACACCTGCAAAATGAGATGGCAAAGGAAGACGTTTGCCGGCTTCCTTTTGGGAAACCTGGGCCTATTTAACCGGGGCTTATGCATACGTTAGTTTTAGGGAGGGTAACTCATGGGATAATCCCCCAATTGGCAGTATATACCACCTATATACCACTTATAAATTGCCTTTTGGGGGTGTTATGTGCTACCTACCACATATTAAGGGGAACCAGAAACAACCGTTGAGACAATCCCTCCAGTCGTACCATCCGTTTTTCAACCTCTCCCCGCGGTAGAAAGTAGGCTCCAGTGATTACTCTGATGAGGAGGTGAATCAAGCCTTGAAGGCCTAGCTTTGCGGCTGGATTTTGACCAGGAAAATTCTACGATCCCATTGGGTGAAAAAAAGGTTGGGAACATCCCATTTTGGGGGGATCAAACAATGCATATGTAGGGATGTTCCCTATATAATGGTTGAATTTGTGCGATTTGCCCTATATAATGATGAATTTGTTGGGGCACCGTATGTTTACACTCTGGAAAATTAACAGCTTTTGAAGCCCAACAAAAATGGAAGGATGGATGGTTCGGATCATTTTCCGGATTTCAACTAGGTGATTTTTATGCTCCAGCCGTTATTTTTCAGGGGTTATAAGTTATAACCCACTGATCCGAACATTTTCCGAACATCCAACGGAACATACAAGTTCCACCTCCATGTTCATAGTTCAGATCAGATCATTTTCATTATTGTTTTAGGAAGGTAAACCACCAACGATTTGTTGGAGAAAAGCATGTTGTTTGGAATCTAACTTTTCCTACATCGAGTCGAGTCGGAAATCTCAGATTATCGGTGTTGAATCCTGGGATGTCCTTTTGGGAAACTTAGGATCAATGGATTATGTCACCCCTATATAGGTACTAGGATGCCCATGGAACTTAGTAACTACTTAGTAAGTTGGGTTGTAACCTACTTAGGGGACTTAGAACCTACTTATATAGGGGTTATAATCTGTTTACTAAGTTCCATAGACATCCTGGTAGGTTGTAAAAACGTCCCTTAAGTAGGTGAAATAAACCAACTTACTAACCATCCTTACAATCACTTCCAGCCGGACATGCCAGCAATAAGCCATCATTTCCGGTTGGGGTGTAAATGGTTAAGCAAATGGATTATAAACTACTTTTAACCTACCTTTATAATTGGGGTTTGGTTGATGTTTTTTTTTGACATTTTTTCTCACTACACTATGGGAAATTGTAAAAAGCCCACCGCCTGCATGGGCCACACAAAAAAAAATCCTTCAGAAAGCAATGTGTATACCCTCATCTTCCAGTTCCCTATATATTTGGAACTAAGCTCCCAGTTGCCAACATATCAGGTAGGGCATCGACCCCTGGTTCCAAATAAAAAAAAGTAAATAAAAAAACATATGGAACTGGAAGCAATTCGGGTATATGTCAAATGACTCAGGGAAACTCCCCGAAATTCTCGCAGAAAATTCGAGACTCACGACCCTTTCTCACCCCCGAAAGGGCGACGTGTGCACGCACGTGTGCCATCAGGATGTAGGCTTGACTTGCCTCGAAGGCTGGAGTCGTGTTGGGAGAGGATGGATCAGATCATCGGAAATCGAAGGTATACACCCTCCAATGCTACCCCATAGGAGGAAATAAGATAATTAAGGCCTTATTCCAGGGAGTCATGATGCTACCCATTTGGGTGGAAGAATCAAAAAATGCAAAAATCTATTAGGTTATTTTCAGGGATTTCTCCTATTATAGTGCATTGTTTGGGTTGGTGATATAATGACACCTGTATTCAGGGATTATATACTAAGGGTCCATGGTCGCTGATAACCGGGTTCCTTTAGATTCCTATGATGGGCGGCTTGTTTCGTTGAGTAGCATTCACCAATTGCATGATAGCTAGTGCATGTCGAAAACCCAGATCAGCACTAGTTTCTGGTACCCAAAACCGTGTTTGCGATGAATTTCGATTTTTGAGTGGCTTTAAAGATCATCTCCAGGGGGTTTACAGTGGTGCTTTACCCAGAAGATATTGAAGAGTTTGGAAATTCACAACTACACTCCCTAAAACTAACATAGCCCCGAAAAAACGGTGGTTTCCAATAGGAATCTCCTTTTCCAGGGGGTCCATTTTCAGGTGCTATGTTAGTTTCAGGGTGGGTAGTTATAAGTTGGCTTATAACCATAATCAACCCTTGTAGATTGGTTGAAATCAGTCCCTATTAGCCTATAAATATGGTGAAATCACCCCCCAACTTGCCCAACTAGTTGCCTACATATGTAAATCAACCATTAATGTAGGTAAATCTACCATACATAATCCAGCCAGGGATGATGTATTTTCTCAGTAAATGAGGAGCCAAAGAACCCCTTTTGAATCCTCAAAATCACAGGGTAGTAATGGATCCTATGTGGATATTAATTACCTGGTTGGTGGTTTCGTTCATATTTTATATGTTCACCCCTACCTGGGGAAAAATGATCCAATTTGACGGTTCGCATATTTTTCAAATGGCTTGGTTGAAACCAACCAACAACTAGTTATAAATAGAGTTATATATATAAAAAACCCATTTGATGTGCCTTATAAATGGGTAACTGGTGCGAACTGTTAGTTTCAGGGAGGGTAGGTAATTACTGCTTACACTTGCCAATTTCCTCGGGTTTTTTCCTTCCTTCTTGGAAAATCGCTGAAAGGCCATGGATTGAAAGATGAAGCCGATTGGGTTCGGAAGCTGAGGATTTTTGTCTACCCACCACTAATAGTCATGAACATCAACCGGGAGCTCCCGGGAGTTTAGCCAATGACAAAAAATAGAACGGCCCCAAAGGTAGTTTGTTTAGGGGATGAATGTAGGGGATGAAATACCAACTTGGGATGTCCTGCTGGTACTTAGCATCAATGGATTATAACACCCCTATATAGGTAGGTTGTAAAAACGTCCCTTAAGTAGGTGAAATAAACCAACTTACTAACTAGTTACTAACGTCCATGGACATTGAAGTACCCAGGTTTTTTTGGCGTGCTCAAGATGTTGTAATTAGATGCCTAGATTAAGATTATTACCCCACACAGGCAATCAGGTTTGGGGTATCCAGGATCCATGTTAGATTTCAGAGGTGTGCCAGTATACCAATGGTTTGCACTACAGGTTGTGTTTCAGCCTACCTTTTGGTGGAGGATTTCTACCAGCGATATGCTCTCAACCACTAACTCAGAAACCTAGGCGTCAGCAGGTATGACTCAATGTCTACCAGGATGTCCATGAAAGTTAGTAAATGGTTGGTAAATGGGTTATATCCTACTTGTAAATGGAGATTATTGGGTTCTAACCCATTTACTGACCATTTATACTAGCTTTGTGGGATATCCAGGTAGGGTATCTTTTCCCAAAAAAACTTGGACTTGTTTTGATTCAGCGATACCATGGGATGAAACTCGCCATGAAATCACCACCATTTAAGGAGAATATGTTTGGGTCACTTGTTCCTCTCGCATTGAACTTCAGCAAATCCAAGAAAAAAACACGGAAATCACCAGCATTTTACGGTCTGTACTTGGATGTCCATGGAAGTTAGTACCTACTTAAGGGACTTGAAACCTACTTTTATAGGGGTTATAACCCGGTTACTAAGTACCATGGACATCCCAGTACCATGGTAAATCACCATCAAACCAGCATTTGGGAGAATATTTCTTACTGTTTCCAAGCATCGAAGAGTCGCAAATCCAAGTGAGCAATGAAAAAACTTTGGTTGTTTAGTGTATATAGTATATAGGGGACTATACTACCCCAGTTGTACAGGGATTGTAATAAGCCATTATAAGGATCCCAATTAAACAAACCAGTACAATGGAAAGTAGAAGGGTTCTTTCGTGGTTCAAGTGTTTTTTTGTGCAAGTCTAGATGGCCAACACTTCTTGTATATCACGAAGGTGTTGAGGTTACCGTCTATTTGTTTATTTCTTACCCCTATTCTGGGCAAATGATCCAAGTTGACGAGCACATTTTTTAAATGGGTTGGTGAACCAACCCACCAACTAGAAGGCCTTGTTAAGGGCTTACTCAACAACCATTCCTCCTTTTATATTGGCTTTTTTTGGGGCCTTGTTGTCTTGTGGCCCGATGGCATGAAAGGGTTGGGCCCAGAGACATCTCCCAAATCCCATTTACCATAGGCTTTGTTGCTGTCGGGTGGTGAACAACAACGCCTGGCGATGGCACGTGTTTTACTACGACACTTGGGCAGTTTTCAAGTTTTGGGTGGCTAAATGGTCAAGGGGTGAGGATTGGTGAGGTATTTTTGGAACTTGGACCTTCAACTTATGTTTTGTAAATAAAAGCTCCAGGTGTTGGCAACTCCAATTTTTGTTAAGCACCTACAATTTGTTTTATTTTAGTATTGTTGTATATGTTCGATAGTGATAAGTGAGAAGTGATACGTGGGAGTATTGATTATCAATCATCCTTATCAATAATCCGAATGAATATCACATCTACAAGCAAAAGACCATTGATCCAAAGTTCCTCTCTTGAGATCTCACGGCTGTCTCAAGGCTTGGAATTTCAGTCATAGAAAAACGGACAAATCCGATGACATGTTCATCGGTGATGACTCACCAGGAATCCCAAGTTGCTTAACCAACGAATCCATTTTCCATGAAGCATGTGCCAACATCCTGCAAGGGTGAGGTCCCATCACGATCGTTATGAAGATTTATAAACGGAGTGATGTAAAACCCCTTTAAATGGCCTGAAATAAATGGATAACCTAGGGGTTAGTTATTTCACCCCTAGAAGTGGAGTGATTTCACCCCTATCCTTAAAACTGGTGACTTTGGGCCCACCTTGTGGGAGGGGTTAATTTATGACACCCCAAACAATGATGCTTGCAATCTTCGCCCCCCAGAAGAAAAAGAAATCAAGACCTGGGGTTGGGGTATTCCCCTTCCAAATATGGTCTAAAAGGCTTCTAAATGGGTGTTACCAACCACTTCCTAACTGGGATGATCCTCCAAGTAGGGGGGGGGGGGGTACAGTTACAGTAGGGATCGAAAAGACTCCGAAACAACGACATGAACCGAGCCAATCTACTTGGTAGTTGGTAACTATCATCAGTAATTTGGGTGAAACTATATGGGTGTTTCCAAAAATAATGGTACCCCAACATGGATGGTTTATAATGGAAAACCCTATTAAGATGGATGATTTGGGGGTACCACCATTTTCGGAAACATCCATATATAGCTATAATTAATCCATGTTAGTCAATTGAAACAAGTCGGACCCAAAAACTGGGAGTTTTGGTGTTTTTCAGCTTTGAAGCTAACATCCCTGCCCGTGCTGCCAGACCAGCAGTGCAACAGATTGGCGGATGGAACAGTTGTAGCATCCAAGTTGCGAGCTGGCCTAGCAGTGACGTGAAGCTTGCGTGTTTGCCAAATTATCTCCCGAGAGGGGCAATGACGTGGGTCGCATGGCTTCTCGTTTGGAGACCTACTAATTCCAGCGTGCCAGCGCTTTTCAGGCCATGGGCACAATCAAACACAAGCGGTGTGGGAACAAGCGTGGCAGGAGCTGTTTGAGGTTCTTCGCTCAAACCGGTGTGACTGGCAGGCTGGGGTATCCTTTTTTTCCCTTCTCAGACGTTGGCCTGCCCGAAAAGTGGAGCGAAAATCACGTTTTTGTGCGGCTCGTTTCGGAGGCGCCAAATATGACCGAAGATGTGGGTGGAGATCAAGCTGGTGAACGAGACAGGCTCCATGTTGGCACCTGCGTGAGGACGATCATCTGACAGATAGATTTTCCAGAAGGCTACTACGAGGTGCTGGCTGAAATGGTGCAGGTGAGCAGGCTTTTTTGCCACGAAGCAGAAAGGAAAATGGTTTGGAGTTTCCAAGTTTTAAAGCTGTTTTCAAAGCATTTTTTTGTTTTCATCCCGAACCTTGGGGAAGATGGGGACCCATTTTGACGATCGCATCTTTTTTTCAAATGGGTTGGTTGGTGAACCAACCACCAACTACTAGTAGAAAATTATTCCACAGCTTCACTTTGATGGAAGTTTGTCAGCTGATTTAGAGCCCGTGGCCTTTCCGATGTGCATTCAGCAAACTGTTGTTACAAAACGCCCAAGTTTAACGACTCACCCATGAAAAGTAACCGAATCCCCAAAAGGAAAAAAAAAATGCAAAATGTCTTCCAACGCCATCCATTTTCAGGGAATAAGTTTCACTTCTGAGGTGTAAAATGAAACACCTTTGCACCCATTAGTTAAGAAGGTTTCCTCTTCAGGTGTTGATTCTGCCTATTTTTCCTATTTCCTTCCACCCCAAAAGGGTTGCCCAAGGTTATTGGAACAGATGATTGACTGAAATGGGCAGCATCGGAGCAGTGACCAAAAGCCTGGTTATGTGTCTTATGTAAGAAAATATACTGCCTAGTTTTATAGGGATTATAAGCCCTTACAATGATCTCTATGAACCAATCAGTATAAGGTTTTGAACGTTGCTCATGTGGCTTGTGTGACACACCCACGTTCTCCACCTTGAATCTTGCGATTTGTTTAAGGGGACAAAATCCAATGCCACCCAAAAATACCATCAGGAAAATGAGGCCTTTTGAAGAAAGGCGCTTAAAAACCACCATGGGCAAATTATAGGGTCACCCCAAATGTTGGTTTAGAAAGGGAATTCACTTGCCAATTTGTGAACAGTGGGGAGGTGGCATTGGGCTTTCATTGAAGCTGGCTATCTAAAATTCCCATGTATCTAAAATTGCACATGCCAAGCTATCTCAATTGGATGATTCCCTGTTTGGATACCCTCTCCCTAGTCCCATGGGATGTGGAAGCTCAGGACAGCCCCAAGTCTTACTCTTAGATGAAGCCACTAGCGTGTGGCATCCCAACGGTTCGGTGCTGCCAAGGAGAGATACCATGGAGGTTTATCATGAGATGTCCACAAATTGTGGCCTGCCTCAATAGGATGCATGTTATAAAACCCCCCACTGGGGTGTCCATGGAAGTTAGTAACTAGATAGTAAGTTGGTTTATAACATACTTATGGGACTTATAACCTACTTATATAGGGGTGAAATAACCCACTGACTAAGTACCATGGACATCCAAGTAGTTATGTACATTTTGTCAATATTTGGAGGTAAGAATCCTCTATGGTCGGACCTTGGGTGCCACAAGTTTAGATTAGCATTAGGATGATTACATCCTGACAAATCTGGATGTGACTCAAACTTGTAGAGATTCAACCTGGGTGAAATATGACGAAAAAATCTGGCCGCTTTTGGTGGGAACTGGTGACCTCCACAACCTAGGGGATCACTGATGGTCACTTTGAATCGCCTGGATGATATATTCTAGGTGGTGGTTTCAAATATTTTTTATTTTCATCCCTATTTGGGGAAGATTTCCAATTTAACTAATATTTTTCAACTGGGTTGAAACCACCAACCAGTATTTGTATGTGTCTCAATCCCCTTCCTCAGAATAGGATTGGTTCGGGGAAAATCCCTTTCTTAGGGCATACCTGGATCCTTAGGGAATCATTCCACAAAGCAGTCATCCAACAACCCCACGACCAACAATCAACAATCATCAACAATAGAAATTTGTTGGTCTTGATCTTAGTTCTCCCGAGGCTATGTCCGCAGAAGCATCCTTGGAGATGTTTGCCTTGCTGCGAAGGCATCGGTGGGTTTTATGGTATTGGAAAATCTGATGCAAGTGCTTTGTGGATAGCATTTCCTTAGCAAATTCTAACAATTTTCCAACATACCCGTGGAACATACCCCTGACCCCTCCAACCAAAAGTGTAGGAAGAAATTCCTTCCATTTGGGATATGTTGAGATGCCTGGTGTATGCTCCAGGGGTATGTTGGGGGTTCTCTTAGACAGATGGTTACCTGGTACTGTTGATGAGGGTCCAATCCGGTGACATCATTTGGAACCAAAAATGAATCCAAAGGTAATTTCGTGGGATAAACTGAGCGGCATGAACTAGGTGGTGGTGGTGGTGTCATTTTAACGTTTCACACGTCTATTGAGTCTATTTGGCGAAGATTCACATGTTGAATTTGATGTTGTTCAAATGGGTTGAATTATCCACACTTAAACAAATATTACACCAGCTTCTTCCAATGGAGGTCACAAAAATCAACCCCTGAAAATGGTCACTTCAACCCCCCCAAAGTTTGGGCCACTCGGAAGACCTTGGCACGTCATTTTTAGGAAAGCAAAAACATCGAGGTGGTGGTAACTCGAGCATTTTTTCATGTTCACCCCTACCCTTGGGGTTTCATGATTCCCAATTTGACGATCATATTTTTGCAAATGGGTTGGTTTGAAACCACCAACTAGAAAAACCGGTTGGAAATTGGGACGCGACACGTGATTCAAATCCATCCATCCACCTGTGCATCATAGCTTTGGCCGGCAAGCGGCGACTATAGGCCTGGTAGTTTGCCAAAGGGTGCAGCGGTCATCACTGTGAGTTGGGGGCCCAGCTCAAGGATCGAAAGCTCGGAATGGATTTTGTATGTGGGGCCAAACCATAGGAGCCATAATATATGGATCATATATGGCATGCGGCATATTTAAATACAGGAATGGCTTAAATGTATGGTAAATGGATGGTAAATATACCATGGAGGTTTCTAAGCACATATTATGATTGTACGGATTCCCATCTAAAAATGCTGGTGGGGGCCAGCATCCTGGGTGGTGACGATAGCTCCCAACACATTTCCAATCATTTAGATGTCTCAGTGCTTCAGCATGTTATCAGGTGAGTAGTGATCAGAACCCCGTAGGGGATGAAACAATACTCAATTATAGTTGGATGGTTTCATAAGCAACCGGTATACCCTAGGCTTCCCAAACACCAAACGTAAGGAGGTACTTGGACCCTAAAAAACCATTGCCCAAGACCAGGGATACATACTCAGGATCCCGTTTTTATTACTAAAGTACCCCGTTCATGATCCATAATCATCCCAGGAGTTAATGTTTTTTCATGTCGCTGCTGGGATGTCCATGGAAGGGATCGTAACTAGTTAGTAAGCTGGTTTACAACCTGTTTATGGGAGTAAACAACCTACTTCTATAGGGGTTATAATCCATTTACAAAGTACCATGGACATCCCAGCAAGGAAACAAATCTAAGTAGGGTTGTTCCCCTTCCAAATTGCCTAAATGGCTTGTACTATAAATGGGGGTAACTAACCACTTACTAACCAACTGGGATAATCCTCCAGGACATCCTATAGTGGATTTTTTGTTTGTTGGTTCTTTCCCTTTGCTTAGGTCATGATGTTGACTTGCTGCGCCCGGTGCACGATTCTCATTACAACTATGACAGCGAGTCGGCCAGTTGGACGGTGGGACTGGAGTGTCCTGTGACGAAGCAGCGGAGGAAGAGTGGAGATGCTGTCAGTTTGGCGGTTTGAAGTTGAGAAATCCACACTTTGAAGAGGTGAAATTAAAACATGTCAACCAAAGAAAAAAAACGTCGAGTTTGGGCGGAGTTTTTTGTTGAAAGGACATCTAGTTATTTCATAGTAAAATAAAACGGTGCATGTAATTGCAGAGTTTATTGCAAAGAGGAAGGGAAGAAACAGTCATGGCATTCAAACATGCTTATCTTTGTGACATTCAATCACTTGAAGCTTTCCCCACACATTTTGAGATACTATCCCCATATCAACTCATCCATTTTGGAATATATTTCTTAAAGTTTTGGGTTCCACATGTTTTTTTTCTAAACCTTCATTTTCCACAAGCGATTTTCCAGCATCCTGGAAGTTGTGGGCCGAAAGTGTGGCAATTCTGGCGTAAAACAGTGTCCATCCATGGAACTCTTCGTAAGTTCTTGGGTTAGTAAAATTGAGTACTTGGTGGCGAAAAAGCTACTTGTCGTAATTAGATATATCTAGGTGGTGGTTTCACATATGTTGTGTATGTTCACCCCGAAAATTGGGGAAGATGAACCCATTTTGACGTTTGCATATTTTTTCAAATGGGTTCCAGATAATTGCATAACCCCTAGCAGTTGGGATCGGTAAAGTTGGTTGGGGTGAACTTTCTTGGGCAAGTCTCGTCAACAGGATGACGATGACATGGCTGGTGACCCCAAGCCCCTTCCCCTAAGGTACCCCTCCACAAGAAATAAGGCCTTCCTCGTTTGGGAGATGATTTTTTACTGTTCCCAACCACCTTTGGCAAATCCGAGTATAGAGGCCAAAATCACCCCATTTACAACTGGTGATGGGGCCCATCTTGTAGGAACCCGACATTAAAGGTATTATTGATTTTTTGTATTTTTTGTTGGCCTGAATCTTTTTGTCGGCGAATGGATCAAATCAAAATAGATGGGTGCAATTCCCAAAAGAGGTGGCTTACTACTTGGTGGCACAAAAAGCTAGTTTAGTAACGATCGTTATACGTCTAGTATAAGTTGTTTTCTATCTATAAATCAACCCCCTGTAAGTTGGTTGGAAAAAGGTCCCCTAAGTTATCCAAGTTACCAATGATCGATACAATTCATTCTTACCACCAAGGTTTGAAGCAATTTTAGGACGTCATCCATGACATGGGAGTTAGGTCCCGAACCTACTTAGGAAATACCCAAGGTATCCCAACTAACAAGTTCAAAGCCCCCCAAAGATTGCTGTATTTTGTCAAGGAGTCGGAAAACCTTTCCACATGATTTTGGGAATATCATTTTTCGTTACAAAAATTGTAGGATGTTCCACTTGTGTTTTGTAAAGTATTGAACTTGTGAAACTCAGCCGAGTTTTTGGGTGAAAATTTTGCGAAGATCCTCTTTTTGAGTGCCCCGTCAAACTGCGCACACTGGCAACAAGCCAGCCTAGAAAGGCGGCACGGCGTGCTCAAGATGCTGTGGAAAAAAAGGAAACAAAGATTGACATGAGATGAGCAAAGATCAAAAACCAAGGTTGTTTAGGGATGTTTAGGGTATACAGGTTGTAATACCCAGTTATGTGGGGATTATCAATAAGGATCCCTCTTAAACAACCAGGATTTCAATGGATTTCATGGAAAGTATGCCAGTTGTTGTTTTTGTTCGTGGCTCAGATCAGTTCAATGTACAATACGAGAAGCCTCCCTCCCACCTTGGGAAAAGCCCGCAAGTTGCGGAAAACTTCGGCAGTTTCTTTCACAATCTATCAGGCAAAGAATATGGGTAAAAACCACCTGAGGTGATTTCGGCGTTATTAACCATTGCTTTCCCTTCAGAATTAAGGCCGGCTATTAAAAAACCCGTATTTCCTGTGGTGGAGTGGAGGTCGATGGCCCGGGGGCGGCTGGGTTGACCAGGTACCTTGGAACTGGTGGAACGCATCAGAAGCGCCTTGAAAAGCCGTGGTCCTGATGCCGTGAAGCTCTTGACCTTCAGGTTGGGGGGACGGCCGTTGGCCGTTGAAGCCGTGGGCTTTAGGGTTGGATGGATCAGATATCCGGCGGCTAACCAGTTGATATGGTAAAGATCCCATGATTTTTTTAGGGTTTCAATAAGTAACAGGTAGTTGAGGTTGGTAGTTTGTCCCATTATTTACGACGGGTCTTTTTACATTCCAGGTGGTTGTTTGGGATTTCTGAACCATCAACAGTACTAAGGACGTTTGAGCAATGATAGGGGCTGAAATACTACCCAGTTGATAGGTAATACAGAGATTGTAATATAGATAAAAGCCTGCTTAGTTTGGTATTTTTTGAAACCTGGTTGGTTAGGTAATAATAGTGGATGAAAATACTACGCAGTTGTATGGGACCCACTGAAACTCATACCATCCAATGGGACTGGTGTATTGACATATGTTGTGATGGTAAACGTACAAGATGGGCTTATTAAGACCCCTTACTTGGATCTCCCGTTGGAAGTGGTGGTAAAAGGTGAGGATCAGTGGGTTATTTCACCCCAAGATACCCCATTTACAAGTAGGTTATAATCCATTTGCAAACCATTTACCCCCTAACTAGAAATGATGGTTTATTACTGGGATGTCCGGCTGGAAGTTCGTCGTGATTGTTAGGAAGTTGGTTTATTTCATCTATAAACAGGACGCAAACAACCTAATTTTATAAGTAAGGGTGAAATGATCCATGTACCCAGAAGATGAACGACTCTGTATGGTAAATCACCATGTTTCACCACCATTTGGGACAATACGTTTGGTTCTTTCAAAAAAAACTGGTTGTTGACCCTTCCTCTCAAAATCAAGGTTTACTGAAAAATGGGTGTATCTCCAATAGTAGTTATCTTTCAAATACACCAATTTTCCACAAAACCATGATTATGGGAGAAAGAGTAAGGGTTCTTGTTTTGGGGTGGTGAAATATTATAATATTCGTGTTTGAACTTAGGATCCAGTGGTTAACTGGGCGACTTTTTCCACTTAAAACAGAATGATTTTGGGAGCAAAGGGTAGCAGATCCTCCTGGAATTGGTTGTTTTTTTTTGGCCATGCACTTATCAAGATAGCAGGTCTAGTTCTTGCCGTGGTTTGGGGGCTGTATATATCATCCAAAGCATGACTTTTTCCTGAACTATAGATGAATATAGATGAACATATGGATGTTTCCGAAAATAGTGGTACCCCAAAATGGATGGTTTATAATAGAAATCCCTATTAAAATGGGATGATTTGGGAGTACCACTATTTTCGGAAACACCCAAATATTGACAGAAAGATGCTGAATGATGAGTTCATACTTCGGCTCGGCTTCATCAAATAGGATGTGGATCCTATTTTTTTCACAAGGCTATCTACACCCGAAAGATGAACATGGACAGTTAACAATCTCTATATTTAAGAGGAAACCCTTTTTTTAAGACAGTATCTTGTTGAGGCTCAACTGTGTTTGCAATTGAAAGGACCAACATCCGCTGCAAGAAACGTTCTACAGACCCAAGACATCCAAACACCTCCTGAGAAGGTATTTGGACCCCAAAAACATACAAAATGCACCAAACCTCAGGAAGTATGACTGGATGTCTAGGGAGAAATAATTAAAGAGAAGACCTCTACATCTAGCGCTTCATTTCATCCATCAACCAACCCCCCCGTTTTGCTGGCAGGTTTCAACAAGACAGAAGTAAAGGCTTGGGAGCGAAGGACCCTATATATTGGTTCTGCCGTTGCGCGCCGGTTTGTATTTGGGTGACTTGACCCCAACGGTTGAAGAATGCCTATTTCAATGAAACCTTGTGTTTTTGGTCCACGGCCATGGAATGTTGGGATGATCATGTACAGTTAACATGGCTCACACGAAGGTCTAACTGTCAAAACCCGGTGTTTGAAAGGGATCCCGGGTCATATTTTAGGCCGCAGCAATTTTTAGCATCCATATTTTGTGGTACTACTCAATCAACTTCAGCAGACACCTGAAAAGGACCTTTTGGACTCTAAAAACCCATGGAAAAGTGAACAGTGAA
Organism: Breviolum minutum Mf 1.05b.01; assembly: GCA_000507305.1. Classification (NCBI taxonomy): domain Eukaryota; class Dinophyceae; order Suessiales; family Symbiodiniaceae; genus Breviolum; species Breviolum minutum. The sequence continues at coordinate 32,008 of DF239717.1, read as the reverse complement.
GGAAAAGTGGTTCCCATATGGCAGGGGGTATTCATTAATCCATCCGAAATTGGCAGTTTGGCAAACCGAAAAAGTGGTACGTACCTTATAACCTGTATTTTGGGACCTTCAAATGTTAAGTTCTCATGGTTTTATGGTCCAAAGGTGGTCCCCCTTTTTGTTTCCGCAGGTTTTTGTTCTCCCCAAAAGGAGTCGGTCAAATGTTAGCTTTTTAGCTGAAATGAATCGCAATTTGACTGGATCTCTTTTTCGAAGGGTAGTCCTGGCAAGTTGCATCCACAAGTTGTACAATCACTGGCAATGGGTTTTTACCATAGGGTCCATGTATGGTATATTTACCGTTATTTATCAGACTTATCAGTCAGATAAATCAACTAAATGATATTAGATGTACATTATACCAGTCCCATGTATCCTATGTTTTTTTTGATGACACTTGTATTTCGCTAACTTGTTTGTTCTATTCAGACCGACATGGTCAGTTGCTACTTGGATGTCCCGGGAAGGAAGTTAGGATCAAAGATTAGCATTCCAGTGGCTTAGTTATAACCCCCAATATACTAGGCATTTCTACTATAAGTATAGGTGAAAAAATCCCATCATTTTCTAAACCCCCCAGTCTTCCAGTCATACCTCTTGAGATGGGGTTTGGGGTGTTTGATTGGTCTTCCCCCGGGACATCCAGTGGAATTTGTGGATCCATGGCTTTTGGGAATTTTCGTGAACCCAAAAAAAGGAGTTGCGGCAAGCTTTGGCCGAGGCGGTTTTCTGAGAGAAAAGCTGGGAGCAGATTCCGGTCCGACATACCCCAAATAGAAGGGAAGGTTTTTCAGGCCATTGGACTTGTTATGGAAAAAAAAGCAGGGGAAAAGAGGCGTATTTATGTGGTAACTGGAGTTATGGAGCCCACATATATTCTTGGATGTGTTTAAGGTGATGTTTTACCGTGGTAGATATATGGTAAATCACTATGAAAAACCACCATTTGGGAGAATATATGTTTGGATCTTCTTCCTTTCGCGTCGAAGAATATCACATGAAACAAAATGAAAATCTGGAATGAACTGCAAAATGTGTTGGGACTACAGAGTGGACTACAATAAGAACTGCTGATTTTTCCGAGGATGGTCCCTCAGGACCTTAGATGGTCCCTCAGGACCTTAGACCCTTGAGTTTAGTAGTGGGAATTTAGATGCGTAACATTTGTAACCCACTAATTACAAGTGAAAACTCAAAGCTTTTTCCTTGCAAGGTTTTACTGGGCGGTGGTTTCAAACATTTTTTATTTTCACCCCTATTTGGGGAAGATTCCCATTTTGGCTAATATTTTTCAAAAGAGTTGAAACCACCAACTAGTTTTTCCTTGCAAGGTTTTCTCTCTTTAGCGGTTTCCTTGTCAAATGTCTCAACCCCCCGAAGAAAGCACCGGTGACTTTTCGAAAACGACCGACCAAGTCGTCGACGACCGAACTGTCCAGGTAGGTGTTGGTGTCTCAGAGGAAGATGTGGCTGAACTACTTCGAGGTGAAAAGGGGTGGATCATTTACTGTACCTGAATTTCATCATTAGCAATGGAAAATGGACCATTTGAAGATGTATTTCCTATTGAAAATGGGGATATTCCAGCCAGCTATGTGATCGTTTACCAGCCAGCTATTTACTGTACCTGTTTTTTTCATCGACTACTTAGAGGTTCAGGATACTGGATGGTAACTGGCTATATGTAGGTTTATAACCCTAGGATTTGATAGGGGTTATAACCCTGGTTACTATCCACGTATCCTAAGAATCCTGAACCTACAAAGTGAAGAAAGCAATCATAACGACATGGTTTTGACCGAAATGGAGAATTTTCTGAATGATTTTGGATCAACAATTCCAAGGGACTATTCTTGATAAGTGCGACATGCTGGGAGTAGATAAAAAAAGCCTTGTTGCTCCATACAGTTTGCCTACATGTCCGTGCTTATGTGAAAGGTACACGTGGATACAGTAGATATTCAATGAATTCTGTGTAACCTGTCGAAGTAGTTGTTCATGTTTCTGCAGGGACCCTTATTGACCTTTACTTTTCCATTCTTGAAAGCTGACATGAACCATGAATCTTTGGCTGGTTCATGACAAGTTCTTGAAGATCATGGTGAGATCATGTGTTATTTATTCCCGGCCGAATATAGTGGGGGCAGGTCCAGATCAGAAAGAAGTGGCCTTGAGAGGTAAAACCTCTCAAGGCTTGAAGCTTTTGATGTCCTGGATGGCCAAAGAAGGTCTTCTAGAGATGGATAAGGTCGGAGATGACAAAAAATATGGATTGGCCACAGAAGAGATTGCAGAGACAGTAAGCTTTTTGCAAGGAGTTTCCCAGGGTCCTCGTCGCAACTGGGTGCAGAATTACAACAGTGAAAGAGCTGCGGCATTTGAAATCCTGGACCACATGTTCGTTCATACTTAGTTTTTTTGTTTTTACTGCTTTCATTTCAACGCACCTTCGAAGAAAGGAATAAGACGTTGCTTTGTCATTGTCATCCTGGTGCTGGTGCCATTGTCAATTGAGGATGGCTTGTTTATTTGGCAAGCAGAAAAAATCTAGTAGGATGACAAATTCATACAAATTCCCAGGAGTGGCACTTCTTGGAGCGGAGTTGCAGTTGGTGCCCCTTTTGCCAGCTACTCTGACCATGTCGAGCTGACATGAACCAAGGGAGTTAGATGATGCATAGAACTCCTGGAAGATGTTAGACTTTTTCAGATGGTGACTTAACTGTCATCACAAGAATCAATGGAGTTTCCTGGTTCCCTTAATAGGTGGTAGGTCATATATAATCCCCCAATTGGCAGTATATACCACTTATATACCACTTATATATTGCCTATAGGGTGATTATATATATCACCTACCACCTATTAAGGGAACCAGAAACAGCTATTGAAAGAAGATTGATGCTAAGACATGGTGACCAATGGTGACTCACTTTTGTGAATTTTAAAGCAGATTACCCAGTGAATAGAATGAATCACCAGGTTCCAAGTGGCAGCTTAGTAGCAGAATCCTTTCTTTTTTTGGAACCACCTGCATTTCGTTTTTTGACATGGAACAAAAATTCCAAGAACTAGTTTTAAAAACGGGCAATCCTTTTTTTTAAATGGCCATGTATGTCTTTAAAGAAACGGATCTCCTGCAACTTCTTGAAGCATTTTAGGGCCTACTATAAGGTGTCCATTTGGAACTTGTCGGGGTTTCACGGTTGTGATATCATAAAGTTGGGCTTTGTATTTCACCTAACTTATATAGGGAACTAAACCCTGGAAGTCCAAGTCAACCATTGAAAAAAACAGGGGAACTTCGCCAAGTCGACTATTTTCGGGTAAGTATGGAATTTTAATCATCCAAATCGCGGGGCTGTTATTTCTAAATCATCCCAAAAAAACAACAAGGAATGCGATGAATCCCTTCAAGATAGGGCCCCTACTAGTCATAAAAATAGAGTTGTAAGTTCTAACCCCTACTTAAACGGCCGAAAATGAATAGGTAACTGGGGTAGTTATCACCCCTACAAATGGACTAGGTGGTGGTTTCAATTGATTTTTTATTTCCACCCCGAACTTTGGGGAAGATGAACCCATTTTGACGAATTATGTTTCAAATGGGTTGGTTCAACCACCAACTAGGGGAGATATGGGCCCCTACATATAGCCCACCTGGTGGGTCAAGGGATGCGGAAACCCCTGGGAGATTCCGTGGACAATTCAGGCATGGATGTGGATGGCAATGGCACTGTGGATTTGGATGAATGGTTGTTCGGGGCGCCAAAGGTGTTTTGTGGGGGGGTGCCGGTGGTTCGGGGTTCACCATAATGAGAAAATCGGGCCCGGTACGTGGGGATTACAATAAGCCAATATAAGGATCCCGGATCCCCATGAGACAGACTAGTATTTCATGGAAAGTAAGGCCGGTTTTTTTTTCGTGGCTCACATGAAGCCATGATTGTCTAGGTGGTGGCGATCAAACATGTTTTTGATTGTTTAAACCCTTACTTAGGGGACATGATATGATTTGACGTTCGCATATTTTTTTCAGATGGGTTGAAATGAAACCACCAACTACTAGGATGTCCCGTTGGAAGTTAGGATCAAAGGTTAGGATCAGTGGGTTATAACTACCCCAATATTACCACCATTTATAACCAGCTTATACCGCATGCATTCTAACCATTGATCCTAACAAAAGCAACAGGACATCCAATCCTCTTCGAGTTGATCTGATCAGGGTTTCGGAGACTAGTACTGGGATGTCCGGCTGGACGTTCTGGTTAAGGATGGTGATCGTGAGCTGGTCTATTTCACCTAGTTAGGGGTTTCCAACCTACTTATATAGGGGTTATAAAAATCCATTTACTACCTATACTTACTAAGTACCAGTCCCACATCCCAGTAGTCTATCGTTAAACCTTGGGGTTTCGGTCGGGGGCCCAAGATTTGCTACAAGAAAGCAAAAAGCGCGACCACAAACCAGTTGTATAAGTAGGGTGAAATACCTCCATTTATAAGGGTTGAATTTTCACCCCGGGGGATACTTGACAGAGACAATGGTACGTATGGTACTTAGCAACTTTGTTTCAAGGCAACTTACAGTTTTGACCCACATTTTGTTCAAATCATATGTTAAAAGCATGTTATAACTACAATTTTCTCTAAGAAAAATCCAAGAGAGGCCCCGAAAGGAACATACCAAAGGACCTTCAACCACCTGTTTCTGGAAGCAAAGCCTAGTTTGAAAGTGCCTTGGGTATGTTCCTTTCGAGGTTTGTTGGATTTTTTCGATACAATATTAGTTGAAGTTGATGGTTCAGAAATCCTGCATCAGTTGATGTTGCAGATATCCCATGAGTTGTAGGGATTGGAAGATTCAACCTTGGTCGCAATTTTCCCAAGGCGTGTCCTACGTGGTCCTCTCAATCCATACCGAGCCGCGGCGGTGCGCGAGGTGCATTTGGGGGGAAAAATCCTTGAAATCTAACTTCGACAGATACCCCTTGGGACTCCCAAAACCCCATGGGAAAAGTGGAAGGTTTTCCCTGGGTGAAGGAAAACCTCTACACCATAGTGATCATAGAGGGCGCAACTCTACACCCTTGAAATCTAACATACCCAAAAAAGAATCCGTTTTTTTTAAGTCCTGAGAAAGGGATTACACCTAAAATCCTACTCTGTTTGGATGGGATTGGGACCCGAAACATCCTATTCGATCGGGAGGGGTCTGGATTCTTAGGGATAGATTTGATCAAATTATAGCGACCTCACACGACCAAAAACTCCAATGGTAGCTTTTTGGAAATCTCCAAAGGTAGCTTTTTGGAAATCACCTTATTCCAGGGAAATCTAGCTTGGTGAAATATTATTCCATTTGGCCAGATAGATACCGAAAATGATGGTTTGGAGAATGTATTTCCTTTCAAACATGGCGTCATTTTGGGTATCTCTAGATTTCAGGAGGGTTAGCCTTTTTTGGGAGGATACTTGGAGGATCATCCCATAGAACTGGTATATTTACCTATGCATGAATGGTTGATTTTTACGGGATAAATGCAGGTAGCCTTCGCCCCAACTTGGAAGGATCATCCCATGACTTGTAAGTTGCTAATAACCAGTGTTAGTTGTTGTCCCCAAGACCTGTGGTTGCGGGACCCCTTCCATATGGCCGATCTTCATGGCTTATAGGGGTGATCCTCACCACTTACTGGGATGATCCTCCAACAGAGCACTTTTTCCTTCAGCTGCATTGATAGGGGTCATTAAATAGGATCCATTTTGCGACAAATCAAATTAGCATGCAAAATGCATGCTGAATATGATGCATTTCCCGTATAGTGATTGTTTTGGTTGCTAAATATGATAGCCTTTGAAAATCGGCCATCCCAAAAGATTCCAGCCATTTGATTTTCACGGGCGAGCTGTTAGTTTCAGGGTGGGTAGTATAGATGCTGGTGGTGACGGACTTTAGCAGTGCAGGCATCGAGGGATAGCCCAAGTGGAGGTTAAGAAGTTAATAAGCGAACTACGTAGTCGAACTGCGTAAGTAAAACATTTCTTCATTTTGAGTCATTGACCTTTTGGGAGATGACATATATTTTTAGTAGGAAACGTTATTTTCCAGTAAGAAAAAACATGGCTGACTGGAAAATCAGGATGTTTGATAGGAGATACATCTGAAAATTCTTATTTTTTCTCTTGTGATCTTTGTTTTCCAGGGTGTACACCCCGGAAGATTCACGGCTGGAACCTAAAAACCCACCCAATTGAAAAGGAATTTTCATCTTCCAAACCATCATGACTTCAGGTTCCAGCCGTTAATCTTCCAGGGTGTAAAGGTTTGTTTCAACGGCTGGCGTTCAGTCTGTCCGAAGATGGCTGAGCTCGAAACAGCTCGTCATACAGTTGGCCTTCCCCCAACTGGCCTTGAAGGGGGGAAGCAACAGTGGCGGATCAGTGATCCTGGAAATAAGGTTTTCACCTTTGCATTCGGTGAAGGTTACCCTCCAGGGAACTAACATATCACCCAAAAATGGGATTTTAAAGATGATTTTCCTTTTCCCAAGGTGGGATATGTTAGTTCCCTGGAGGGTATGTTTACTTTCTACTAATATAGTAAATCACCATGAACAACCATCATTTGGGAGAAGATGTTTGGAACTTTTTTGCCCAGCATTTTACGCAAATCCAAGCTTCATGATTCTGTTTGTGGCTTGTTTTCTTGCCCTTCCGATCTCTTCCCCCCAAAAAAACCAGCCATCTCGGCCCGAACAAAGAAATCGGACGTTCACCACGGGAAACGATCCATCTTTGGATGGATATTTCGGAAGGCAGCCCAAAGAACAGGTGTGGTTAGAAGAGTTTGTGGTAGGCTGTGGATGGTAGATATTTTTTGGATTTGCTTAAGGTGTTTTTTTTACTTTCGATTCTACCAAGGTAAATCACCATGAACAAGCACCTCATTTGGGAGAGAAGGGTTTTGGAACATTTTCCCAGCATCTTACACCATAGTGAAAGTAGATGGCGCAACTCCCAAAAGGTGGCTTAGTAAGGGGCCATGATAAACCAATACATGGGAGTTGCGCCAGGTGGTATAAGCAAGTCCAAGTATTTTATTGGTGTGATTTGGTCTATTTGGCTATTGTACTTGTTTTCATTTTGTTGGCTAGCTTGACCCTTGTTGAAGTTCTTCGTTTTTTGTCCTGTTGATTGTGAAAATGCTTCTGGTGGTTATATATTTGGTTGATTTTGTTGTTTGGTGGTTTCCAAACAACACGGGAAACGGGTTGCAATACCATGACAGGAAGGAATGAACACATTCATTCTTTTGACTTGCTGATTATGTTTAGTAGTGTTGACTATGTTTTATGATTTCATCGTTGAAATAGGCCTTATTTGTTGGGGATATGGATTTTTGTTGGATGTAGCAGTAGGAAGGTTTATTACGTGACCATAGGTTTTCCCCCCTAAATGATGTGATGGACCATGTTACGGTAAGTTTGTCATGTCCAAGGTGCGGTGCGTTTGCCCAGCTGAAAGTGGCCCCAAAAGATGAGATTCAAAAATGAGCCATGAAAAAAGGGCCCCTGGTTGGTTAGGGTATATGCCGGAGATGAAATACTACCCAGTTATATAGGGCTTTTAATAAGCCATTATAAGGATCCCCATTAACCAACCAGGATTTCATGGAAAGTAGTAAGGGTCTTTTCTTCGTGGCTCAATTGTTGATCAAGAAAATTCACCCAAACAGAAAAACCGCCCCAACCTTTTGTCCTGCCCCAGATCAGACTGATAGCTTTTTTTTGGTTCCCTTAATAGGTGATAGGTAGCATATAATCCCCCTTAATTGGCAGTATATACCACTTATATATTGCCAATTGGGGGGATTATATGCTACCTACCACATTAAGGGAAGCAGGGAACTTCCATATGGCCGAACTTCACGGCTTATAAATGGGGTGCAGATCCGATCACCACTAACTGGGATGATCCTCCTTATAATGATTTCTTATTATACCCATATAGTTGGAAGTAGCCAGGGATGATGTACCTTCCTACTAAATGGGGAGCTTATAATGATTATGTACTTCCCTTGAGGATCCAGATATATCCTAAGAATGGGTTTTTCCCTATATTCCTATTTTGGGGATGGGATTGGAGCCCTCAATCCTATTCTAGGGTTTGGATTCTTAGGGCCTTTTATCATCAGCACAAGTGCCTTATTCACTACACACTTACTTACTCGTACCTGGGATTTATGTCTTTTGATGGTGATTTTCGTTCGGATTCAACCACAGTACATCACCATTGTTCAACACCATTTGGGACATATTTTGTTCCAAGCATCTTAAGCAAATCTAAGTAACCACTTCCTATCATTAAGATGATCCATCCCATACGTAGTGGGCACCCCTTGTGTGTCAAGATCACCATCCACCACCATCCTTGCAGATCGCCATCATCCATCCACAAGGGTGACCTCATTTCCCGGAAGTGTAACAGCTCGCCCCTGAAAAATGATGGTTGGAAGACTAACTTCCTTTTGGGATGGCTTCTTTTCAGGGGCTAATTCATTTAAACTTCCAGGAAAACTATTCAAATAATAGAAACCCCAGTTTTGGATGATTAAGATTCCCTATATGGGTGTTTCCAAAAATAGGGCTACCCCAAAATGGATGGGTTATAATGGAAAACCCTATTAAAATGGGTGATTTGGGGGTACCCCTATTTTTGGAAACACCCATATATCTTCTTTAATGGTGGTTTAATGGCTTTTCCTTGGACTTTCAGGGTTTTTTGTCGGCTTGTTTCAGGCATGAGGACCATGATGTGAGCGATGCTGAAAGTAGTAGCGGAGCCAGTGTGAAATCTGGGGCATCCAGTTTGCTTTCCAGGCGCGGGGGTGATACTTGGAGGATGGTTCACCCCACTTAGGATCAATGGTTAGGATCGATGGGTTATAAGTTATAATAACTTATAACTTATAACTTATAACTTACATATAAATGGGGTATATTGGGGTTATAACCCAGGTACTAATCCATTTATTAGTACGGAGTAGGAAACAAATCCCCGAAGGAATCAAAGGAATCAAAGCTCAAAGGAATCAGGAAACCTTGTAGGACACAAACTCCCAAAATAGTGGCTTTACTCGGAGGATCATCCAATGACTTGTAAGTGGCATATAACCATGGTTAGTTGTCCCCTAAGGATCGGGTTAGTCTAGTTATAAATGGGTTGGTTTACCCCCTTAACTAACCACGTTATCCATTAGTGTGGGCCCATCCTCCAAGTATTGTACATGGGCTGGTTGCGTGGACCCTTCATTTGGTAGGATGGCTTCCTAGGGAAAAACATTCATGGCTGGTCAACCTGTCCACCTACACCACCCACAGGCCTTGTTAAGGGAAACCAATGGTTAATAAGGGTTTCATAAGGCCTTATTTCTGGAAGGGGACGACGTTAGGGGGGCGTTGGTTGACTAATTCACCCAAAAAAAAAACTCGTTTGAATGACGCTGTTGATGGTTCAGAAATCCCATTCCCAACCACCTGGTAAGTTTAAAAGCCTGTAAATAGTCCAACATGTCCAACCCAACTGGAGTAGGATTTCTGAAGCATCAACAGTATGATCTGATGTTGTAAGTCGTTTGAATTCCCTTTTTGCTGCACATGTGGACATCAGTTTCTTCTGACTGTGAGGTGACCAAAACTTTTCTGCGATCGATCCGCTTGAAAATCGCAAAATCCAGGGATCCATAAACTTTTCAAAACTTGTCAAAAAGGATCCATAAAACTACACCCCCGAAATTTAACATAGCCCTTGAAAATGGTGGTTGGAAGACTACTTTCCTATTGGGAAGGTAACTTTCCAGGAGCTATGTTAGTTTCAGGGAGGGTAGTCTATTTACCTTTACCTAGACCCTGGAAGTCCAAGTTGACTATTTCTTGAGTGGTCTTTCCAACAAGAGCATTGTTTTAGTGAGGGTCGACAATCAACAATTCCACGGGACTAGTGATTAGTCATTTGATGGTCTCTAACTTCCAGGGTACATTTGATTAATTTTTTGGGGGTGATAAATGTACGTATGTAAATATACAAGGTTGCAGATTTGTCCCTTTTCGGAAACAAAGCCACAGACAGTACCTACAGATCAAAATATTGGTTTCCTGAGTTTGGCTTTGTTTCAGGGCCAAATTCTGATTTACTAGACTTACATAGATCCTATGAGCTTTAAACCCAATACGCTGTTTTTTTTCCAATCCGTTGGAATCCAGTGCTTCCGATGCTTCCCTCAAAAACACAACCTGAGTGGATGCTTGGAGGATCACCCCAATCTAGAAAGTACTTATATAGTAACTCTCATTTATAAGCCATGAATGAAGATCGGCCATTTAGAAGGGGTCCCACAAGTCCCAGCTCCTGGAGACTTACAACTAACCATGGGTTTTTCACTACTTACGTCCTTCATGGGATGATCCTCCTTACACCTCACCACACTCGCAGGAGATCCCAAGGACGCTCAGGCCTTAGCATTACCAGCAAAGGGGCCGAGGACCGGACGGTACCTGGGGGTGTCCGGTGTCCGGAAGTCCCAGGTATGGCTTGGTGAAAATACAACTGAGCCATGTTTAGGGGATTTGTTGGGGATGAAATACTACCCAGGTATATAGGGATTATAATAAACCATTATAAGGATCCCTATTAACCAACCAGTATAATGGAAAGGAGTAAGGGTTTTTTTGTGGCTCAACTGAAATTGAAGGCAGGAGTTTTTGTTTGGTTGTTTTTGGAAAGTTGGGTGAAGTTTAAGTGATGAATGAAAAAATAGTTTGAATGAATTTCCTGGGATTTGTTTTTGAGGATTTTTGTTCACCATTCTTCACCACCATTTGGGAAATATGTCGTATGTTTTCCAAACACCTTAAGCAAATCTAAGAGTCTGACTGGAGTTTGAGTGATGAGTCGCAAATTAGATGGGTAAGAATGAACTTTGCTATTTTTTGCGGGGGGTAAACGTTAGAGTAGGTGGTGGTTTCAAGAAGGATGTTTCAACAGCCAACGTTTGATCCTAGTTTTGGGGTCCTCCCCAACGTTTTCAGGTGTGGGCATAGGAAATATTAGAGGTTTAAAGATGGGAATCTTAGCAAACTTTTGATTTGCTGGGATATCCGGCTGGGTTTGTGATCGTACCGATCGTTACAGTAGTCAGTTGGTTTAGTTCACCTATTTACGAGGTGTAAACAACCTACTGATAGGAATGAAATAATATATATCCTTAGGGTATATAGGGGATTATACTACACAGCTATGTGGGGATTGTAATTGACCCATTACAGGGATCCCTATTAAACAACTAGTAGATCTAGTAGGTTTCGTTCATGGCTCATTACTCAGTACCATGGGACATCCCAGTTGGTCGCACATTCCTTTCAGTCGTAGCAACCTTCGCTGAGGGCAAAAAACGGGGTTCTGCACATTTCATGAGGACGGCTCTTCCGGACATATGGAGCTCCACCGTACTCCACCATTTAAAGATCCTACCACAAAAAAAAAACGGATCTGCTACCATGGGCCCCCAAAACCTAAATGTTTAGAGGTTTTTATGGTAAATAACCTGGTTTTTAGGTGGCCAAAACCTCTATTTTTCATGGTTTTGGGGGCTTATGGTAGATACTGTTGATGGTTCAGAAATCCGGGTTCAACTCACCAGTTGAGGGTTTGGTAGTTTGTCCCATTATTTACAAGGTTTCAGCACCATCCCAGGCGGTTGTTTGGGATTTCTGAACCATCAACAGCACCAGAAGTTTCAGGTACCAGAAATGGAGGTACTGTGCCTTATACGAATGTTTTGGGGATGGGGTTTTCCTTACGTAAGCCGTATCCATACAGCTTATATAGGTCATAGGGAAAATGGTACCCTTTGGCTGTTTAAAACCTTTCAAGAAGCCCTTTAGCAAAAGGGGATATACCCAATAAATACCAAGGTGTTTTTTTGGGTGGTTGATTACTAAGGGGCCCCCATTTTTGAAGGGTACCTTACCATTTTCCCTATTATGCTTCAATTTGTTCATCTCATCTCCTCCAATTCCAATTTTAGGGTGTTGACTGGAAACTTGCCCTTTGGTTACTAGGGTGTCCGGCTGGAAGTGATCGTAACGATCGTTAGTAAGTTGGTTGGTTTATAACCTACTTATGGGACGTAAATAACCTACTTATAATTGGGTTGTAACGACCCAGTGATCCTAAGTACCAGCAGGACATCCAAGTATGGGTTTTGATGATGGCCTCCAGACGCCATCTCTGCAGCAGGATTTGAAAACCTATCGAGATCTCCTTCTTAGCAAGGGATATTCCATCACAGGCGCACCGTGCCGTGCGAAAAGAAGTGTGGCGGGAAACATGTGTGTTTTTGGTTCAACGGCAAAAAGGTATGCCAGGTTGTGGTTTTCAAATGCTATTTTTCACCCCGATACCTGGGGAAATGATCCAATTTGACGAGCGTATTTTGCAAATGGGTTGAAATCACCAACTAGTATTGAACGAAACAAATCCCATACTTGGACGTCCCAAGGAGGTAGGATCAAGGGTTAGGATCAATGGGTTATTTCACCTTATAAATGGGGTATATTGGAGTTATATCCCAATGATCCGATCACCTTTGGTCCTAACTTCCAACAGGACGTCCAAGTATTGAATGTAGCTATAGGGAATATTTACCTCTGGGCCAGTGATTTCAAATATTTGTTTATTTTCACCCCGAACTTTGGGGAAGATGAACCCAATTTGACGAGCATATTTTTCAGATGGGTTGAAACCACCAACTAGATCAATAGCTGTTTCTGGGTGGTAGGTGATATATAATCACCCAATTGGCAGTATATACCACTTATATACCACTTATATATTGCCAATTGGGTGATTATATGCTACCTACCACCTATTTTATTAAGGGAACCAGAAACAGCTGTTGATATTTGCTCTTGAAAGTGACCGTAACTAAACCATAGATGGCGCATCTGGGAAATTGAGACAATCAAAACACCTCGAGGGTATGACTTGCTATCTTGGAGGTTTGTTGGATACTGAGGTTTTTGCTGGATAGTAACCAGGGGTGAAAAAAAAACTAATAAGTGGGTTATATAGGTTATATGTACCCAAATCCTAGGGTTATTTCAACCTACATATCACCAGTTACATCCAGTATCCTGAACCTCTACGTAGGGTTATTTTTGAGGTGCCAAAGTGTTTGAGAGACAAATCCAAATAGCTGGGTTACGCAGGTTTGGCCTGAAATAAGTAAGGTTGGATAGTAGCCCCGGGCTGATACAAAGGGAAACCAATTGGGTTTGGTTGATAAATCCATGTAAATCCCGATCATCAGGCCGGCTATTTCTGGGGGTGGGGTACCTTACTTGAATGTCCCAGGAAGTTTTTGTAAAAAAAAACCACTGATCCGATCACCTTTTGATCCTAACTTCCAAGAAGGGACATCCAAGTAGGGGGAGATGTTGGTTGACTGGCCACCAATAGCTCCAGGTTTCAGGCCATTTTTGACGTGACCTTCCTGTTGATGGGTCAGAAATCTGGCGATCACCACCACCTGGAATGTATAGACCTTGTTAATGGGATAAGCTTTTTAAGTTACCTGTAAATAATGGGGATACACTACCAACCGCAACTGGTTAGTAGGATTTCTGAACAGTCTGACAGTATTTCGGATGGGATTTGCTTGTGGGGTAGGTTTTGTTCGATGCGAGTTGGCAAAGAGTCACAGGATAAAACTGTATTATTAGGAGATTCCTAGTGGGATGTCCGTGGAAGTTAGTAGCGATCGCTACTATACGTGTGATAATCCATTTACTTCGTTTTTGTTTAGGTTAAAAAAAAAACGGGATTTTCCTGAACACTTGGCAGGTATCATTGGCCGTGGGCAGAATAGTGGCTTCTTGGTTCATTCGGCGGTGAAGAATGGAGAGAAGTTTGCCGTCAAAGTGTCAACGGAGAACGAAGAGGAGCACCGGAGCCACGAAAAAAAAACAGCCTTACTTTCCACGACATCCTGGTTGGTTAATAGGGATCCTTAGAATGGTTTATTATAATCGATCATTTATTATCCCTAAATAACTGGGTAGTATTTCATCTCCGACATATACCCTAACCAACCATGTTTATTTTCATTGCTCACTGTCACTTGCGGAGTTGTGGGGCTGTGAATGGGTCCATCTCGATCTACAACTAAGAATCCGTACACAATAAGACTACTTACATGCTTGGAATTCAAGGTGGTGGTTTTCACATAGTTGAAAATGACCTAGTTGACTCATATTTTCTAAAGGGATTTAAACCACACAAAACTAGGAATTGGTTTCACATGTTTTTTCCTACTATGGGACTTCTCACTTATCACCATGAGAAATGATCAAATCTGAGGGAATTGGAACTATATGTTGGGAATACAGTTTCCAACTACCACTTTATTGTAAATCGAGGGATACACCAACTACGTAATCAAACAAGTGGAGGGATTCATGCAACATCACATCTAAATCTCAGCAGGTATATTAACTGGAAGACTTATAGGGTAACTTCAAATAATGTGTTTTTAACTGTGGACCTACTTGGATGTCCCAGGAAGTTGGTAAAAGGTTAGGATCAGTGGGTCAGAACCCCAATATACCCCATTTGTAAGTAGATTGTATGCAAATCAGAAAAGCAGCGATCAGGGCCCAGTCAGGTGCTCACGGTCGCTTGTGAATGCGCTGCGGTTCTTGCGAACCGAGACCCTGCCTTCTCAACGAGTTGGTGGCAGGGTTAACCCATGGAGCAATCGAGATCCTCGTCCGGATCCTCAGCGAAGGCTGGCACGGCGGAAGCCGCGCTCATCGCTGAACGCAAGAAGCACTGGCGTTCTTCTTGCGATCCTGAACCTGACGTTTCTTGGCTTGAAAGCCTGATTTCGGAATCAAAGAAAGTCATGGCCAGAATGCGTCTCTCGATGACATTCTCCTTGAGGAAGGACGTTTGGAGGACCTTGGTTACGTTGCTCCCGCACGTATAGCAAACAGAGTCGCTTGCAGCCTTGGCTAATGGCGAGTCAACCCTCGTAACGAACGCCACCCAGAAATAGCCGGCCTTATTAAGGGCTTCTTAGCCATTGGTTTCTCTTAAGAAGGTTTTATTGAGCCCTGATTTCTGAGGGAAGTACGTTGAAGGGGGGTAGGTTGACCAGCCATGATTGGTTGGTATATAGATATATGCGCACATATTATATACACCCTGGAGGTCCAAATCGACCACTATAAAGATAAGAACTTCTCCAAGTCAATTTTTTTGAAAGTAGGTTAGGTAATTTTAGTCATCGGAAATTGGGGACTATTCTTAATTTTAGTACTCTTTGACTTCTAGGGTTTATGTATTGGATTTAGCCCCCCACCCAGGATTCAATCGTGGAGGCTTAGGTTGGAATTCCCTGAAGCTAAAAAATGGAATGCCATCTTGGTGTGGTTTTTGTCATCCTCTTAAAAGGGGAATAGATCCAAAATATGCTGTAATACCCAGACATTCGGTATAAGCATATGTACCTACATTTGGCATCCAAATTATGCAAGTGTAGGTAACTATACCCTACATTGAGTGTCTGGATATGTACTATCAATACTTCAGTCAACTAATGGCAAATTGCTGGCTTGGGTCCCGGTGTTTTTTTTTTCGGGTTACGCCTAAGTAACAAAACCCTTTGATAAGGGGATCCCAAATATCCAAACGACTAACCCAAACCACCAATTCATCACTGTAGTTGATTCAGCTCAGAAAAACTTAGCAGCCCATAGACAGTGTTATAGGCTGTTATAGGGTTACAACTGTAACAGTTACAACCCTTCATATGGGAAATGGTTTTTGCTAACCTTATAACCCATTTTTTCCCTGTCTATGTGCAGCTCAGGAAAAAACCTTGAAGTCAGAGACTATCAAGATAATAGTCCCTAATTTTGGATGATTAAAATTCCTTCTTTTCAAAAATTGTCGAGTTGGTGAAGTTTACTTTTTTTAATGGTCTACTTGGACTTCCAGGGAAAAGTTTCCAACAAAACATCCTCGGAACGATTCCAGGAGGGTACCAATGGCGACGCACTACGGAGAGAATATGCGGTCTTGTCGCGGTGGCTGGGCTTTGTATTTTTTCCGTTGGCATATTTCCTGGAAGCCCCAAACGATTTGTATTTATCCTGGAAAGAACTATGGAAATACGACCATTGAAACTGAATAGAGTTATTGTCCATTGTTCTTTCCAAAATCCGGACTTTTGTTTGACTACGGGTTTATGATCAACTATTCCAGTGCACTATTCGTTTGAAAGGTCTTTGACTTCCCAAACCTGCAGGCATCCAGGCATCCAGTGAATGATGGCTCGGGGTGTCCAATCACGGAAACGAAATGTATACAGTCAGTGGTTTACCATTCTTTCAAAGTGACTATGAATACCTTGCAGATTCCCTTACAAGGTGGGCCCCGGATCCAGTTGTAAGTAGACTTACAACTCCATTGGGTTACAACCCCAGTTACCCGTTTATTTTCGGCCATTTATTTGTAGGGGTTAAATAATAACGCAAATTTATAACGATCGGCTCGGGGCAGACGGGTGTAAGGCGCTTCATAACCTGGAAAACATAGGGTCAAGTCACAAAATCCCGGCCAACAAAACCTGGAAAAAAACCATAGGGTCCGGTATATATTTAATTACACTTGCCTACAGTTTCTATACAAATCAACTAAATGTATATATATATATATATATTTATACACCATACATGGATGGTATGGGATCATCTTCAGCTTCCATTCCCCGGGATTTTGGGTGACCTTGTCCAAGGCTCTCGCATGAGAACATCGTGAAGGCCTGGAGTGAAAAAGCTGCAAAAATTTCGCAATCCCCTAAGAAACCAGGTATGTCCTAAGAAAGGCATTACTGAGCCAAATGGCAAACCTCAGAAGCTGTGCCTGACATTAAGGTATGACGACCAACAGACTTAGGGTTAGTTGGAAAAATGAATGTCCCTACTTGGATGTCCATGGTACTTAGTAACTGGGTTACAACCCCTAGAAAAAGTAGGTTATTTTCGTCCCTTAAGTAGGTGAAATCAACCAACTTACTAACTAGTTACGATCACTCCCATGGACATCCTAGTACCCCTACATTCCTAGTCTTTTTTGATGGGATTGGAACCCTCAATCTGATTCGATCGGGAGGGGGTCTGGATTCTTAAAAAATCCATCAATCTCACACCCGGTTGAACAGTGGATTTCCCAAGTTCACCAAAGGAAGGCTTCACTGGCTGGCCTTGAGTAGGGAATGAGAGAATGAAATCATACATGGATATGATGGGTCCCGAAACTTCCCCAGACTTCTTGGGCCATGCAGTTTGCTGGCTTCCCGAAGTTTAACGCAAACATGGTTTTTTTCAATTTCCGATTTCTTAAGAGGTCCGTGCCTTTGAAAAAAATGATTCCAGGCATTTTACCACAGCAAAACGGTCAGGTTGTTTCATGCAGATTTTTAAATGAAAAAGATGCGGTAAACTAACAAATCGCACCTGAAAATTAGTGGTTGGAAGAGAATCCTTTCCTTTTTGGGGCGTAAACAAGCCTATTTTCAGGGGCAATGAATGTTAGTTTCAGGGAGTTTACCATCCCCAAAGCTTGGGGAGGGTTTCGTTGATCCACTTTGACAACCGCTAGATACTGGACCCCAAACCTATTTCCGAGATGTTTGATGTAGGGAATATTGACCTACATTTCCCCTTGAATACACGGCCATTTTTCACCTAATGTGTTATAAAAAATACGTGCCATGGATCCACGTGGGTATTATAACTTCTAAAAATATTGGGTTCCCATGATCGTGTTTTTCCCTTGGAAATGGATTCAGATGGAGACGACTGACAGTTGGCCTCACCAGTTAGAACTAACCCGTGTTGTTGAAATGGCGGCAGCTTGCGATCGAAGACCAAGATACCCAAGCCTTCAAAATGAGAAGGGTTTTGGAGGAAGTGGCCAGACTTTCAGGTGAGCTGGATGCCCAAAATCGTGCGATTTTTGAAGGATGGCTTGGGTCCACGACGATCCGAGGACATGATTCTCTATGGGTCCGTGGATTTGGGAATGAACTCGTTCAGCAGGGCGGTATCCTGAAACCACGGCTCCCTAGCATCCAACGGTTGATGGAGTTGGTGGCCAGAGTTGTGAAACAAAAAAATGCTGCTATTTTATGACAATGCTTGGACTGATCATCCACTTCCGGATGTCTAAACGAATGCAGTGTGAATAGGTGCAACGAGGTGAACTTCAACGGAGTGGTCGATGGATTGAAGATCGGCAGTTTGATGACGTTCCTATTGGCGATTGCCCAAGACCAAGGACCTCAGCTTTCCATCCCACCTGAATGGATTGGGCCGCTTTCGGTGCTGGATGAAAGGTCGCGTTTTGGTGGAGCACTTTTAGTGGATTCCGTTTACCTTCCATAACTATTATACTGTTTGGTTCAGTGGAACTACTAAAGAAGAGGGATTAATTTTCATGCATATTTGAAGTCCAGGGGTTCGTTGCAAAAGTAGCAAGCCTCCTGCCCATATGTTTTAAGGGTGAGATTGACGTTTGCAGGGCTTGATTGCGATTCTGCTGTACAACTTGCTTCATCTCCTCTTCTAAGCACATGTAGCTTCTTACAAGGATCCTATTCTTGGAGAAGTCAACCCCATTAAAGTACTACACGTGTTGGGTGTGCGAAGAGATATTTGGCTGGATCTCATGCTGGTCAAAAGTCACCAGTCAGTGATGAAATGGGATATGCCTGACGGACAGGCATCAGATTTTTTTTTTGGGGGGGGGGGTTGGAATTCTTCACATTTCAGCTACTTGGATGTCCCAGGAAGTGAGGATCAATGATCAGTAAGTGGTCTTTAACCTATGCTCCCAATATCCCTCATTCACTTCAAGCATATACTAACTTCCCGGGACATCCTAGTAGCTGAAAACTTCTACAGCGTTCTTCCGCTCCCAGCTACCGAGAAGTTGTCCAAACCAAAGTTGAATTGCATGTTGACACATTTTGTTTACTTACCATTGTAATTGACCATCAAAAAGCAACCAAATGTAGGTATAGATTAAGACTTGCAGTTGAAGCAATGACTTCAAGTGGTGTTTTCGTGCCAACAAAAGTCACTCCATTTATATCAATCGACCTCGGGTAGCCCATCAACCGTAAGATGTCACTGGGGAGGGTTGGGGTTTCCACCAACCATTCCAGACGTCATCAACCTCAACCGTTCCGCCTCGTAGGCCTATAACATTTGGCGTGGCCATGTGGATGAAGGGATCAAAGGCGAGAGAGAATTCTGAAGGGTTTGGAGCAAACGGAGGCTTCGGATTTTTGGTCGTTTTTCCTCCGTTTCAAGGCTTTTGTTACACTTTGGTAAACTAACACATTGGCAATGAAAACAAACTGGACCTTTTTTGAAATATCTATATTCCCTATGTGGAAGACAATCATGTTCGTTTACTGTCCAGTGTTTTCTCCCCAACACACTAAGGGCTGGACCCTTATAAACATGATGGTTTTGAAAAACCGGAATTTCCGGTTAAAGTCCGGCGGAAAACAACAATTTTTGGATCCGTTTTTGTTGTTGTCGCCATGGCATTTTGGTTGAAATGGGGGTGCATATAATGATAGCAAAGTTTCACCCCAAAAATGGCCGAGTCTCTGAACCAATAGTGTTTAACACAGGGCCAACCACCAAGTGGCCATTGGATTCCTTCAGAAATCTCCAACGAACGGGACCGTTCCGAAAAACAGACCCCGTAAAAAAACCTGCGTATATATCTAAAAACGCTCTAGATCGCTCGCAACTTACGTATAATTTGGGGTTCCGTTTGGGATAAGGTCCTATACCTCCCTCAATTATTGATGGATTGTTTCCCATAGGATCCATGTATGGTATATTTACCAACTAATTTCCCATCAAAATCAACTAAATGTGGGTAAATATACCAGTCCCATGGATCCTATGGGTTTGATCACAAGTTGGTGAAACAAACGGCAAGCACCCCGGATCCACAGGCTCCGCCATGGTCTTGGAGTTTTGCCCTGGAAGCACCTTAAATCGCCACTTGGCAGTTTGCACCAAGACGCTTGAGGAAAACATGACGACCCCTTGGTGTTTCAAAGAAGTGACCTTTTTGGGAGGGTTATATAAGTGACCTTTTAAAGGGGCTAAGTGACTTTTTCTCCAATTTAGGGGCGATAACCAGGTCACTTTGAATCAACTGGACAATATTCGATGATTTTGTTACCAAGTGAGCACTGATCAAAAGCAGCCCCCATGGGTGATTTGTGTGTGTGTGTTGATATATGGGGATGAAGTCATTAGATATTTTTGCTTGGCTGCTTTCGGTGAAAGTCACCTTGAAAGTATTAGACAGTGAGCTTCCAAAAAGGTTTGGCTCCTAGTCCCTTCCACCGAAACGAAGGAAGTCTTCCCTACACTTCTCCCTCGGCGACGGTTGGGAATATGGCCACTTGGAACACGTTGCCACGGTGGAAGCTGTGGTGGTTGTGGGCCGGGGATGTCATAAGAAATGCTAAGAAATGATACCACCCCAGAAAATTCACATGTTGACCCTGAAGAATACAGACTATTTTGTTGGGGGGGAAATCACTTGTTGGCCCGATTATCTACTCCACCAAAGAATTAGCCAAAAATTAGCAAGTTTCACCAAAAAAGGGACTCCTGTCAAAAGGTAAACGGATTGTATTCCAAGCAGTGTTTTTCAAGGGAAATGTTAGTTTTCGGTGGGAAACGTTCCCCAAAAAACTAACGTTTGCGAGTTCGTTTACCTTGCCCCGAGTTTCCTAGCAATTCGACAAATGTCTTCATTTGCCACCATGACTTTCTTAGGCCGATGATTTCTGAATTATAGGGAGTGTAGTCCTTATGATCTAAGGTTGTTTCAACGCACCTTTTTGAACACACCCTTGCACCTTTACAAAGAAGTTATAAAGGGATTCCTTTCAACATTGGCTAGGCAGATTGTTTGTGGTGTGTTCTAGGGGTGCTTGATGTCCCGCTGGAAGGATCAATGGTGATCGGATCAATGGGTTATGACTCACCTATTTAATAAATGGTGTTTTTCCTGGGGGTATAACGCTATAACCCGCTGATCCTAACCTTTGATCCTAACTTCCAAGAAGGGACATCCAAGTGTGTTGTAACCTTCTTGGATTGGAACCAGCAAATGGGCGGAACTTCTTCCTATGGACGTCACGATCCGATGACGCAGTGTTGATTGGAGCGACGATCCGAAGGAAAAAACCTTCCCGCTACCACCTTGGCACATCTTAGGTTAGCCTTATTCCCTTAGCTCCTTTGAGTCTAGTGAGAATTTACATGTAACCCACCTAAAGGTTTAACTTTTAGCAGGGCACCTAAGAGTTGCCATTTCACTGTTGGGATGGATTTTTGCATCCCAAGATGTAACTTTGCCCCAGCTTTGGAGAAGGGCACATCTTAGCATAGCATTTTTCCTTGCACAAAAGCCCTATTTCCAACAGGAGACGTCCATGAAAATCTCCACCATACTGTTGATGGTTCAGAAATCCGGCCGTCACCAGTTGATATGTAGTTTATCCCATTTATCCCATTATTTACGAGGGGTTTCATACATGTCAGGTGGTTTTCTCGCCGAAGTTCGGAACCATCAACAGTATGACCTCATTGTTCAACATTACTCAAGATCAACCGCTGTTTCTGGTTCCCTTAATAGGTGGTAGGTGATATATAATCACCCAATAGGCAATACATAAGTGGTATATAAGTGGTATATACTGCCAATTTGGGGATTATATATCACCTACCACCTATTAAGGGAACCGGGAAACTCCATTGATAAGAGGTTTATGAAGCCGTTGACATTGGTTCACAATGGATTCCATGAAGGAAAAAACTGAAGAAGCAAAATACTGGATGATTATTTGGTGTATTGTTTTTGGTTGGAGCATCCAAGCATTTTGTTACCAAGAAATCTCCAAAAACCACAGAAACTTTGAAGAGCAGATTTTCCAGCAAAATCTTGACTTACCAAAATTTAGCCATCCAAAAAATGTGTAATTTGATCTCATGTTGTGGGCATCTAAGGGGTCCAATCCCACAAATTTTCCCAAGAAATGGCCGGCCTCATCAAGGGATGAGGGAAGCACCATGATCCTAGGTGGTGATTTCATTCATATTTTTGATGTTCATCCCTATTTATTGGGGAAGATGAACCAACCCATTTTGACGTTCGCATATTTTTCAACATGGGTTGGGGAACCAACCACCAACAAGTAAGCCCTTACACTCCGGTAAACCAACATAGCAATGGAAAATGGACCATTTGAAGATGTATTTCCTATTGAAAACAAGGATATTTTCCATTGCTATGTTAGTTTACCAGAGGGTAATAGTCCCTTAAACCGAAGGCGCCGGGAACAAATTCTTTTGGGGGAAGATGCGCCTTAGATTCCCCACAACTTCCGCCTGCCAAGGCTTGGCGAAGAAGTTGTTTGAAGCAGATCGCTACCGCTGTCCCTCGGATTGGTCGGGAGCGATTTCTACTTGGGATGTCCTGCTGGTACTTAGGATCACTGGGTGAGTTATTTCACCCCTATATAAGTAGGTTATATATATGTCCCATAAGTAGGTGAAATCAACCAACTTACTAACGATCGTTATTAACTTCCATGGACACCCTAGTAGTACTTGTTGGCGACAAATGGTGAAATTAACAGTTCTCGCCCCTGAGAATAGGCCTGGCAAATGCCCCAAAAAGGAAAGGATCATCTTCCAACCACCAATTTTGAGGCGCTATGGTAGTTTCAGGGAGGGTTAGTAACTACCTGGAAAACATGGTACTTACTGGGATGTCCGGCTGGAAGTTAGTAACTATAGTTAGTTGGTTGATTTCAGCCATTTACAGGACTTCCAACCTACTTATAATAGGATCTTAATGGATCTTATAGGGTTGAAATCTTCCATGTCCTATACCGATCAGTACTTAGTCGCAGCAGAACATCCCAGTAGCAATACCTGGAAAACATGGTGTATATGTTTTGTTTCTATGGCCACCTCTAGTAAATCCCCGCGGTAAATTCCCCATGTTTTTCGATCAAAACCTGGTGTACCTTGAAATCCCCAGTAGCCATCAAACCTGGATTGCTGGTTTTAAAAGGTGGTTCAAGTTGATAGGACCACGTTCACATCAAAAATCGACCCTATTTTTGGGGTGCTTTTGTTTAACCAATTTGTGACGGGGATGTGCTCGTTTTTCGGGGGGAGTATCATTTCATAACCCTAGTCTTCCAGTCATACCGAGTCATAGGTGAACGGTGTTGAAAATTTCACGGTCTGTTTTATAACGGTCGAGGAAAAAACTTCAGGTGGGTGGGTGGGTTTGGTGTTTGGGAGATGCCTAGGGTTTTGGAATACCCCATATATGCTCCATGTGACTGGGATTTATGTTACTTACAATTTGCCGGTAGAATTTATGTTTAAAACAACCTACGCCTATAAATGTTCCATATCCCTTCGGCGCGAATTTCGGAAGTTGACCCACACCTCACCTCTCCAAAGGACCTCTTCGGTCCCCGAGTAATTGGTCACGCCAAACGGTGGTGAGTGAAAAGTAAGGGATATCCGGACCCCAAAATGGCCGGAAACATTCAGGTTAAGTAGGATTTACTTATAAATTGCCCAGAATTCAATCCAAGAAGTACATCTGCTTGAGCTGTGACCAAAATCAGAGCCCCTTTTGAGGGATGAAATGACTACACGGGTTATATCTTGGGTAAAATCCACCATTTTTCAAAACCCACCATTTGGGAGAAAAAACCATCTCCCTGGCATCGGAAGCAAATCCCAGAAATATGGGGATTGTGTCATAAGCCAATTTAAGGATCTCTAGTTAGAGGTTCAGGATACTTAGGATACCTGGATAGTAACCAGGGTTTAAAAAAAAACCTATAAGTGGGTTATATGTGCCCAAATCCTAGGGTTATAAACCTACATATAACCAGTTACTAAATATCCTGAACCTCTAAGTACGACCCAATCAGGATTTCATGGTTCATGTCATTGGTGGGTGTTGGTTGCCATTGCTACACTTGATTCACGTAGTATGAAAACTAAGAAAGCTACTGTTGATGGTTCCGAAATCCGGCAAACTCACCAGTTGAGTTTGGTAGTTGGTTATCCCATTATTTACAAAGGTTACTATGTATACATTCGAACATGAAGAAACGCCCCACCCATTTACACTCCCTGCAACTAACATAGCACCTGAAAATAGGCCATCCCAAAAGGAAAGGATGATCTTCCAACCATCCATTTTCTGGCGCGAACTGTTAGTTTCAGGGAGGGTACTGGGGTGGTTCAAGAGTTCTGCGGGTCCTCGAAACCATCCACACCTCAGTGGTTGTTGAAATCAACTCTGCTCAAAATACCCATTTTTTTGGGGGCTTCCCGTCACCTGAAACCCTGGGGTGGTGCTCAAAAATCTTGGTATGTATGAAAAGCATTGAAATTGTCCAGCGTTTTCGTAGGGCTCCCATAAAATGGGCTAGAACTCTAGATTAACGGATGTAAGTCGAAATCAGTTTCCTAGGATCCCAGAACATGAGTTGGATTTGTTTTGATGGTGATGTATTTACGGATTGTACCGTAGTAAATCACCACTTTTCAAACCACCATTTGGGAGAACATGTTTTACTTTGTTCCAAGCATCGAAGAGTCGCAAATCCAAGAGATGAAATGGTTTTGCTCATGGCTAGTCAACCTGTCCTCACCCCCAGAAATAAGGCCTTATTAAGGGCTTATTAACCATTGGTTTCCCTTACTATTTCTCAGAAAAAGTCGTTAGTTCGTTATGGGGGGGGGTAGGTTGACTAGCCATGATTTACATTCACCCAACATGGATTCTCTGGCCCCGAGGTGGCACATCTTCACTCGCTGGGTCTTGTTGCTGGGCATTTGTTTTTTTGGATGGAGAATTCTTAAAGTTTAACATGCAAATCCCTGAAAATCAGCCCCTGGAAAAGGACATTCTTTTTTGGAGCCCATCATTTGTTGTTCATTTTTAGAACCTTGGTGTGTTTAATTTCTTGAAACTGGTGGCAATGTTGGAGATGTTTGCCGGCTTCCTTTTTGGGAAATTTGGCCTATGTTCACGGGTAAAAACCGTTGTTAGTTTTGGCGTACTCTAAGTTCAACTTGCAGAAAGGTTTTGGAACACTGGAGAACATTGACCCTACAGTAATGTGTTTTCCCTAGTTGTCATTGAGATATGGGGGTTTCCTAAAATGGTGGGTTTCCCCAACAAACCCATGGGTTTTCCTACAAAAAATGATCATGTTGATGTGTGAAATGGGGGGTTCCACCATTTAAGGAAACACAAATATAACCAGGAATTTGCATTTCATGTATCCAACCGCTATGGGAACCCCTTAAGTCATGGTTTGAAATCAGAGATCTTTGGTTTCACTCCTTTAAGCCGAAGACGCGAAGATTTTCGGTGCAACCATTTTTGTTGGAACCAGCGATCCCCCCTGGAAGTCCGATCTTACGGGGGTTGGCAAAGCCCAAGATATGCAAAAAAAATACAAGAAAGGGTTTTGAAAGACTAGGATGTATTGGTTATGCACGAATTTACGACACAAAACCTCAACTGGTGATTTCCGAAGCATGTACTGTCACCAAACATCGTCACTAGTCATTTATGTTTTGTTGTTGGTTTGGGTGATTTGGCCCGTTTCTATAATTGTTGATGGAAATATAATATATTAAATCATGTTTCAATTGAAAATTAAGAATCTTCCATGTTTTCCCAGTGTTGTTTGTGAAGCAACTGGATTGCTAGCATCAACAGTATGGTAAATTCCAAGCATGGAAAAAAACAATGTGATCTAAGCAAGGATTTACCCACCTCAAGTTCAAGATAGCCCTTGTAAAGTTACCGAAGCCCAATAAGAAAGGTTTGTTTTCCAACCGTTATTTTGCAAGGTCTTGCTGTTAAAACTTCGGGGGGTATGAACATTTGAAGGAGAATTGCTGTGCTTCCCCAATGTTCCAGGTTTCTGAGGCAAAAACCGCCGTGCAATGTTTCAGATCGAGCTGAAAAGGGTTTTGAAATGTTACACTCCGGTAAACTAACTTGGCAATGGAGAATGGATCATTTGAAGATGTATTTCCTATTGAAAATTGTGATGTTTTATTGCTAGGTTAGATTACCAAAGGGGTATAGTACAATCAACCTGTTTAAGTGATAAGAAATTGGTGGCTAGTCCCGTATCAACAATGCTTGGATTTGTTGTCAAACCGATTTTGTTACTATGGTTTACTTTCTACCATGAAGGATGCAGTTCCACCAAAGCACCACGAATGGGGAGATCTTTCGCGATTTTTTCCCAAACCATTGCAACTCTACCACAACCCATAACATCTATGTAATTATTGTATATTTTCCTGGACCTATACATTTACCATAAAGATTCAACCAAATGTAGGTAAATATCCAATACATGGAGCATATGGGTACCACACTGCTGGGCTGTTCTCCCGTCATTTTCAAAAAACAACTTGCTCCCACGTTGTCCCACGAACGTATAGCGATTCGCGTCACTTTTCCTATCTCCAGATGGAACGTTTACAAACCCTACTGGGATGTCCATGGTACTTAGTAACTGGGTTATAACCCCTATAACCCTATATGGATGTTTCCAAAAATAGGAGTACCCCAAAATGGATGGTTTATAATGGAAAACCCTATTAAAATGGATGATTTGGGGGTACCACTATTTTCGGAAACATCCATATAAGTAGGTTATAAAGGTGAAATCAACCAACTTACTAACGAATCGTTACGATCACTTCCATGGACATCCAAGTAGACATCCAGGGCCACCGAACCTGAGGTTTGGTATGACTTTTCACCCCCAAAACAAAGCTAAGCATAGGGATGTCGGATGTCCGGCTGGAACGAACGATGCTGTAATCGTAAGGTGGTTTATCTCACCTAGTTACGGGAGGCTTTCACAACTTACTTACAAAGAGGATCCAGGTTCCAGTCCTATAAGAAAGAGAATTTCCCCGCACCAATCATGGGATTGAGACCATCAATCCTACTTGATTGAGAAGGGGGTCTGGATTCTTACTTAGAGGTTCAGGATACTTAGTAACTGGTTATATGTAGGTTTATAACCCTAGGATTTGGGGACATATATCCCACTTATAGGGGTTTTTTCACCCTGGTTACTATCCACGTATCCTAAGTATCCTGAACCTGTAAGTAGGCTATATTATGATCTCATGTAGGGATTATAATTAATCCATATACTAAGCACCAGGACATGCCAGGATCCAAACTCACCTCAGTTTCGGTATTTAATGCCTGGATCTCTTCCTGGGGAGGAACCCGATGTTTTTGAACAAAACTCAAGGGATAGTTGGATGCACCCCTATGGGAAATTTCTATATGGGTGTTTCCGAAAATAGGGGTACCCCCAAATCATCCATTTTAATAGGGTTTTCCAGTATAAACCATGCATTTTGGGGTATCCATATTTTTTGGCAACACCCATATAAGCCCAGTGGGTATTTATGAGTTAAAAATTTTCAATAATCCCTATAGAGTACTGTACACAATAAATGCCATGGGTACACCTAGTTTCAATAATCCCTATAGAGTACTGTACACAATAAATGCCATGGGTACACCTAGGTTAGGGGTACACCCACCCGTCCTTGTCCCTTGAAATTTTTCAAGGCACATAGAGATTTGCATTCCAAGAATGTGGTGATCAATTTTAGCTCCGCTGATGGCGGCCTCTTGGCTCTTCAAGAAGTGACTGTTTCGTTTCCTTTTTGGTTGACCTAGGGCATTTCCATGGCATTTCCTATCCCCCTACCCCTTTTCAAGAATCCCATAACGACACATGCACCAAAAAACTCACATTTTTTTGGGTAGGAAAACCTCGCAGGTTTTGTTGGGGGTGAAATTCTCACCTGGGCCCCGTTCACAAGATGGGAAATCTGGGCCTTTGCCTCGTTATAAATGGACTAAGGGTTCACACCCTTACATATCAATGGCTTTATAAATGGCAATGGGTAAACTGGGGTTTACCGTTTTTTAGTGAGCAATCAAAAAAAAACCTGGTTCTTTGAGGTATATAAGGGATGAAATACTACCCAATTATATATAGGGATTATAATAAACTAATACACCATTATAAGGATCCCTATTAACCAACCCAGGATTTTATGGAAAGTAATAAGGGTCTCTCGTGGCCTGAAATATATGGATCTCACTGGTTTTTTTCCAACTGATGAAAGGCACATCTTTTTCTCTCGGACTCAGCAGGCTGCGATGGTCTCGGCTCTCAGGTTCCGAAGGTTATCCCACAGATGAGCGAACGAAATCAGAGCCTTCTGCATCTTCTGTCGTGACTTTTTTGGCCAAAAAAATACGGGGGAAAATGGCCGGGAAAATGATGACTATAGGTGGTGGTTTCAAACATCATGTATATACACCCCGAACCTTGGGGTTTCATGATCCAAATTGACGAGCATCTTTTGAAACAGGGGTCAATGGTTGGTCCCGAAATAACTCATGTGTAACAGTCCACAAGAAAATGTTCGCTTCAGGTACCCCCCCTACAATTCATTATTATATATCATTGACTAGTTTCATGATCCAGGTTATATCCAGCTTTAACAAGGGAGTGTAATTTGAGATGCAAAATTTTGCCCAACATTGCTGGCTCATGCAAAATGAATGTTTGTTTGTTTATTGGGGATCCCCTTTGTCGCTTACAGATGTTATGCTATCCTCGTGGTGACTATTACTGGGATGGTTTCGTTCCTAGACTTATGAGAAGTGAAAAAGCTTTGGCTGTTTGGGTCATTTTTGAGGGATTAAACGTGGAAAAACTATAGCGACCTCACACGGCCTCACCCCAAAAGGTAGCTGAGGAAGGGAAATCCCCTTATTTCACCTAAATCTAGGTTGGTGAAATATTATGATTTGGCCAGATTGCTGTTGAATTGTATTCTTCAGAGTATAATCTCCCTGAAACTGACATTTTGCCCCTGAAAATATGCCATCATGGCCATTCATCCCAAAAGGGATAGTAATCTCCCACACCCCTGAAATTTAACATAGATGCCCTTAAAATATCTTAAAACAGCCCTCCTTTGAAGCCGGAGATACCTTTCCTTTTTAAAACCACCATGTTTGGTATCTATGTAAAGTTTTTTTTTGGGGGGTACACCCCCAAAAACTAACATGACAATGGAAAAACAAACATGAATGAAGATGTATCTCCTATTAAAATGGTGATTTTCCAGCTAGGCATGTTAGTTTACTGGATAGAAACCAAAAAACAACTTCTCCCGACGTTTCTTTTGAAAACTCAGGTGACGGTTAAAGTGGTGGATTTCGGTTGTGCGGGTCCACTCTCCTCCGAAAGAGGTGTAGAAGCGCCTTGGCGTTCTTGATGAACATAGCCAGGCTGCGTGGTGGTCTATTTACCTATCCCCAGGGATCCAATCACCTTGTCAGAGGATGATTGGAGTGTGAAATCCCCCAATTGGCAGTTTGTACCACTTAGATCACATAGCCTTCTGATGGTTCTATATGCTACCTACCACCCTTTTATAGGAACCAGAAACAACCATTGAAGAAGGGAGATATATTCATCCCAACCAATTTTCCCCAACAACCCTCGTTAAAACCCAAGACAGGCCTTATAGACGTAAAGAATGCATGCCCAGACGCTCCATGTATTTGCTCAAATTATAGCGACCTCACACGACCTGGGCACCCAGATGGTAGCTTTTTTGGAAGGGAAAATCCCACTTATTTCAACAAAAAAACCCTAAATTGCCCAGAATGTATGGAAGATTTACCTAGATGTTCAACATAAATCTATGGCATCTATGGCAGATGTAGGTAAATATCCCAGTCCCATGGAGCATATGGGAATCTTTGTTTGCCCAAAAGTGTTTGGGGTAATATCTTTTTCAGGTGAACCAGCCGTTAGTTTTCATGCCCGATGTCAACAGGGTCTAGGCAAGAACCCACCGTGTAAATATCCTCCTATTTGTGCTGATACTGCTGATGGTTCAGAAGTCCGGCGAGTTTTCCCCCTGGGATGGTGCTAAAACCTTGGGAATCATGGGATAAACTACCAAACTCAACTGGTGAGTTGAACACGGATTTCTGGTTGCCATCAACCAGTTTTTTCAAGGTATCCAGCGTTCCAACTTCCAACGTTGACATTTTGAAGTTTTGCCTTGCGAACCTCCCAAATAAGCAACCGTTTTTGTTGGCATTTGTAGTACGTATGTACTTGGATGTCCATGGTACTTAGTAACTAAGTTATTTCACCCCTATATAAGTAGGTTATAAATTTATAAGTCCCATCAGTAGGTTATAAACCAACTTACTAACTAGTTGCTAACTTCCATGGACACCCCAGTACTGAAGCTTTAACGGATCCTTGTTGCAAGGGACCTGCACTTTTTTATGGAGAAAAAGAAAACACGTTATCCTCCAGGGAACTATATCATGTATCCCACCTTGGAAAAGAAAATCATCTTCAAGAGTGCCTTGGGATTGGATATGTTAGTTCTCTGGAGGGTATAGTTGTTTGTATCAGAAAGAATTATTTTAGGGTGTTTGCCGTAGGGACGGACTGATTTCATTGCAAAACCCAAATGCTCCACCAGCCATTGCCCCTTGTTCATGTGGCCATTTTTCACCTAATGGGATGGTCAACAAATCAATACATTCAGCATCTTGGGAAAGGAAGATGTGAATGTCAACATCTTGCCCGTGGGATCAACACAGCCTTGTGATGCTTGGATGCAACTTAAAATCAGGGGGAGTGGGATTTTTAGGGACCCCCAGCAATGAGATTTCGTATCCCAAGTTCTTCATATTGGAACTATGGTGAAATTAAAACATGTTGATCGACGAAAACTGTCCGAGAAAAACGCAGCTGGCATGTTGTTTGCACAAAAGAGAGACCCCACGGTGGTTAGTCAGTCAATGTTTGGTTGGATCAACGAAGTACCAACCTTGAGCTTTGAACAATTACCCTGGAAGTCAAGCCGACTATTAAAATCATAGCAACCCCAATGTTGGACCTAGGTGGTGGTTTCAAATATTTGTTTATTTTCACCCCTATTTGGGGAAGGTTTCCAATTTGACTAATATTTTTCAAACGGGTTGAAACCACCAACCAGTCATTCCCTATTTTCGAAAAATACTCCACTTGGTGAAGTTCCAAATTTTCTAATGGTCTTTCCGAAAGTGACTTCCAGGGTAACAGGTACGTACCTCACCAATGCCATTCCCCCCTAAGGAATAACCGGCCATCTTAAGGGACTATTAGCGGATGATGGTGGTTAAGCAAATAGTCGACTTGGTGAAGTTCCCTATTTTTGTTAATGGTCTGCTTGGAACCCCATGGATTATTTTTGAGATAGTGGAAGTAAAGGCAAAAATGGGATATCAAGACCGGAATTTCAAAACCCATGTAACAATGAAGGTTTTAATTGTTTAAGGCCTAAAGATATGGGTAAAATAACCACTCCAAATGAAGGTGTGCACTCCATCATGCAACTATATGAACAGCAAACCTTAGCTAACCTCGCAGGTGATTTTTTGAGGATTGCGAAATGTAGATTTTTTGCACTCCATTTTTGTTCCACAGGTGATCAATCTGCCAAAACGCTTGGATGTGTGTTTTGTTCTTTCAGGTCATTTCAGTGGTCAAAAGGAGGGGATTTTCAAATATGTCCTCCCCATTTACCATGAATGGCAATTTGTGTGTGTGTGTGTGAGTCAAACTCTGTTCCAAAGAGAAGTTAGATTTAGTGATGAACGTTTT
>DF239716.1:141547-172929 GCA_000507305.1 Breviolum minutum Mf 1.05b.01 | reverse complement strand
TTGTGGTGGTGGTGGTGGGGGGGGGGGAGGGGGTGATTTTAGGCGAAGTAAAAGCGCGCCCCAAAGACATTATCAGTTTTAGCTTAGACAATATAAGCAAAAGCAAAGTACAGACAAGCAATCCGTCATCAAGCCCCATTTCACTAGACACGCCGGCAAGGCCGGCGGATTTTTTGGATTTCCCATGCATCTCCAGGATCTCAGACGGTCAGGCGAAGATCTCAGAAGCTGTGACAAATCGACGCTGGGCGAAGCGTTAGAGACCCCACGACCCACGGAACGGATGGTTCCGGGAAGGATTTGTTAGGATCAATGGTGATCGGATCAATGGCTTTTAACATCTTTTAACCTAGATTTACTGGGGTGTGGGGTATATTGGGGTTATAACTCACTGATCCTAACCTTTGATCCGAACTTCCTGGGACATCCCAGCATCCCCCCCCCCCAGGGAAGAATTTCATGAGGCATTAAGGAAGCACGTTAGGATGGGTAGGTTCATGATGATCAATTGTTGATAACATTTTCTTTTCCTGTGATTTTTTTGGGGGGGGCTCCCCTAAGATGCCAGTGCATACTGAAAAACGGCAGCTGCTGATACATCCCAAGATCCTGACAGAAATTATGACCTTGTGGTCATTTGTACTGCTGGCAGGCATACTAAGAATAGGTATCAAAATAAGCGTGTATATCGATTTGGGCGAATTTCCACGCAGTTCTTTCAAAACAAGGTGGATGGCTGGATTGGAATTTAGCACCTTTGAGTCATGGGAAAAAAGTGTAAAACGTGCCCTTAGTGGAGTGTTACATGAACTACCTCATGAACAAGAGCTAAAATGATGTCATGTGGCTGATGATCTTTCTAAAAGTCGAATTTGGATGAATTTAATGGTCCTTTTTGGAAAATGGAAAACTCTTCAATTTGCAGTGAGGTTTTTTAGATTTGGTGAAATGATCAATTAAGCCTCAAAGGTCTCTGAAATTTGCCGCGATGGTGTTGGATCAGGTTTTGATACGTCCCAGGTTGTTGGTGGTTTTGTCAAGATTGCCAAGAAATAGTCTGTTGCTAACCTAAACATGAACATGGAACCTGAACATGACCCTTTGGAATAGGTAATTCCTGACAACCCGAACCCCAAAAAAAATGTTTTACAGATTCCAGCCGTTGGTTGTTCGGGTTTCATGTGGACTCCCGGGTTTTTCTTGATCAACGGACCCGTCCCTTAGGCTACAATAGCTTTGCTGGAGGTCCATCGTGAGTCGCTTGTTTTTTTCCTTGGAGAGGATGTGGAATGCGGCCTGCGTTAGCTTCTCTCAAGAAATGTAAAACCAAAAGAGTTGTCAGATTCAAATGGTGTTTTTGAAGATCCAAAGCTGATATACACCGAAAAAACATCATCATCATCATCATCAGCTGATATTGTTGAATTTATAGGAACCACTGGCAAATGTCAGATTGCTGTTTTAGGGGTTTTGAAGAGAAGTTCATGATGCTCGATTTCCCACTCCAACCCTTGGTCTCACAGCCGATGCCAAATGTTTGTCGACAAGCGCTGAAAAGGGGCCCTGGAAACCCGGTGTGAGATGACAGGGATTTGGATGTCACAAAGTTATCGAAATTGGATGGAAAGTGATGGAAAGTGTGTTTTTGACAAATCCAAAGTCCGTGTCGTAAAAATGTTGGACATTTCGATCGTAGATATGATTGTTGGATATTTTCGTAGATCAAAAATGCCGTGAGGTAAGAAACTCTGCTGGTTAAGGCTGAACATGTCCCAAAGGCCTTTTCAACAACCAACAGTTTTTTTTTCGGTGACACCGAAGTCACAAGGGTGGTCGTTTCATTTCTAGTCATTCATGGTGGTGATGGCACCTTTGCACAGGGCGGGCTCGGACCGAACAAACTCCCAGGTACGATCTTTAGCGGCCTTGGCTAAGTGCAATGTTGTGATTCAGGACATGGAGACCAACTTGGGGGTGGTAGTTGTGGTTGGTGGTTTCAACATGTTTTAAATGTTAGCA
Source organism: Breviolum minutum Mf 1.05b.01 (assembly GCA_000507305.1). Taxonomy (NCBI): domain Eukaryota; class Dinophyceae; order Suessiales; family Symbiodiniaceae; genus Breviolum; species Breviolum minutum. The sequence goes on along the minus strand of DF239716.1, from coordinate 170,910 downwards.
ATCTTTACAAACCCCTAGGGGGCCATTTGCGCCATTGTGAGGATCATACTTGTTCAAAGTGTTGACACATTCTACTTTGCTCAGACCTGATTAAAATATGAAGGATTTATCTTGTTGAAGGCATGCGTTGATATATGATATGAATTGATATGATATAATGGTGAGATGTCTGGAGCAGGGCCTGTTCCAAGATACTCGTACAGCACCAGCCTCAACAACAAAATGCATTCGAACATTTTGGAGAGACGACCTTTGAGCTAAGGTCGCCGGGCTTTTTTTTTTCCGAGAAACATGGCGGAGAATCCGACATTGACATCGTGGCTCAAAATAACAAGACAAGAGACAAAGATCAGATTATGCCAGTGCAACAGGAATTTTCCCTGAGTTTTTTGTTCTCGGAGTGATTATCAGAGTTTCAGTACAGAATTTCTCTTGATATATTAGGTATAAGGGCACTATGGAGCTCAAAGCTGCAAAAATGCCTTGTCAATGTGGTAGTCCATGGTGCTTGATGTTCCAAAAAGGAGAGCTCTTCATTTGAACCCATATTTTGGAGGTGAGTTGACATCAGCAATGGGTCACAACCGAAAGTAGAACTGATGCAAAACTATGCTGCCAAGAAATCTTTTTTCAAGAATTCGTTGTGTTTTCAACCACATTAATTGCCTTTTCACCAAGTGAATTCCTGAAATTGTGTGTGTTTGCGTTTTTTTTCACAGACAACCCAAAAAATTCAACAGAATCAACAGCTCAGCACCACTGGGCCACGCTGTGCCATGTTGGCCTCCACATGCCGCAGCACGTTGCAACCGCTGCGCTGTTTGTTCCGCTCCATGTCCGCGGAGGCGGAGTCTGGTAACGTTGCAAGGCTGGAGCAGGTGAAGCGCTCCCAAAAGCATCAACGTTCATACCGAGTTTTGGCATGCAAAGTTTTGTCAATAGCTGATTCGATTGTTCCCTTCATAGGTGGTATGTGATACATAATCACCCAATTGGCAATATGTAAGTGGTACATATTGCCAATTGGGGGATTATATATCCCCTACCACCTATTAGGGGAACCAGAAACAACTATTGATTTTGGAACCGCTAGAGAACTATATGGTTCCAAGCGGTGGGGATTGTTTTTTCTTGTTAATCAATTTTTCCTTTATCCAGATCTAGAAAAAACTGCGATTGCAAAAATGGAGAAATTGGATGGTTTTTTTCAAGACGTTTTTTTTGTTTCCAGTACTGTATGTTAATTGTATGGAATTCCGAAAGGACCAAGTAGTTGTTAATAGGAATAGGTATAGGTGAATTGGGCTTGGTTTGATTTCGTTTGGAAAATCATTTGGAATTCACCATATGGTTTCTTATAGTGCTACTCCCAGGAAGCCGGTGACCCCCATTTTTTTTGCATTTTCGTAGTCCCTCTTCCATTGCACTTTGCACTGGCATTGTGGACTATCCCAATCATCTTTGCAGATGGGCTGTGAAAAAGAATACCCTTCCCGTAAGTTTAAGATAGCCCCTGAAATGTTACCATTCAAAAGGAGAGTAGTCTTCTAACCATCGTTTTTCAGGGTCTATGTTAAATTTCCAGGGAGTATTCTTCTGTCAATGTGAGTTTGAAGTGGTTACTCCTTCGGCATTTGCATTTGTTCAAGCCTTGGGTTTTGCTGTTTTCAACGCTGACAGCGCTGTCGGATTGTTGTTGACTACGACATAGGAAGGGCCACAGGCTTAGGATCACCAAAATTACCAGGTAGTACGAGCAAGTTATAAATGGAGTTATAACCCCCATCAATTGCCTCAAATGGGTAACTGGGTTCATTACAACCCCCGCAACTGGGGTTATACGCTCGTCTGACATGGCACCTTGAAAATGGATGAACATGGGAAGCTCTGAAGAGATGTCAAACTTTGGGAGTGCAATAAGTCTTACTCAAAAAAGCATTGATCACTGTTGACACTTCTTGATTCCGAAAACTATAATTATTGAGCACCCCTCGTTTGCATTATGGCGCAGTCATTTTGCACAGAACTGAGCTATTGTATAATTAAATGACGCGGTGCTTCGCATTTCGATTCATTTTTGTACAAAGTGTTGGTGGTATCATGATTTGGTGGTTCCAACTCTGATTCAGTGTGCCTAGGGGTTCACATCTTGTATGCAACACAGCAACACATTTGATTCTGATTGTGGGGGGCCTATTTTGTACAATGAATTGGTTCAAAAAATGCGGACAGTCTAGGTCCGATCAGGATGTGTACAGGGCTTATTGAATAGGAATTGGTAACAGTGTTGCATGGTTCAGCTTGCTTCCAACAAGCGGAAATTAGGACCCCCATTTTAAGGGTATGGACTTGTAAAATCATTGAACCCAGTCAAAAGGGACCATTTCAGTTGGAATGGTAACATGGTTCCAAGGTTGTTATCACCCTTGTTCCCCCCTTGATACCCTCAACTTTGTATCCTATCGTTTCATCCATGTTTTTTTCTGTTCCCTAAGGATCGGTCTGCCCCTTCACCGTCCATCGCACGGCCTCGGATAATCTGCCGGTATATGTGATCAAGCGATTGAACCGAACACAAGACGTAACGGTCGTGAAGAAGCTGCGTGGTGATCCAGATGCCTTCAAGAGGGAGATTGAGTTCTTGTGTCAAGCACGTGCCAGATATGGGAAGAGTGGCTTTCTACAAATTGTGGGCAATCATAAGCGTGTTATTAAGGGCTACTTGCGCAGCATTGGCTACTGAAAAAGAAAAGAGCCGGCAGAAGCGGAAAGAGAAAACACAGGTGGGTGTTGATAGAGATGGATTGGATCTGTGGTTGTGTAAAGTGGGCAAGGCTCTCATCTTGTGATCTTGATGTTTGGAGCAGTGAATTTGATGCGTTGATTTTTTCTGATACGATTGGATAAGTTGCCAAGAAGAGATATGCTAAAGTGCTTCAAGCCTTCAGTCAGAGGAGGTGGGGATGGCGAAGACTTCCATTTTAAAACCAGGTGCTTCCCGGAACCTGGTTTTACAGAAATGTCTTCCAGTGCTAGCATGTTTTCCTTTTTTTGGGTTCCTGTGTACCCCATAGTGTCCCATAGGTGTGTATGTATATATATATATATAGTTAGAAAAAGTTATAAGATCAGCACTGTTACTAACTGAGGGATGTTGATGGTTCTGGGAAGAGATTGAAGGCACCCTCTTTGCTTTTGAAAGGCAGAGAATCTGAGAATCTAGAGGCCTCAAGCATCTTAGCTGGTGTATTTTGCAACCTGCACCCAACATTTATGCCGGAAAAAATGCAGTAAATGTTTCGTAAATTCTTCCGAAGGGTCACCGTACGAACCTTTGTTGTTATTACGGCTTCGTTTGGGTAGGTTCCAAACGCACAAATTGCATAACGAAGATGGTAAATGCCTTGGTACTGGGCTCAAGCGTTTGCAAGCTCCTGACAGAATCAGGATTCGTCCCATCAAATCTAAAAGATCACTAGTCGACGTGTGTTGACGTCACGTGGCTGAAGAAATTTCACTGTTTTTGGAGGGGTTGAGGGATGAATTTCTTCAGGACTCTGGCAGCACAATGAATTGATATGTTTAGGAAAATTGGAGTTTGGTGAAAATATGATGGACTTTTAGATGGACATTTCTTTAGTCGGATTGTTTTGGAGGGAGAAAACCAGAGATATCCCTTGAAAAATGCGAGAACACCTTCACTGATAAGTATTGAGAAGCAGGAGAAGACATGTTTTGAAACTGCTGTTGCCAGGAGAGGTTGCGTGGGCAGATGTTAGATAGGACCCATCACCCGCACCAAAAACATAGAGAGTATATGCTGTATGAAATTGATTAAAATTGTTTTGTAAGAAATAACTGTGTCAAATGCTTTATTTATATGTTGCATATATGTTGGGGGTATCCCCCACCCACTAACAGTGAAATAATAATCTGATCATTTTTATGAAAGGCCCCCTATAAACCTTCACTTTCCACTGTTACTGGGCCGGGGATACCCCCAAGTTGCATATATGTTGAAGACTTATTAATTGACATTTTGCAGGTATACCAACTCGTCATCACACCCATACGCCTTCTCGGCCTCTCATGGCGCCGAAGAAGTCCAAAGCCAAAGTGAAGCCGGAAGACAACCAGGGAAAGGATCTACTCAGTTTTGAGTCGTTGTGGGTTTTCGGTTTGTTGAGAATGGATTTGGCTTCCAAAATGATGAAAAAAGTAGGGCTGCATGAAAATAGAAATTATATAGATATTTCATTTAGATTGTATAGTATTTTACTTCACTTTATATTGTATATAATTTTCTTTACTATGGAAACATGATCCTAAAGCTATGGCACAAGTTTCTCCAGTTTTCCCAAAAGCTTTGGCCATTTTCGTATAGAAGGGTCATGAAGATGTTCCCCTTGAAATCAGGAGGATCCAATAATTTCCACAGCAATCGAAGCACCGATTCGTGTGTGCAAATGTGAGGAGTTAGCATGGCTCCTTCTGCAGCTCGAAAAGCTTGAGGGGCAGCAGTCTTCAGGTCCTGCGTGGCTGGCGGAATGCCATGAGTGGCATAAGGACATCTAAGTGGTTAAGGTATGTTAAGGTTGGGTTAGGGAATGAAAACGGGAAAGGAATGATGGAACCAGGCTGGGTTGAGGTACTTGAGTTTTTCAACGCTGGGCTTAGTTTGTTCTTCAAGTAGCTTGAAATGCTTGGGGACGTCATAGTCGTTAAAAGTCTGATGACTCCTAGACCCCTCGAACAAAATCTTCACTGCCCTTTTGTCGCACCTTCAACCTATCTCAATCGTTGACCTGTTATATTACAACTGGGTCGATTTTGATGTGATGTTTAGGGGTTTGCTTGTTTTTTTGTGAAATCTCCCCTCAGAAACAGCCAGGTACAACTGGTACAACATGTTCCACTGGTGATGATTCCTCAGAGAAGATTCGATGCTTAAAGTTGAGATCCCCCGGTGTTTAGAACTCACAGCCTATACTAGTGTAACAACTGCAAGATTTATGTTCAAAAACATGATTGAATCTCCACCAGATTTTCGGATTTCTAGATGTTTCCCTCTTTAGCAGTTTTGGGGAAAAATGGGGGGGATACTGGTTGTGGCTGACTTTTTGGTTACAACTTTAACCCCAAAAAAAACGGATGTTTTTCTCCCTTCCAGGACCAGCTGGCCACCTTGCAAGGTCTCTTGCAAGATGGCAAGGTGACGGTACCCTTGGACCCTTCGGTGGAGACAAGAGGAAAATGTTGGGTTGGCTTACACCAACAATGTACCCTAAAATGAAAATCCTCTGAACCAAACCCGCATTTTTTTTGGGGTTGCATGTTAATTTTCAGGGATGGTTTCCCTGGCAATGGATGAATTTTGGTTGCATTCAAACTTAAACTTTGAAGCGGCTGCGCATCTTTAATGCAATGTGCTAAGTTGAGGTCCAAGAGACGGTTTCCGTTGGAACATATGTTTCTCTATGGGATAAGGTGAGCCCTTTTGCAGAGCCCCTGGCCCCACTAAGGAGGTCAAAGAAGGCCTGGAGTTTTACATATCTCAGTGACCTGGCAGCCCTGGACTTCCGGTGTATTTTGGAATGGGGTTCCACCTGAGCAATGAACAAAAAACCTGGTTGGTTGGGTTATATAGGGGATGAAATACTACCCATTTATATAGGGATTGTCATAAACCATGAAATAAGAATCCCTATTAACCCACCAGGATATAATGGAAAGTAAGGCCGGGTTTTTTTTCGTGGCTCACCTGAGAGAAAATTGGACGGTACTACGAACGGCAAATTTTGGAATCGCTCCCCTGTACCCAAACTTTACCCCTGGAAATTTGGTGGGGTTTTTGTCCAATGTAAATCACGAAAAAGTCATCAGCCTTTATTTAGCAGGGGACTTAAGTTTTTCCTTATATAGGTACAAATGCATGCATGGTTTCACCCTATTCACCGTGAGGTTTCCACATATCCATGATGATCCATGTATGGAAACTTCCCAGCATTCTCAAGGAGTTTAGGTGTCCGGTAGCTTGACACGCATATTCCATATGTTTTAGCTGATTCTTGCAAAAACGACCCAAGGTTTGAGGACGGGCAATCTGTTTCGGAGGAGGAGTTTTACATTGAAACTGGGCAGAATTTGCAGCATCAGTGGTTAATGCGGAAGAGTAGAGATGTCATCCACCTCTGGGAAGTAGGATCCTGCAATTATCCTTCGTTGGTTTTTGGTTTTTGATTCAGGACGGAGACAGGTTTTTCGACAAGTCACATACAGGAGATAGATGTTATTTTAATATAACATGGAATCTCTGAATATGTTGGGTTTTTGTTGGGAGAAAAGAACTGATTTGTAGCTGCATCATACATTGACATCTAGATTAATAGGACATCTCGTTATCAATCATCCATCTATATCCTTAAGCGTGCCTTTCTTCTTTCACATGCTGGAGCTCCCTTCGTCCATCTTTTGCTAATAGGCACTGCTGTGGGGCAATCCCTTTATCCAGGGATTGCTTCAGAGACAGCAATTTGTTTCAATCGAATTTGATGATTAAATTCCAATGTTGAAGATGGAAACTCCGAAATTTTCGGGAAGGGGATTGGAATCTTAGAGGTATATAATCTATGCTTTTTTGAATATGTGTTTTGATCATACAAATCTATGTCATAATAATTATTGACTTTTACTGTGTTTAAATATATATATATATATTTCATTTATTCATGGAGCCACACTACCTAGATCATACCTAGAATCACTAAGATCCAACCTTTCTGGATTCAACATCAGATCTACACCGTGCCGTGAAAGTAGATGGCTAGCCACTCCCAAAAAGGTGGCGATTTGTAAGGGGCCATGATAAACCAATACATTGGGAGTTGCGCCACTTACTTTCCAGGTGGTATAATAGTGCATTTTTTTGGTTTGGTATTGCACACCCCCGGAAGATTAACATAGAACCATCATCTTCCAAACCATCATTTTCAGGTTCCATGTTAATCTTCCAGAATGTAAATGACCCATGTTTTGATTGTCAAGACGAATTCACCATGACACAGCTAAGGACAAGGAGCTCTATACACAGTTGTTGGCACCGCCTGAAGAAATTGTGGAGGCTCCCTACATACGGCGTGAAGCTAGTGCGGAAGAGATGCAGGTTGGGGTTGGGACAGGGGAAGTGGGGGTTCCTTGAGGAAGGCTGGGATGCATTTGGGAAATGGGTTTTCAACAACATGTGTTTTGAATGATGAGTCGATTCAACTGTTTGAAGATGTGTTTGGAACTTCACTGGATATGAATCGCTCCATTTTAGTGGAAGATTTCTGCCTTTACATGTTTCCAGAAGGGGCGATTCTTAACACCCATCCATCATTAGAAGTGAAGATAGTGAAGATAAAAGTGTGTTTTAGGGTGTGTCTGACAACATGTCATTCATTCTTCACATATTTACACATTTTACACATGAGCAGGGTTTCATCTTCGGAGTTCATGCCACACGTGTTCTTTTTTTCAAAGGCACAACAATGGCACCATGCCACATTGGTCTCTTTTGTTGTCGCTTCACTGGTCGTATTCCATAATTCCACCTGAGGAAAAGGGACAAAAGAAATCAGGGAAGTCCAGGTTGGTGAAATTAGAAGGTTATGATAATTTCAATACTTGGAAGTTGTATTATTTTGTTGATCAATTCTGCAGGATATTTTGAGGTTCCTGTTGTTAGTATTCAAAGCTATACTTGTCCCACCATTTCCCACCCAAAGCCAAACTATCCCTACGACTTCACGGTAGACCAGGTGGTCCAGCAACTGAGCCTTGTCGAAACAATGCTACGAAAGAAGATTTATGTAAGATGGTGTGTTTGAAAAAAAAGGTTTTCATCCACAAAATCATGATGTCATGTCATCAAATGTGGATGCAGTATCCCTCTTGACATGTTGTGATCATTGTGTTTGTTTTCTAACGCTTGATACGTTTGCAAGTTGGCCGCCAAGTTTCACCAAACTTGGGTGAAATCGAATTCGTTCCCATTGAAAAGACACTTTTGGAACTTTGCATCAGACAAAGGTTTCTTCTGCTTTTGGAGTGTTTTTTTCAAGCATTGGGAGATCATAAAGAAGTCAGATATTATGAGCTAGATTTGGTTTTTGTGGATGTTTGTTGGCAAGAGCAGGGGCTGTTCCAAAATAGATTTACTGCATGCCATCGGCCCGACACTGTCGCCAATCGCCCGTGATGGAAGCGTGGACCCGAGCTTCCACTCCGTTTAAACGTTTGGGGGTTCAAAGATTGGAATGCATTACGCTCTAGTGGAAGTAGATGGCGCAACTCAAACAAGGTGGCTTAGTGAGGGGCCATTAATACTGGCAACTGTTGCCCCATCTACTTTCCAGGTGGTATAGGTGTATCCCAGTCCACTAACAATCAATAATTTGCTCATGCTCTGTGCTCAGGATCCAACAAATCAGAGATGAAATCCCTTCCAGGATTGCATGCACTGGAACATTGATTCGCCGATTCACTCCAAACAGTGAAAAACCACCTATCAACCAATGTTTTTTTGGTACTGATTTAGCATATATCCTAAGAATTAACCACCATCTTAAGAATAATCCAAAGATTCAGCCGATCCAAAGGCTTCAATATTAGCAATGGATGACCATTTTCCCTACTGAATGATGAGCAAATGAGCAACAAGGTGAGGGTTGAGCACACACCTCATCTCAGGAAAGACTGGACCGAAGTGACTCCTCAAGGTCTTTTGAAGGCGCAGAAGAAACGACGTAGGTTGACAGCTTTTTGTTTGGCGGTATTTGTTGGTTACACCCTGGGAGATTAACGGCTGGAACCTACAAATCAATACAAATCACCCGTTTGGAAAGGAAAATGATCTTCCAAACCTCCATGATTATGTTCCATGTTAATCTTCAGGGGTGTATGTTTGCCTAGGTTTGCTGCCAACATCGATCCATGTGTTTTTTGGTTTTAACTTCACTTTCATCACAGAACATGATTCCTAAGCTGGCGGTTGGGCAGCGAATGTTTTTGATGAACAGCTTTTAAAAGCATCCCCAAACATGATTGGCAGGAAAATGGGACTGAATGACATGCTCAACCAACAACCACCTTCAGTGCTAAAAGTTGTGAACATTCTCTTCTGGTATGGGCAGCAGTATGTAGTCACCCACCCAATTAGCAATTTATACTTATGCCAGCAGGAAGGTTTGCAAATTGCTTTGGAAAAGGAGTTTATATACTCTCAACTGCCACCTATGTGACATTTACAAAACAAAGTATCACTTGGAATGATGTTTTTCAAGATTTCACGAGTTTCTTGAAAATCCTCTTGCTTGCTCCTTGCGACTTATGGATGACTTGCATTGAAATTCGAATTAAATTTATTCTCTCACTTCGAGAGATCTACGTCCACACTTGCTTTTTGACTGCGGATAACGAACTTGTAAATTGACCGGACCATTTTGTGCAAAATGCACTTTATCCATTTTTATCTACACTTTGATCACGAGAGATATTTACATTGCAAGCACATATCATATGCTATATAGTATGTTTCTGTCTTGATGACCAAAAAAATCTGTTTATTTTGCTATGCACCTTTGGTATCTGATTTGTATGCACCAAACTTTCCTTTTCGGTGTGTTCACATCTGGGAGACTGTAGGTGAAAAAGATCTTGGAGGCCAACGACAGCTGTGCGGAAATTCAGGAGCTTTGATTGCCGCCCGAGCTGCATGTCACATGTTTGGGTGAAAACACACAAGGACTATTGAATGACATCATCAGTTCGTAGGATGCACAACACAGATGTAATAATATAGTTTTTAGGAAAATCCAGATTAGAAGGATGAAATTGCTACTTACATAAAGATCTATAATGGCTGCTAAACTACGATCTTACAGTGTATAGTGAATGCAAAACATGACCTGGGAACGACTACTGTTGACATGTTTTTTTCAAAACTTGATGACAAGTTCCCGCTCTCAGCTTCGTACCATTGGGGTGCCCTCCGTGATGACGGGTGGCATTTGAAAGTCCTTCATTTTTTGCTGGAGAATCAGTGGCTCTTTCAAAAGAACATCATCCCCAACTTAAGTTACAATGCACATTTTACTCCAATAGTAGATATGCTTCACTTCTAAAATTAAAGGCTCCTAAAAAGCAGAAGAAGATGTTGCCCTCAAGCGTCTAAGCCGCAGCTGCATCTCCCCAGCTGAAAAAACAGGAAGCAGGTATTACACGCCTTGGCGGTTTGTTAGCAGATGCCAAGGGCAGTGGCAGTTCTGTACCAAGTGGATGTGGTTTGAGTCCTGTGGCCTTGTGTCCAGTGGTGATGGAGGTGGGAAGGGCCAGGGTGAATAGATGATGAGTCATGCGGCAATGCGCCGGGTTTCCATCAAATTTGCAGCAAGTCTTCGGGAAAGTTTGCTGGGTAAAACAGACATCAAGCATTAACAGTTTTTGACCTGCCAAATGATTCACCTTTTTTCGACCAGCAATAATGGGTTCAATTGAAATGGGAAGCATTTTGGTGAGTAAACTTGGGACTTGGGTGGATATTTTTCCGAAGACTTGACATCCAAAGGAGGTGGATGCTGACAATAATGTATTGAATCATTGTGCTATCGCCGTTTCCAAGGAATATCTCATGGTTGTGCATTGTTTTTTCACAAGTGGAAGCCTCCACCCATAGGGAGAGCTTCCATTACTGGATAAATCATAGGTAAGAAGACGGGCGGGGGGGGCGCAATGGTACCATGATGTTGTTACCCGAAAATGTGAGGTTTGATATAGGCTATATATATATATATATAGTCTACTATTANTATAGCGTATATATATATATATATAGTCTACATTATATTATGTTTCTGTCCCTTAAGTTGGGGTAATTTTCAGGCTGTGGAATTTACACCAACTAAACTTTTTCGACGATGAGACCTCATGCATCATCTGAAAACACCACAATTCTTGTGGTTTAGACGAATTGTGTACACCCTTAATGTAGATACTAAAGTTGAGGGTCATCAAAATGGCATTCAACCATTCAATTGGCAATTTTAAGTATCCACCCCACATCCTCCCCCAAAAACATCTAACCTAGCCTCCCTCAAAACGTGATGATTGGAAGACCACTTTTCCTTTTTGATTTTTTTTTTGTTAAAGGGTACATTTTTTCAACGATCCAAAACTAGGCGGTGGTTTTAAATTATTTTGCATTTTCACCCCTATTTGGGGAAGATTCCCATGTTGACAAATAATTTCCAAATGGGTTGAAACCACCGACTAGAAAATCTTCACTGGTGTAGCTCCACTTCAGAGGTCAAAACTCCTCAGGCCATGAATCGTTTTCGCCGCGACGCCAAAGTGCAGCGCGTGGCCTGCAGCGTTTTGCGAGGCACAGCAGAGTTCGGATGCGGTCGGAAGGGAGAGAGGTAAAAAATTATCCGAAGGAGTTGCGAATATTGGAGAAGGAATGGGAGGGAGAGGAATACTCTCCTAAAAGCTTACATATCCCACCTTGGAAAAAAGGAAATTCATCTTCGAAAGTGACTTAGTAGGGGATATGTTAGTTCCCAGGAGGGTACTGTATTTCCATGTTATCATTTTCTTTTGAGCTGAGTAGTCTTAATGTCTCCAATCCAGTTACGGGGAAGACAAGACGCCACAACAATGTCCCTAAATACATGGAAGAGTGTAGAACTGGGTACACTCTGGTAAACTAACATAGCAATGGAAAATGGACCCTTTGAACTTTGAAGATGATTTTCCTATTGAAAATGGGGATATTCCATTGCTATGTTAGTTTACCAGAGGGTCGTGATTTTAAAGAAGTTTCATATTTACATGTTTGGAGATCTCCAACCTGACTGAAGACTGTAACTTCAGATCGAAGCCAGAAATTGAGAAGCTTCCATATGGGATCTAGTGAATCATCGGTTGGGGTCAGCCAATGGATGGAATATTCCTTCTGGTCATTCACTTGATGAGTTTTTATAAGGGCTCCGTCTTCCCAAGTATATTTGTGAGTCAAGTAGAGTTGTTTGGTCGATTTGGGATGGATCTGGTTAAGCTTGGCTAGGATGCCGCAGCCCTACAACAAATAGAGGACACGTTACATTGGGCTTGGACTTTGAGCAAGACATATCAATTTGGTTGGTATACTTTTCAAGACATCAAAAGGGCTCAGATTGTGTGGTTCATCAAGTTGTTACATAACAGATGATGTCAGATGTTTTGAAGACTCTTGCTGAAGTTCGTGGCACAATTGGAAAGTGCTTGGATGTTGATTGTATTTCTGCTGTTTTTTTCTGCTGAAGTCGCGGCGAGACTCGTTGAGTCTCGTTGTGCACAAGCTGGGCTGCGATCTCACGACGAAGCAGATGAACATTCTTCAGTCCGAAGGAACGGCCATGAATCCATTGTGTGAGAATTTCGGCACAGACTTGATTGCATCTTTTGTTGCCAACAAATCTCCATTTTTATTGATAATATCTACGTAACAATATTTGCTACGCTTTGCAAGGCGTTGCATCTTTGCTTCGTGGCAAAACTCAATTGCAAAAAATGCATGCCTCCTAGATCATCGAATCATCATCCATAATCTCTCCCCGCAAAAACCCTTCACACTAACCAATTTGGGCCTTCCAAGGACAAAACGACACCCTAAGGTTGGTAAAAATCCTTCTTTAGTAACCAAACTCACCAACCCTTTCAAAAACCTCCACTGGAAAAAAATATCAGCTTTGCCCTTGGCGCACCGCCAATTCGCACCTTGAACCCATGGCGACGGACCATGGCGAACTTGGATAACTTAGCACGTGGAAGTTGCGACGTGCCAGAACCACCAGAGGCACCTAAGAAGGCGCAATTTGGCCGTTTTTTTTTCAGAGGCTGAAGGCAGGGTGAATCAACGAATATCAACAACTTATATTTGGGGAATCTGGAAATGACCCGGACCACTTCAGCGTTTGAACTTTCCAGACCAGATGATTTTCCAGGGGTAACTAAAGATCAAGACGACTTGTGTTGAGATTAGATGTTTGATTCCCTGCAAAAAGAAGTTTGTGCAATTTTTTATGAGAAATATTTGAGCCACAAGTTACCACAACTCCGCTAGGGTGAGCTGACTTCACAATTCAATTAGTAGGTGCCGAAACTTTGGTTGGGATGATTTTCCAGTGGAATGCCTGAGGCTTTTAATAAAGATCCATCCATGATACCTTTTGAAATATGCAAACACGCTCCGTGGTTTACTTGCCGTGCTGGCAATGTTTTAGAAGTTGGGCCGACTTAAGGATTCCGGGTCCGGGGGGGGGGGACAAAGAAGATCAGGCCAAAAAAGTGAAGAAACATAAGAAAGCTTTTGAAGCAGAAGTGGATGAGTTGGATGAAAGGCAGAAGCATGACATAGGACTTCGCGGTCGTCTTCGCCAGAATTCTGGCGATGTGGATGGGGGAATGGATCCCTAAACTTGGAGGATGAGGCCTGAAGCATTTAGAAACTGAGAAGACATGATGTACATTACATTTATGTATATATATATATGTATATACAGTAGAAACACCTCAAATGTGTCCCCTGATAATGGGAGTAAACAGGCTTTTCAAACCACCCTCCAAGTAGGGAAAAAAGACTAGATTCTACTTTTAAAACGGGCAACTATCAGCTTGAAGTTGAATCAATCGAGACCTTTTAGGAACATCTGATGGCGCTGGAGAGAGAGGCTCCCCAAAAAACTAAGATGAAACCTGAATAGTAGACTAGTGGTGGAAACGGATGCATGTTCATCTTGCAACCCTCAAATTGAGATGAATCATGGTTCCAGGGATGGTTGTTTCCTTAAAATGAGGACATCTTTAAGGGCCACTAGGGTTTTTGCCCATGCCACCTACGCCAAAAGGACTCCTCTTGAGGGATCCGGAGCCGGGCCGTGCCCGGGCCCGGCCCAAACGTGCGGCCAAAAACCGGCGAGATGAACCCATGCCGTTGGATCCAGTGGTGCGAGAAGTTCTGGAAAGCTTGAGGTTGACCGGTGAATGGTTGGTGATATTTTTGGATGATGCTGAGTGAGGTGATGCGCCAATAATTACTGGGTGTGGCTCATGTAATCCATCCATTGTAATTTTCTTTTCAGAATTTCTTTTGGTTTTAGTGAGGTATGGTGAAAAATGATTGATTTACCCAGGAAGGATGAGCAGTTTGAGAATTCGACATGTTGGGTTTGGGAGTCCTTGTGGATCATGAATGGAACGCGACATGGTGGAATTGATGAACAAACATGGAAAGGAACCATCCGTGAAAAAAGTTCACATTTGAATCATGGTAGAATAAGAAGTGAACTTGTGGCTTTTCTTCGTCCTTCAAAGCCAGACACCAGAATCTAATCATTACATGCTTATAGATGAATCAGTGTTTATTTTGTAATTGTGGTTAGTATGGCCGTGATATGTTCTTATTTAAACACATTCTCCTCCCTTTGTGCATCGCATTTGAGAATTTGGTGTATATATATCAGAAAGACGATACCCAAATTTGATGTGCTCAACACATATTATTCTTGAGCCTGCTTGGACAAATCCAGCGTGAATGATCGGTCTGCGGTCGACTCATGGTCCTTTGCAGAACCGATCCCAGCTGGAGCAACGTGAGCAAAGATGCCCCCGTAGCACCTTGGTCGATCAGTCGATGGGTCAACATGTTGGGTATCAGGGAGATGGTCACTTCACCTACTGATATTGGCATCCCGCGATGATATTTGATGATGGCTATGATTTCATGTATGTTCCTATAGGTCATTTGGGCTGTTCATAGTAAGATATGCATTGAATCTCCAGGAAATGGATTGGGTTTTATATAGCCTGTTTTTGCTATGTGGTACTGCACATCCGCTAAAAGCATCAACGGCCTGAGCTGTTTGGTAGAGAAATAGTCCCACAGGGATTTTTCATCGAACTTTAGGCCCTTGGGAATGACATCCCTGAAGTTTAGAAGCTGTCCCCCCTGAGCAGAAAACCATCCGGAAAGAAACGCATCGTCTTTCCAAAGCATCATTTTGTACGGGGTTATTTGTAGTTTTCGGGGGTGTTGTAAACAAATCTTCAAATGGGCGTGGGTGAGTTGTTATTTTCGAACGCCCCGTGACACAGCATTTGCAGCCTCCGAGGAATTTGCGAACTCCTTGGAACAAATGCATCAACTACAAGAAGTGATCAAGTTTCTAAACAGCAAAGGAGGGAATTCAATGGTATTCATGGGAAGTACCCCTGAGAAAAGATAATGTGTTTTTGTGTTTGGAAGATCCACTTTTTGAAAGAAAACCTATCATTCATCATCCATCCATGACTTTGCGGTACAACTCCAGAATGATTTTAGTATTTACCCTCTGTGGAACTAACATGGCACCTGAAAATATGGTTCCCCAGAAGGAATGTAGTTTCCCAACATCCATTTTTCAAGGATTTCAAGGGCTATGTTAGGTTTAGGGAGGGTTTCCTAACCAATTCATTGCTACTTGGAGTTTGCTTCACCCAACAGTACCACTGGCTTTGGCTCCAGGTTTTTAGCCCCACAAGCACGGCAGTTGGAAGCTGCACACCAACGTTCGACAGAATTGGAGCAATTGTTGCGAACGGCTCAAGCACAGGTGGATACTTTGCCATGAAGAGTTGACGGAGTTGAGGTTGTTTTTTTTGAAGAGAGGAAGTTGGATGATGCCTAGATGTAGTGATGAAGGTTGAAATGTTTGAAATTGTTGGAAGTTGGAAGGGTTTGGTTAAGTTTATTAATTATTGATTATTGATTATTATATAATTGGGTATGCTGCAGGCTGACATTCCTGTGAATGGCTTGTAGCAAATTGGTCGTGATAACGGTTGACTTGGGATAACTTGGGTGTACGAATCGTTACGTGCGCTTTGGCGACGACTTTTACATATCACCTGGGTCTATTCCAGCGTCACTCACCGGCAAATGATAGCCTGTTTCCGTTTTTGTCCAGGGTTCGGGACAGGGATAAACTCAACTTCAAGCCGTAGATTGAAATATACATCCCCGAAAACTAGCAGGACAATGGTAAAACAACCATTTGAAGATGTATCTTCTATTAAAAAATGGTGATTTTCCATTGCCATGTTGAACTACCATTTGAATAAAACCATGGGGAGCTGTTTGGAGTCGAGCTTCTCATGTTGGGTTGGCGATGAGGAAAAGGATGCAGCAGCCAAAATTGATCTTGATAAGCAGAGAGCCGAGGCCTCGGGTGGGAGGTTGTTGGGATAGCGGCCTCCGTGGCGCGTGTGGTGATTGGTTCTTGGAACTGTGAACCGTTAACCCCCCCCCATGTTGGATGAAAGGATGAGGCCTTGAGGCCTTGAGGTAGTGGTGTATTGTTGAGCCAAAATGGTCAAAATCCGCGATTTTTGTTCTGACCTTGAGTTGAAGAAGCTAAGAGCTCACGTTTTCTCAACACTTGTCGTGAAGGTCGAGGACGTTCCGGTGTTCCTACATCAATTTGATTTTTGAATACTGCCGCAAATTCCAAAAGGATCCAACATGTACTGCATATATATATATATATATATATGTATATATATATTTTTTTCCTAGATCTTCCATTCCACACTTTAAGTATAGATTTATACTGATTCAAAACGGGGAGGATTTTTCATTACCCATGTTGGGAGGAAGAAACGATACATGTCACCATGTCACCATGTCCCTAAGTCGGGCTCACCACCTGATTTTTTCGGGGGTTCGATGGAGGGGGGGGTGAGACTCGTTTGCTCGAGGGTTACCCCCCTGAAAACTAACAGGACATTGGAAAATGTCAATTTTCAATAGGAAATACATCTTCAAATGGTGGATTTTCCAGCCAGTCATGTTAGTTTTGCGGGAATGGACATTTAAAAATCTTGACATGGTGAACTTTGATGGTTAAAAATCGTCCATGATTTTGGGTCCCGGGTCAATTTCAGTTTGTGAGAATTCCCACCATTCTGCTCATCTCAATCACAAAGCCATTTCACTTCAATCAGAGAAATGGGCCCTGGAAGGTGAATATGAAAAAAGATGGTCATTTTCTAAAAACCGTCGTTCCTGATGGATGAACTGGTTGGTTTTTCACCAAGGATCCTTGAAGACCATATAATACAGAAACATAAAATATCAGTGTGCTAGCTAGGTGCTATTCCAAAATGAGCATCGGACAAAATTACGTGTGACCTACTGCCATGTAAGGAATAATCTAATGGTTACTACTAATGGTGGTTAGCTCCACCATTTTCAGCAGGTGAATCTCTTACGTGTGAAAAAACGTTGACCCCAATTGACCCATTGCACCACAATTGACCCCCTTTGCCGCTTGATCTCTTGAAAAAACGCAGGCGGTACAGAAGTTGGAAGAGTTAGAGCTGAAACATATCGAGACCAATGGGCAGCTTTTGCAGTTGGAACAACAAACCAACGCGGAAAAAAAGATCAGCAAGGAAGCACCGGAGAAACCATTGAAAGACCTGGAAAAGCTGCTTGGTTTTTTTCCATGTTTGGTGAAAATGAACACTCTTTTATTGTATAATTAAACTCCCTGAAACTAAGATAACACATGAAAATAGGCCTTCCCAAAAGGAAAATAGTGTTCAAACCATCAATTTTCAGGGGCGAACTGTTGGTTTTTAGGGAGGGTAGTGGGCTGGAAATCTGAATGGCATTTTGGCTGGAAGAGTCAGTAAAATCACCTATATACAGAATAGAAACTCATCAAGTCTGGGGGTCCATGTTAAATTTTCTAGGTGTGTACAGGAAGGGGCCCCCCCAGTTATAAGGTAGTTATAACCCCAGCAAACCCTATCTAACCATGGTTGTAAATGGGTATAACCAGGGATAAATCCACTTATAGTAGTTAGGGGGCCCCATCTTGTAGGTGTTTTGGTTCCTGTGAAAACATGGATCAATTCACCACCTGATTATCAGGTACGGAGGTGATGCCCTGATCACCTCCAAATCAGGGCAGTGAGTATTTCCCAAAGATCTCAATACCACCCACAACATTCCATCATGTCCTCGTGTTATTGACTATTTCTTCACACCCTATATTTTCATACATTTAATTGTCATTCCTTTACCATCTTCTTCCAACCAAGCCCTTCCGACCCTATGTCCGACAGAACAACCCACATAATATTTGACCCAAGGCTCGAAAGATTGCTGAAGGATGCCATTCTTCATGGAGCTAAATTGGGTCGTTCCAAGAAGGACTTGGAAGAACAGCTGGCCCAGCAAAAAGTCGAGCAAGGACGCTTACAACGTCGTGTCATGCAGCTTACCCAGGAGGTGGTGGTGGAAGCCCAGGGGGAGGATTGGTTGGTTAACTAAAGATGCCGATAATGAGAGATATGTGCTGAAAGAACGCATTTCCCGAAAAATGCCAAAATGGTGCCGGTTCTTGAAATAAGAATTTGCCTGGTTGTTGTTGTTGATGATGTTGATATCGGTATTGTTTTGTGATGTTTTGTGTGTCTTGATCTATGTTTTCAGAAGTTGTTCAGTATCGTTTAGGATAGCTTGAGATGCCCCTCCCATCCCCCAGCTGATGCCACCGGAAGGCAGCAGAACATCAGCAACAACGGGGTAAATACAAGCACCGCATGGAACGTATGGAATCGAAAATCATACGCCAACATGATCGTTTGGAAGACCTTGAGGTGGGATAAATGCCCAGGGGAGATGGAAATGATCGTGTGAGTCAAGGATCTTCACAGGCAATGTATGCAATACATCATGGGATAAGATTATATATGGATATTTATGTATCTGGATACATGGATATGTAATGATATTTGCGAGTGTGTGTGACTGTGGATTGGATATTTTTTGATGTGTACATGTTTTGGTAGACATATGGATCCATATTGATTGTGCATTTGTTATGTAGCTCTTGAATGCTGTTGTGTGATTGTTTTCCTTGTAAATACTGATATGAATATTGATGTACATTCAGATGTTAGATATTGAATATTCCCTGAGTATAGATCTTAATCTTTAATCTGTGAATTTGGATTCTAGATGTATAATTTAGTTTGGTTTAATCATGTTCATGGCCATCCTATTCGGGAAATTAGTTTGCCAACTGACCCATGGCGTGCATGTTTCAGATTTTGTTAGAACCAATAGACTGTAACAAGCCAAGGAGCTTCGAGAATGTGGCTCCCATGCAACAGAAATCATGCACGAAGTTAGACGGAAAGGTCTCTGGTTGAAGCAGTTTTACTATGTTTTACTATTGTACCAAGGTTTTTGTTCATTTCCCACATGCACAGTGCTTCATCTCAGAGGAAGCTACGCCAATTTTGAATGGTTCATTGAGTGTTCTCAAGCCTTCAGCTCGCAACACTGGGGATGATAATAATCTGAGTGAATTAAACATGACATCAAGGTGATACAGATTGTTTTGTTCAGATCCCATAGTATGGTATACCCTCCAGAGAACTAACGGTATCCGCTATCCCTTCCCAAAGGCACTTTTGAAGATGATTTTGCTTTTTCTAAGGTGGGAGATCTTAGTTTCCTGGTGGGTAAATTTTGAAAGACTGGAAATGGGGTGTATCGATTCAGGAATTTGGATGAAATATGATCAAACTGTTCAAGTTGATTGTTTTTGCATTCCTGACAGTACTGGTAGCTACTGTCCCACGATGCAACAGGGGTCCCTTGTTAATCTTTACGTTTCCCTTGTTGGGACATTGACATTGATACAACCAAAAATTACCCTCCAGAAAACTAACATGGCAATGCAAAATCGCCATGTTTAACAAGAGATACATCTTCACATGGTTGTTTTTCCGTTGTCATGTTGGCTTTTGGTGGTGTAATCAATATTTACCCAAATATTGCTGGAGCTCCTTTGGGGTCCAGAATGAGCAAAATCACTGGGCAGATCTCTCTCGTCAAGACGTTCTTCTCGCCGTGTGTATTCGCCACCCTGTCCCCATCAACATCTTTAAAGATCTGAAATATATGTGTCAACATGATTTTGTTGATTCAAATTGCTAAGACAGGCATTAGGTGCATTTCTCCCCCAGCAGCCAAATGAAGTTCGCCATCTTTTACATACTTAGGAATCTACACTCATTCCGAGGTTGCTTGCCCTTTGTTGCTTTAACATAGCACTGGAAAACCCAGCATTTACATGAAGTTGCGAATTTGGAGTGGGGATATTGCATTTGTTTGCCGGCCAAGAGGCGGATTTGGAAGACGCTGAGATGCGTGCTGATCGTGTGGAAGAGCGCTTGGCAGAATATTTGCGTCAATGTGTCTTGGGCAACAAAGGTAACGATCCGGTTTGGTCTTTTCTGAAAATACCAGAAAGTGTGACCAGAGAAGCTCAGAAGGGTGGAATGATGCAATACACGAAAGTAGTCAATTAGAATCAAGTAGATGGTTGGTTCAGTCAACGGTGATTTGGTGGTTGATATTGGTGGTGGCCTTTTTTTAAAGGATTCATCCCATAAATAGGGATGTCCTAACATGGCGAAGCACCAACGTTTACGATGAAGCATCCCTGGATCGATCGGTCGGTTCAATGGATCACGGGTGGTGGAGAGGCCACATGTTGAATGTCGAGAAATGATCTGAGTGGTGGTTTCAAATTACCACCCCAAAGTTTAACATGGAACCTGAAAATGATGGTTTCCAAAAGGAATCTCCTTTTCCAAGGGGGCATTTTCAGGTTCCATGTTAAACTTCAGGGGTGTATGTTTTATTGTCACCCCTATTTATTTGGGGAAGATGAACCCATTTTGACTATAATATTTCAGATGGGTTGCAACCACCAACTATAGTTATGCAACATGATCCCCCCCAAAAAAATGCCAGTAGTCGTGCATTTTCCACCACTGGCGTATCTTGACGCAGACAGGAAAAAGCCATGTTGGTATCTACGTAGAGACGGAAAGGGAGAGTCCCGTCCTTTTAATCATCCAACGCGACCTTCAATGAAAGCCTCCTTTTGGGATTGTGGACCAGGAGTGTATAGATAAATAGATATACGTAGAAATAGAATGTAGATAGAACGATAGAAAAGAATAGAAGAGAATAGAATTGATATACTGAAAAAAGGATAGATGGTGCACTCCACCCTCCTGCCCCCCAACTTTATTGGCTCCTTCCCCACACACACATACTTACCTAGCACCAGGACTACTAGCCTGAGCAGCATTATAGTCCCGCGAATCTAAATGGATGTCGGGGGCAAATCTGCCCTCCATCTCAGGTGCAAATTAATATACTTCAGGTGTGAAGCAAGATAAATGGATTTATATAATTCATCTAACAGAAGATTCAATGGCTTATTATTCCAATAATTCACATTGTTTTTCTCAACCGCCAACCTGAGTTCATCCACCAGGCACTTCGGGTGGTGTGGATGCTGTTTTGGAGAAACATTTGCAACATGTGGCGCATGCTGGACGACAACTCCAAAGTAAAGTTGAAGAACAGGAGGAAATCATTGAGGCGGGCCTGTTTGAGGGCCTTCATGTTGGAAGCGCGGCGGGATTGATCGACCAAGAATCTGGTCTAAGATTGCGATGCTTCAAGGAAGCACAGTCGAATCAGTAGCCCTCGAAACGAAGTATATAAATGCCAGGTATATACGTGTAAGGGGATGGTCCATTGGGTGACATGATGCATGCTAACTCAAAATTTATGAGTTCCTCTTTAGTTTGCACGTATATGACATATGATATACAAATATGCATCCTTTCTGGGTCAAATCATACATATCTCCGTAGCGAAACCTTGAAGGTTGCCCCCCTAGGAATAGCGACCATTTCATCCAAACCGTGGGAAGCTACCCGGAACCGGGATGAAAGGTTCCCAGGAGGCCTAGCAAGATGGGTAGATTATTGGTGGTTTGCTAAGGGAATCTTCCAACAAAACCCTCCCAAAAATGAGTTGATAGTTCGTGAGGCTTCATTTGGAATCTCTACTTGTCAGGTGGAAATACCTGGTGCCGTGCCTGTCTCAAAATATGCAAGATGGGATATTGGACCATGGGCCATTTTTGGAGTGACTCAGAAGGTAAGAGAATGGTGAAGCGTCTAAATCCCCACAGGCCCTAAAGCTAGAACAGGTTGCAGGAAATATCCATAATGTGCAGTATCCACTTCTTCAATGTCAAGGGTGTTCAGCAAATGTTTCTTGCTGTAATTTCTTAGTATCACGGACTCGTAAAAGCCTTGACTCATTGACTGTTTCCCCCCAGACCTGATTCATTCTTCCTTGAACAGTCTGACTGTCTAACCTGTCTTTCCACACAGGTGTTGCGTCAGCTCCTGCAAAATCACAAAGACTTTATTCGAAGCTTGGATCATCAGTCTTTGCAGCAGTTGTACTGGGCGACTTGGAAGTCGTACTTGAAAGATTAGAATCAAACATACTAAAACTAGTAGATCATGGCTTTTGTGGATTTTTCTTAGTAACCTACTGTGGGTTTATATATGTATACATATACATATGTCTGGTACATTTGCAACTGGATGTGGCTGTTTGACCCAGGCACCTTGATGTTCTGCAAGTTACCTTACGTTTTAAATTCAGGTTCTGCTCAGAGAACTAGATATGCGGGAACAGATCATGGATTGTCGATGTAGATGATAGAATTATACATGGCTCTTGATTGAATTGGAAATGCACATTTTGTCACATAATAGTTAATGTACAGACAAGGTACATTGATGTGTCATGTGATCTCATCAAGAGTCATGAGAGGGAAGATAGCAAGCTTACATGGCTAGGACTAAAACCTTCAATGTGCAGAGTTTTATGGGTACCATCGGCATGTATTGAAAGATGTATTTTGCCACCATCATCTAAGTCAGCACACATATGTCCATGCATACTGTAATTAGAGTCATTGATCGTCCCCAATTACATAAAAAATCATAAAAAATACACTTTAACACCCCCCAACAGCAAAACATGGAAAAACTGTGTGCCTCTTCTACCAAATGGGCCCCCTGAGTGTATGATTCATTTATTGTACATTGTACTCCAGAGTTATACGCGATGCACCAGAAGGGCGTGCCTCGCGTATCTATATAGAGATATTTGATGATATTATGAATTAAAAGTGTCGTGATATTTATATTTACATGTATATTTATATATATATATATATTTCTATACACGCATAATGTGTATATATATATATACATTATATATGTATAGCCCTTGAAATCATTTCCATTGATTGTCGTGTAAGAAAAAACGGCGTTCCCCCCATGCTGGGGCCCCTTTGGGGCTAAAACCCATAGCGTGGTCGGCAGGAACTGAACTGGGAACCGAACTGGAGCTGCCAGCTGAGATGGAAGGACCCCTTGCTGAACTGTCAACATGTCAACGGCCCCCCAATGCCGGCGTGATGGCTTAGGTCTAAAAAAAAAACGACAAAAAGACCTGAACTTTAAGTGACCTTAGACTATCTAGAATTCCAAAAAAAGAAACGGTGGAGTCAATTTTTCCAAAAAAAACACGTTGATTTGGCTGGTTTGATGTGCTACTTTTTTCGGTTGGTATTGTTGAATCAATCTTCAGACCATGTTGCCCACCTCAATTCTTGCTGGCGGATCCCGAATCGAGAGGAAAGACGGAAAGCAGTAGCATGGGGAAGGCATCCTGAATTCAATCCTCCAAAAGAATGGTCTCCTCCATGCGTATGGAATCAGCCAAGTATGAGGTATGTATGTGTGAGGACATTTAGATTTGTATCTAGACCGTGTGGTTGGTGAAAAAGTCGGCAGTATTGGTGTGCCAGCTTGTGGTCAAAAAATTGATCGGAAATGATCCTTGTAACTTCAAAATTCTCGGATTCCATGCTTCTTTAACTTCACAATCTGGACAAATTTCAATCAGGAAGGCACCAAAGATGGATGTCATTCATTTTTTTTCTGAGTTTTTCTCGTTCAAGCCCACTTTCCTAGCATTGTTTCTCCCGTTTTCCTTTTTTTTGGATCCACATTTGTTGCTCCAACTAATCCTAAGGAGCTGAGAATGACGAGAAGATGCTCACCACAAAATTGTGAAACTCGATCAGCTCAAACAGTTGATCTTTGAGACGCGGTCCCAAAATTGGTGAAACTTCCATGGGCAACCAACCCTCCCTTGGCTCGCTGGGTTTTCGCAACGTCTGCAAAACCTCACGGTGGATATGAAGGCGAACTTTGGCGGGGTGATTCCCCCTTGCCGCAGGTTGCAACCATTGAGGACGACCTCAAAGTGGGTGAACCTCAATCCAGCTCAGTGACGACTCAGACGTTTACCATGGGGCAAGTTGATCGAAAGTGACCCGAGAAGTCAGCAAAGTCAGCAATTGCAAAAAACGTGGCTTGTGCGGTGTGACTGCTTGAAGGCTCTAAAGGAGTAAATGGTTCATAGTCGCGGCTTGCGACCTACTTGTATCTTAGATCTACCCCCCCCCCACCAGTAACAGTAGAAAGTGAAGGTTTTGGGTGGGGTGTGAACCAACGTATATCCTGTAACATCTTCAAGTGGGTGAAACGCACTCCGAATGTCTCATCATCCAAGCGAGGTAATTTCCATGTTGGAAAGTCATTTATCTTGTCACATCATTTTTCTAGACGGCTCCGTTGAATCATGTGGTGTTTTGATTTGATGTCATTATATACAGTATTTAGGTATGTATGTGTGCCTTAGTGTGACATGGGACATGTACAGGAGGTCATCGGGGTGCTGCCAAGAGATAGTGATACTTGTTGCTTGTGTATTGATCATGTACCAAGTGTATTTGATTATCATTAATTTATCAGTTTATCATCTATTCAGATTATGATTTTAGCACCATGATGCGGTAGTATATCTATATGTTTGATATACCCATATGTAGCTATGAGACACATGTCTACATCTATTTATGAGATATCAACAATTTGATACATGAATGGCAATGCAAGGGCCTTGCCGGCAATCCACTGTTGCTGCAACACACCGAAGCGTGTGTGCTTTCTGGAGATATGACAAGAGCACACAAGAGCGGCCAACCAACCATGGAATTAAAGTCATTCACTTCATTTACTCTGTTGCCAAAGAGACATCCACCAGCTCATGGGATTGATAAAGGATTCCAACCAACCTGCTATATACCGACCTCATTCCTGTCGCCAAAGACAGTCCACCAGGCATTGTGGTCACAGATGGTGGTTGCTCCATCGTAGCAGATGCACAAGGAGCTGCCAGAGCTGTTGAAGCTATGAAGACACACTTGGTAGATGTGGAGGTGTGCAAAATGGGTGCTGCTGTACTCTATGTGACCTGGCTATCTGAAAAAATCGGAGAGAAAAAAAACGGCACACGTTGAGCGAGGCCATTTTGGGGGTATTAAGTTTCAGCAACTCGGAGGTGTTGGTTGAAACGTGTTTGCAATTCAATGACTCATTTTTGTTCTCACCTAACTCTACAAGTCGACTGACAATTTGGGTTTTAATGGGCTTTGAGTGAGAAGAAATGGGCTGGGTATAGGTCCTATAGCATGTACGGTGTGAGGCCTTGCTAGTCGTAGCATCATAACTTTCCATAATTACCGGTACACGAGCTGCTGTCGATGGAAGAGCATTTCTTCACCACTTGCGATATATGAACCTCTTTCTACAAAGACTCTCCATGTCAAACTGGTTTCCTGAGACAGGAAATTCTAGAAGTTGACTCAGAGTTGACCGATTAGGCCAAATTAAGTACCAACTCCGGAAGCGACTGGTAAGGCAATGAACGCTTACTGCTTGTGAACATATCTCCCATATGTTTATTTTAAGATCATTTTGTTCCCAACTTTCAACTGGGTTTTGGATCTTGGAACCAACCTCTCCCTGAACAACTTCCACCGCGGCCTGCTTAAGGCGATGGTTCAAAAAACGGATCCGGCATCACCCGAACGGCTGATGATGCGCACCACCAAAGCGCATCAGGTTTTAGCCGAGGTGCTTTTTGGGAGCTCCTCGATGACCAAAAAAGGGGGATGAGAAAAGTTTCATGTCCCCAAAGGTTGGGTGAAACAAAAAAATTGTCACGGAAATTGTACATTAATTACAGTAGTACTGACACCGTTTTATAGTTGTAGAATAAAACGCTGCCCCAAGGCTCAATCATTCAATGGGAATTTTCAGGAGGATGGTCGAAATATAGGCAATTCTTTTGCTTGTTGCCTTTTTGAAGTCTGCAGGTAGATGGGGGGGCAATGTTTCAATTTGTGGCTGGAAGAGTCGTTGAACATTTCTCTTAATATCAACTGCCAACAGATAGTGATATTTGATAGTGATAAAAAGATAACAATTTACAGTCTCAACTCTCAACTGAACAAGTTGTGTTTGTGGCTACATTGTCCATGGATGATCAAAAGTCTATATGGTAACGTTTAACAGATGAAGGATGAAAAACATGGTGAAAAACAGTTACCTGTGAAGCCACCTGTTAACCAGGGGGCCCCAACCGCCAGGCGCTTCAATACCACCCCACGGATCGGGCTTTGGATCGAGCCTGTCGGGTCACAATGCCCGAGCTCAAGGGTTGATAAATCAAAAGGTCCGCCCAGCTCGGACGTTTCGCCGCTGCGAAGGGGTGTTTTTTTTTGAATCAAAAGAAGGGAGTTGGAATCCAACTGAACGCATGCAAATTGGATGCTTCAGAAAATCCGGCGTTCGTTAACTGTAGTTAACCAGTTGAGGTTGGTAAGTTTATCTACCATTATTTACAGGTTTTTTTTTACATCCCAGGTGGTTGGCGTTGGGATTTCTGAACCTTCAACAGTATTGTCCAAAATCAAGAAGGCTGACAGTAGATGAAGATGATTTACATCATGCAGTATCAGATCTCCAAAAAAAGGCACACGCCAACACGCGCCCTTCATGGCAATCCTAAAGCAGGCTGTCTAACTTTCAAGCACAAATTTTTCCTGTGCCAAAAGTTGCTTTTGGGGATTGTACCTGCGCTTCCCCGATGTTTTGCTTGAAATATTGGAAGGACCTATGATTTTCAGGATATCCACTCAGAGAATTTCAGTTGCTGTGGGTGACGTTGCCGTACCTAACACCTGAGGTGAAGGCCGGGGGTACACCGGGTACACAGCCGTTGCTCCAGGAGCATGTGAAGATGGATCGGGGTGCCATTGCCAGGAGAGCCACTGGCGTTTGGAAGCTCGTTGGGTTACCACTGGAAACACGACTTTGATGAAGATTTTTGGGGAGTTATTATAAGAAATTTGCCAACTTAAAATCATAAAAATCACGGTTCTTGTAGATTCTAGACACATCTAGACACTACCTGTCAAATTTGGAGTATTGATGTTTGTGATGTGTGACGCGTTGTTTACGATTCGCCCTTTCGGAGAGACAGAGAAAGTTTGAATCATCCTGGGCGACATCTTCTGCAATCCGTGAAGAAAAATTGGAAATGGAGAACATGTATGCAATGTTGAGACGTTTTGAAAACCTTCGCAGAACGGCTAATGTGAGGCAAATAAGGCATTTAGCATAATAATGAGGCATACGATTCCAACCATCCTTTCTCAATGTTTTTTTCATAAGGTGAGTTCAAGTGTACCGTCACGCCCGCCGCAGTTCCCTTTTTTTATAGCCAAAAAAGCGATTGGGGATAATGCTGCGGTCTCATGCGCCCATGGCCATCGGACGATGCTCTGGCTACATGGGCATGTTCATATTCTTGAGCTACGCTTCGGCAATGAATGACTGTCAGGACTGCTTTGGTCGCCAATAAGTTCCAACATGGACATCTTGATATTTCACTGTCCTTGATACCACCCCCAAAAAAACTGACAAAGAACCTGAAATTTTACCTCTTGGAAAAGGAGAAACATCGAACTGCATCAGCAATTTTTTGGGGTTCCAGCCGTTCATTTTCCAGAGGTGTTTTTCCGTGGCAAGAGCTGATTCTGCAGATCAGGCTGCAAGCCTCCATAAGGGAAATGAAAAATCACCACATTCATTCTATATCATAAGTTCCTAAAAAATCATCGGGAAATTTTCGTTGAAAAAAACATATCATATATATATGTTAAATAATGTTTTTTTTTCAATGCTAGCAATATCTGAAATTTAATCTAGCAATATCTGTGGATGAATTGGTTGTAGGACTTCATTGTCTTTTTTCAATCACTTGAGATGTCGCAGATCCGAAACATGGTTTTGTACTCCGACTGCTCCTTGGGGAAATGGCATCATCCCAAGTCTTCAACAGGATGCTTCTTGCAGTGCCCAATTCTTGCAGGCCAAGCGATTCGGCGATTAGTGAAGTGGTTTGGGTTGGTTGGTTGGTTTGTTTGTTTGCTTGTTTGTTTTTGTTCTTTGTTTGTGCCATCCAACCTTCCAATAGGTTGAATGATTCTTTCAATCAACGGTCTCTCAAAATGTCAATGGCATTCACGTAGTTTTCTTGCAACCTTTCTATGATTCGTTCATGATTTGATTTGCAAACTATCAACATTGACATGGTCAGGGGTGGCTTCTAGCAACTTGTCAGATGTTTTGAGTCGATGCCGATGGACAAACTCCAGCACTGACACCCAGCAAACTGAACAGTTCGCACCTGCCACGAAACCGAAACCCGAAAGGCAACTCATCTGAACCAACCATCGATTTTTAGGGGCTTATCTTACTCTTGGTTTCAGGGAGGGTATTGAGTTGCATGATGTAATTCAGTGAAATCATTGAAGACATTTTACCCAAAGTGTTTCCCGCTGATGTTGTCCCCATCAACAGGATCCATAATCAAATTTGGGTAGATGTAAGGATATATGGCTGTCTGACCTATATTTTGCTATATTATATATATATATATGTTATTATACATAATTTATACATATTTGAGTATGTGTTGGGGGATTGCCAAAACCCTTATTCACAGTTTGTTCCAACAAAAATCAGCCGCTTGCCAGGTGCAAGCCGAGGCTAGAAGCCCTAGCGCAAGTCGTCATCCATGGCCGCATGCAAGAGGTCCTAATGGAGGACGACAGTTCCTTGGAATCTATCCTCCTGAAACAAGGGGAAATGTAGGTAAATATACTCCCATCCCATGGAGCATTTGGGTATATATTGGGGTGGTGAGAATCTGCTTATGAAGTTTAGTGGCAAACTTCCGATATACGAACTTTTGGGTAGCCTGACAGGAGTAGTAGTCCTAGCAGTAGTAGTCGTAGCAGTAGTAGTAGTCCTAGTAGTACTAGTAGTAGTAGTAGTAGTAGTAGTCGTAGTCGTAGTCGTAGTCGTAGTAGTAGTAGTAGTAGTAGTAGTCCTAGTAGTAGTAGTCCTAGTAGTAGTAG
>DF239716.1:101611-140780 GCA_000507305.1 Breviolum minutum Mf 1.05b.01 | reverse complement strand
TGGAGTAGTACTTTGTAGTACAGAGTAGTACTGGAGTAATACAGCTCATCACCATGACATCGCATTGCATCACGTGACATGACACAACACAAGCCATTACATCGCATCAAATGACGTGACCATCACATGACCTGACCCCGCAACAGACATCAAGACATCAAAACACTTCACTTCAAAGCACAAAACATCACCACCATGGAACGGCAGAAGGCTCGTTCACAGCAAAGAAATGATTTGGGCATCGCGCTGGTCGGTCGCCTTGCGCACATTCTATAGGCAAATTCTTTCTGTGCTATATAGTTCTTTTCCTTTTAGAAACTTCCGCCCCCGGCTTGTCCGGGCACTACTGGTACCCTCCCTGAAACTAACTTAGCCCCTGGAAATCAAGGGTTGGAAAATGAATTTCCTTGTGGGGCCCAGCCTGGTTTCAGAGGCTATGTTAGTTTCAGGGAGTATAACGAAGTTTGTTAGTGACTAGTCAACCTCCACCCCCCCCTAACGTACACCCTCCCTCCCCCAGAAATTAAAAGGCCTCATGATTTCTGAGGATGGTACCTTACGCGGGGGCTAGGTTGACTAGCCATAGTTTTTGCAAACGACAAAAACGAAACTATGATCATCTCTGATCACTTCCTTGGTTTCAATGGTGTTTTGTGTTCATAATTTGAAATTCGATCTGTTTCTTGTGTTTTTCGTGTGATGTTTTCTTTTCGTATCTATGCATTTGGATGTTTTTTTTTTGTGGGATATGTTCAAATGCTGAGGTCTGGTTTCACACCGGAACGATGGACATCACATTCCTTGAATTGGTCCTTTCACGATCCACAGGGGCAGAGACTTGGATTTGATTGAATCATGGCTAGTCAACCTACCCCCTCCCCCAGAAAAAGGCCTTATTAAGGTCAGTCTTAACCATTGGTTTCCCTTAATAAGGCCTTGTTAAACCATTGTTTCTGGGGGGGGTACGTTAAGGGGGGGCTAGGTTGACTAGCCATGATTGAAGGGTTTTTTTGGTTTGGGGCGAAAGATGTGGGATGATGACAATGGGGTGGCGAATCCACAAAATGTTGGGAGGTGGATCTTTTTTCTAAACCAATTCAGGCTATACATCCCCTCCTGGGAACTAACTGAATATCACTCACAAAAAAACACGTTTGAGAAAATGATTTTCCTTTTTCCAAAAGTGGGACATGTTAGCTACGTTCATTCCTCTTAATGGACTTATACTATTGAAACCAAATGCTGGTGCTGATTTTCCTGCACAGGTGCGAACTTTATTGGTCCACCTTGAACCATGAAAGACGCAATAAAAACCAATCCTCGTGCTCTCCAAGAGTCGTTTATTTGAAAACGGGCCGTGTTGGATACTAAACTCATGACTTCCAAGGGGGCATATTTTCCACTTCCAAACGTTGTTGTTGGAAGGTTACATCATTACATAATGTTACATACCGAGTAAATCCCATTGTTCATGGTTGAAGTCCTTCTAACCACCCTGGGATGCTTCAAGACGTATAAACTATTTGTAGCTTATTTGACAAACAAACGCCCTGGCTCAGTAGTAAATCCTAAGTAAAGTTGAGCAAGCACACTCCGGAAACCTCAGCGATATTAGTCAGTGGGAGGTTCAATCTAGATGGTGGCAACTCAAATATGTTTGGAATTTTCACCCCGATCCTTGGGGAAGATGAACCCATTTTGACCAATATTTTCGAAATGGGTTGGTTCAACCACCAACCAGTAGTCTTGTAGCCTAAAATATGACATTGGCAATTCAAAGCTTTGACATGAAGACTACGCGATGAAGTGAAGAAGCTTCAAGTTTTTGTGTCCAAAATGCTACGAAAGGGATGATTTGCTTGATGCAAGTTGAAGTTGAAAAATTTGGCAATGATTCACCTAGAACATCCTAGAACCAATGTTGGAATCTCTTCAGGGCAATCAAGAAATCATCATGAATATCAAGTTACCTTTCGAAAAACCAAGATGGCCACCTCGCAAGATGCCGGGCCTTGAAAGGAATATGCAATGGTTTTCCACCTAAAATGCTAGTTTGCAGATGTTTTCAGTGTCAAGCTGTGAGTTTGGGGTGTTTTAAGGGGTTGCATCATTCTCCCCAAACATTTGGTCCATTATAAGGAAGCCTTTGTTTGCCACAGCACGAGGTACCACAACATGTTTGCCGGAGGCCCGGTGATTGACCAGGCAGGATGGTCCAGGTTTGGTTTATGGAAACTTGGCGAAGTTGTGGAAATCTAGAAGCCATACTATTCTAGGTGGTGGTTTCAATTTTTTTGTATTTTCGCCCCTACCTGGGGAAATGATCCAATTTGACTAATATTTTTCAAATGGGTTGAAATCACCAACTAGTATTTGGTTTCTTCTCCAAAATAGTTGATATCTTTTTTGCCATTTTTTGGGGTGATATGGCTTGAAGAATACCTGCATTGAAAAACACCTGGAAGTTACGCTCAAAATAGTTGATCACTGATGTGCCATTAAGGGCCTGGAGCTTGGGTGATCTTTTGTTGTTAATTGGAGCCGTGATTGGAGTCAATCAATACTTCCCTGGAAAACTTGGAAAAGTTGAATTGTGGGGAACTCGGGAAGACCAACGTTTTTGATGAAGAAATTATATAACGAGAAAATGATAGAGAATGTTGGTACCAGTTTATTGATAGCTTCACGCTCCAGCAACATGCCATAAGTGTTGGACTCCTACTCCATATGATGTTAGTCTCAGGAGATCCATCCTGATCCTTAAAAATCCAGGAACAGCTGTTCGGCTGGGCTGGACCGGGTGTCTAATTTTATAATTTTGATACGTTTGTCCTGTAGAAAATGTTTATATGGGTGTTTCCTAAAAGTAGTGGTACCCCAATATTCATGGTTTATAATGGAAAACCCTGTGAGCAAATGGATGATTTGGGGGGAAAACCCACCATTTAAGGAAACACGAAACACCCATATCTTTGATCCTTTCCCAAGTGTGTTGAAGCTGGGCAGCTGGGCAGGACGAAAACCTCTACCAGTCAACTGCCAAAGGCGTTTTTGCCTTGAACTCTACAGGCTGGGCCGCCCGGGGTTTTGACCTAAGAATCAAACAGGGCCCGGTTGCCAGTCAGTAAGGCCTGTGTAGCAAGTGCCGAGTGATAAGTGATACAATATATTAGGTGGTGGTTTCAAAAGTTTTTTATTTTCACCCCTATTTGGGGACGATTCTCATTTTGACTAAGAAAACTTAAATTGGGTTGAAACCACCACCTAGTATATAGTATATATAGTAAAATATATAGTGTATATATATATATATGTACCAAGCCTTTTAAGATGCCCATGCATGCGCATACGCATACATGTAAACATGCATTATGGGTTTTCGTCCATTTGCATTGAGATGAAATTTATATTCAACAGATTCAGTTAAGCTATTTAAGATTAGACATTCCAGTATGTTTTTGGTGATATCAGGTAACATCATCCTGAGCTATGTTTTCTAATGATGGGGGGAACTCCTCTTCGATCATGCTTTTCCGGGTCGGTCAGGACTTCGTGAAAGTGGTGTTGATGCTTTTTTCGACTACCTAAGGCAGCAAAGCCTGTCATGATGTTTTGGAATGTTTTCGATCTATACTACGGTGTATATTCATATATAAGCTTATATTTGCACATACGAGTTCAAATTGTGGAGATTCCGATATATTTCTTTACACACAACTTGTTGCGATCACTTAGTACGAACACCCTTTGCTGCATTTCATCAAGCTTCTTCAAGCCAAATTTAGCAAATCACCAGCACCGATAAACAAGGAACAAATCCATGAGAAATCATGAAATACTCAACCAAGCTGATAGAACTGGTTGTGTACACCTAGAGTTCTTCAACCATTTGGTTGGTTTGTGATTTATGTTGGTGGCTTACTATCTTTGGCAACCCTTTCTGAAAGGGAATATAATTTGGAGGATACGAATAGAAGAAGCTGAAGCACCAACTGGCTAACCACCAACTACTGTTGATGGTTCAGAAATCCAGCTAACCGGTTGAATTGAGAATATCCCCGTGTTTCTGGTAGGATTTCATATATTTTCCAAGTGGTTAGCCGGATTTCTTCCACCAACAGTAGTTAACCACCAAGTGAGCAATGAAAAACCCTGGTTGTTTAGTTGTTCAGGGTATAATAAGGAATTCTACTACCCCAGGTACAAAGGGATTATAATAAACCATAATAAGGATCCCTATTAAGCAACCAACATTTCATGGTAAGTAAGGCCGGTCATGTAACCCATAGGCTGATTTCTTGAACCAACTCACCAACCGACACCGTTGGGCCTTTGAGGTCATATACTGTGGCATTTCGAACCACCTGGACGAACGAACAACGAAGTGACCTTAGTTGGAGACTACGTCTTGGGCTCTACTACGGTGCCATCAACCCAAAAAATGAGAATGGTTACTTCCGGTTTTGGGGAAGTTGGGAATGGGCGAAGGAGATATGCCTTGGATGTGTAAGTAGATACGGTACGCCCAAATGTTCTAGTTACTTCTTTGGAACATTTTACGCTTTTTGTTGGTGTGGATGGAAATGTCGTTGCATATTGGGGCGGTACTTTCTCCCACTCCCCAAGCAGCCGATGCCCAGCCCAGGCAGGCAACGCTTTTGCCGTGCATCGACGCACAGGCATCTCGGATGGAAATCTATGGTTAAACGGTAGCATCCAATAGAAAACATCGGCCATGAGAAAAGTTGTGATGTTTAAAAGGAAAATCACCTTGTTGTTGGTTTATAGTAGTTCCACTAATGTTCCTGGGTTAACATTAGACCCTGGAAATTGAATATGAACCCCAAGATGTTGATTTTTGTGAGTGTACCTCCAAGATCCTCCCCTTCAAACTCCCAAAACCTCACCCAAACCTGCTGACCCCTCGAGTTTTGCGCAGGAAAACAAGTTTGGGTGACAAAACTGGCGGAAGATGCTGGTGCTGATTGTGGATATCCAGCTGCTTCCGATGGAGCTCCCTGGTGGCAATGAAACCCTTGTGAGGCGCATTTTAGCAGGACACCAAAAAGGGAAAAAAGAACAGAACTGATGTTGGAAAAAAATCCACAAGGGGAAATATGTTGTAAAGTTTTGGTTTTGGGATTTGAGCTTCCTTTCTGCTGCCTTTCGCACATCACCTAGGTCTTCATTGTTGGTGCCGTGACATGGCTGAAGATAACGGTGTTCTTTTCCAAAAGGGAACTCGGGAAAGCTGCTCCTAAGGTGTTTTTCTTGAAGTGGGTTGTGTTGGTTCCCGCAGAGTTTATATGTATATACCTTATGAGATCTTACAATACGTTATATACGTGTAGAATATGAGAATAAATGAGACTACGTAGATGTAGAGCGTTGCACACATGCAAAGATCCATACAATATGTGTATTTATATATATATATATATGTAGATTCTCTAGGGTGTATGTACTCCGAAATAGATACCAACACCCACGATTTCATAAAATCCACTCCGTGATCCTCCCCATTGACTTTTAAGAAACATGATTCCTTGGTGGTTGTTGTATGTTAATTTCCTACGTTTTTAACAAAGGCATTTCCCCCTTCAACACATGATGGGAAGGACTCCCCCCCCAAGCCCGGCAGCCTCTGCCAGGAGTATAGTCACCAAATGCCAGTGGACGGAGGAAACAAGCGAATCTTTGGTCCCTTGGGCGGAGTTTTTTCCGTGGGCCCAGAAGTTACGCCCGGGGGTGGCTGGGTTGTAGAAGGACACATTTTGTTCGGGGAACATCATGTAAATGGCATGGTGATATTGATAAATGAGAAGGTTTGAGTTTTGAATGTATAATTTGAACATATAAATTTATGGCGATGGAGAGGGAAAGAGAGAATATATATACTGTACACCATATCTGTATGCGCCATTACAATTACCATTATCACATGTTCACATTTTTGTCATCCACTTGATATGCAATGCGACTTGAAGCGGTTTTCAATCATCCAATCGTAGGGAGAATTGTGGTATCCTTGGGATGGGGGCCCCTTAATAATCAACCCCATTTGAATACACCTTATAAAGTGCGTAATGTGTATATTTATTGGGTATGTCATATATCCCCTTGGGGGTTTAACAGCTAGGGTACCACCATCCCCAAGGGTCCCCCAGCATTTTCCCGATCCAAGCAACCCAAGACCGACCCTCTCAGGTCTCGATGTGAAAAATGGAACGAAGCTTTGGGTAGCTCGGATTCGACGGTTTTTGTTGCCATTGCTTCAGTACGACCTTCCCGGTTGAAATCTTAAGATCTCAATGGGTAAGGTAATGGACCATCTATACGGACCGGTGGTGGTTTCAAATATTTTGTGTTTTCACCGCTACATGGGGAAATGATCCACCTAGTATATCATGGAAGTTGCGCTATCTACTCTTGATTTGCTGTAGTTTGGTACTTTTGTTCATTACATGTTTGCAAAGAAGTGGTACACACCTGAAGTTTAAGATAGCCCCTGAAAAGTTACCTTCCCAACAGGGAAAGGTTTGTCTTCGAACCATCCATATCTTAATTAAGCTTCGGGGGTGTAATTTACCAGCATCATGGATGGAAAATGTGCCCTCCAAACTTTCATTCCATGATATCCCATCATTTGAATCACACATTCTTTGGAGGAGTTCTTCCTGCCAAAGCGATTACCCTCCCTGATACTAACAGTTCGCTCCTGAAAATGGATGCTTGGAAGACACGACTACTCTCCTGTCCAGGTTATCACAACCCCAATATACCTAGATGCCCCATGGGATGGGAATATTCACCTACATTTCCCCTTGTTTCAGGGCCAAGTTACTGTCGTCCTCCATTATAGGACCTCTTACAAGGGAATTATCTTCCACCAAATCCCCCCCTTCGTCCCTTGGGAAACCTCAGCACCATTGGACCCGAAAATCAAAAACCTTGACGCCGAAACTCTCGAGGAATTCACACCGGACGCCGCCGTGTGGAACTTTGCTCCGCTGTTTCCGGGCCCTCCTTATGCCTCTCAGGATGAAGTTGAATCCAAAAGTTGGTGTGTTTTTGTTCAGCCTTCAAAAAATGGTGGTTTTCGGGGGCATGTTTTTTGGCCAAACCCAAAAAAACACGTTTCAACAGATTCTTCGTGGTTTGAATTGAAACTCCTGAAATACCATTGTTCAGTTGCTTTATCAATGTTTTGCCAAGTGTTTGTTGAAATGAATAGACCATTTTTGCAAGACGATTTCGGAAGTACCAATTGAAGCCCAAATGGTCACTACCTACGGACACACAGCAAGGGCACCACTTGATTCTGGCCCAAACTCAGGCTGGAAGCACGGTTTTTATGGATTTGGCCGGTGGCACCTATCGTTTGAATGTGAAAACAGGCACTGTTGATGCGGGGTAAACGTGAGAAGATGGATCTGTTTTTTTTATCGGAGTTTGAAGTATATAAGTACTATTTGTCGATGGTTGGATGATGGGTTTTGTGGGGGGAGATGGTAATTTTGAATGCCAAACTGAAGAGACCAAAAATGAAGCTAAAGGTGCTTTTTAAGATAATCGTCATATTTTTGCAAGAGAGGATGGTATAGTTACATAAGATATAATATAACAGAATCTAGTACAACAAGTTCCCTTCATAGGTCCCCTTCATGGGTATTGCTCGTGAGGGCCAGCCCCATGAAGTGCAATGAAAGCAGAAACCGCTTGTGAATTTCGGTCATTCACATCTCCATGTTTGCCCACAAGCAATAGAGACCCCATCTCCATGTTTACCAAGCATTAGAGACCCCATCCCCGTGTTTCTGGCAGCTTTGTAGATGACTCGAAGATTTGAGATTTGCTTTGCCGTGTCTCATGCCATCATTGCCTTGAACTTGAACTAAGATTTTTGTTTCAAAAACAAGCTGCCTTCCAAACAAAAGTTTCTGTTCTCACCTTCATGTATACCAGGTGTGTTGGGATGAACCTCCTTGAAAAACACACAGTGGCCACAGACATTCAGAAAGCCCATCTCTTTGGGTTGGGTTGATGTTTGGAAGCGTCCGGAGGCCAGCAATTGTGGAAACATTTGCCGCAAACTTCTCGACAATCCTTTAGTGACGGTGGTGCCGGCTTGGGACCTGATATGGCAACCTGGCAATTTTGGATGATTTTTTGCTCCTTGGGGAGATGGGAGAGTAACCGAAAACCACCACAATGGTGGTTTCGTAGTAAAGGAATCCTTACAAAATGGCCTTGAGGATAACTTTAGTTGGCCAGAATGCTCTTTTTATATTTACTGTATATATATATACATATTGTACCTATGTATTTACTTTTATTCATACAGGGGTTGCCCCTCGCCCAGCACAGTCAGCACCAGGATTGTCGCATTTTCAGTCGGGATCCGTGCCTGGGAGGGCAATCTACCTAATAGTTTGCATGTATACACTATACACTGGTCAATTTATATCCGTTGGTTGCATTTATGTGATGTATATATCATATCCCCGTATCCTACATTAGACATGTTACAAAACAGCATCTCTTTCTTCACCCGCACGGCCTCATCCTAGCGAATGCAGGTCTATACATGCAGCAACTTTGGCGACAACGCTGGTACAGCGCCTTGCTTAATCCAGTAGTTTTGTCGTGTTTCGGAGGTGACCAACGCGTCCAAGGATCTTCCTCAGGGATGCGGTTTTTCCATGATGTTCCTCTAACAAGTCTATAAGGTTTATAAACGGTTTATATATATATATAATACATTTCCCAAACACAGTGTGTTTTCAAAAGTGACCCAGACGTTTTTGACACAACATAGATGTCGACATGATCACTAAAAGCTCTCTTGGCGTCTCCAAGAATCGCCAGTCAAGCATACTTTGGCCGGAACCTCCTCCAATTTCAAACACACTTTTGGCATTCTCTTTGCATGTGCTTTTTGGGGCTGCCATTGTTTTCACCAAGGAAGGAACAACTGGCATGGTGCGAGCTATCAACTTGTCATTGGGATCCGAGGTTTGGTACAAGGCACACTTGCGGAGAGATGTTCTGGAGAGAAAAAACACGGCTTCAAAACCTCTGCAACAGGTCATCTCTCAGTTCTG
The DNA here is from genome assembly GCA_000507305.1 of Breviolum minutum Mf 1.05b.01. NCBI lineage: Eukaryota > Dinophyceae > Suessiales > Symbiodiniaceae > Breviolum > Breviolum minutum. The sequence goes on along the minus strand of DF239716.1, from coordinate 131,676 downwards.
TCAAGAGTCAAGAGCCACTTTCATGGTCACAGTGACCTATTTGAATGGGTCCAGTTTTGCAGAAGTAGATCATTGTCAGTTCCGTTGGTCAGCGTGTGGGAGGAAGTCATGTTCCAAGTTCCATGTGGTTATGATGTTTCAATGATTTTTCACACGCCTTTGCGAGATTCCTATCTCTTCCATGTTTTGAACCGTCATTGCCACTGGCGCAGTTCACCGCGATGCCTTGTAATACCTATCCTTCAGTCCCGTGGCTGTATCAACCGGAGATTTTTTGAAGTGGCCCAGGGAAGGGGACATCAGACACGATGAAGCAGTTGTGCTATTCTTGGTGGTGGTAGTTCTGAGGGATTTGGAGAGCTAGTTAGTTGGAGCAGATGAATCAAGAAACATAGGTTACCAAAATCACTAGGTAGCTGATGTTGTTGGTTGCACCTCCAAACGAAAAGATGTTTTTCATTGTTCTTCTGTTCCCCTTATAAGATAGCACTTTGTTCGGCTGATTGGCGAACAATAAAGCTGCAGATAAAGCCTGCATGCGTTCTTTACTTAGCAAGTAGTTTACGTAGTTTATCTCTCTCTCCCTCTCCCTTGCTTGTTGTTTATTTAATTTCTGAAAGAGTATGAATTTATATATGCATACATATTCAGGTATATTTACCAGACACTGCGCTAAGGATTGCATACTTCTGTTTGTGTTTGTGTTGATTGATTCATCATGTGTTTTCTTGAAAGCACTCGAAGAGTGTGTTGTGATGAAACTGCTGCAAACTTGGGGTACAGTTCCATGTTGCCAGGAATACTGGGGTGCAGAAACACAGACAACGATGCAGGTTCCAGTCCTTTGCACACTTCTGTGTACATGATCTCTTTTAGGTTTATAATCAACACATCGAGAAAACTCTTCGAGCCACGGGGTCTTTCACTTCTCCATCAAAAATTGAATGGGACCTTACCAATGGACCCCTAGGTAAGTTGCTAGAGCTATGAGATACTCAGGTTTACGGGTCCATTTAGTGGGTCCTGTTGGAGATTTCTTGGAACTTCCTCTTTTTACGTTTCTACATCCCTTTTGCACCGGCGTTTTTTTGTCGAGATTGTTTGGTCCTGGCGAAAGGTGGTAGGTATAGGCAAAATTAAAGTCCCCCGTTTATAGAGATCCCACGTGTAATGCTTGCCTTGTAGAAAAAATAACAAAAATCTAGAAGGTCCCCCACCTTTCCCTAGAAGCCCCGAAATCTTCCATTGATTTTACTGTTGGTACCCTCCCGAAGTTTAACATAGACCCTGAAAAGTTACCTTTCCAATAGTCTAAATAGTCCTCCAACCCACCATTTTTTCAGGGTCAAGCTGTTAAACTTCGTGGGTGTATCTGTTCTAGGTGGTGGTTTCAAATATGTTTTATTTTCATCCCGAACCTTGGGGAAATGATCCAATTTGACGAGCATAGTTTTCAAAGGGGTTGGTTCAACCACCAACTAGTGTTGATGAGTTTAGAAAAAGATCACTCACCAAAGCTTACCACCCATAGAACGAGAAGCAGCTTTTTAAGGTAGGTCATATCGCCAATGTGGACCGCCTGGCTGTGGTCGTGGCACCAGGATCCTTTATGGGACAGGAGCGCCTCGTTTTTTTTTTCGCACCAACAAAAACGACATGTTTGGATGACAAATGAAATTTCCAGAGCTGAAAATCTGCCCAAAAAATCCATGAAAACATGATACTGTAAATGTCTTTCAGAACACAAAAAGATATATAATCTCATATCTTCTAGATGCTACGGGGTTCAAATGGAAAGCTAAACGGTGGGAAAATACCCCAGGAGATAAAACTGGAAATGCCATGAATTGGATGTTATTGGCCAAAATGGCTGATCTTTTCTTCAAGACCGTGCGTGCATGGCTAGGATGACGACTTTGCTTGGTGAGAGACGTGAGATGAGTTTCCGGATTTTTGTAGGGTGTTTGCCTGTAATAAGTGATGATCACATCCCTAGACAGACACATGTCTTCCAACTAGTTTCACGATTAGATGCAATATAGATCAATATGACTAATTGAAAGCCATTTGTCAAAACGATCAGAAGCTACATACACAGTTACATACTGTACCTTTTTGTATAACCCTTTTTTTGATGTGTCTCAAAATTCTGGTGTGCTCTAACCTAACCGCAACAACAATCCTACCGAGGAACTTACATGGAGAGATATTGGCCTTGGACGCATATACAGGTGACAGCAACCATGGGTTTGGGCCTATTTGGGCCACGGGGAACTTGGAATTTTTGGGAGACTTTGGTGTGAAATTTTTGAATAAATATCTGGCAAGCTTGGCAAATATCTCAGGTGGTTGCAATTATGTTATTGTGCGAAAATCGTACCCCAAAAGGATTAAATGGTTTGAAACCACCACCTATAGTCAGGATGGTCTATGTTGAATTTCCAAAAGTATGGTGGGTAATCATGGTTTTCTTTGTTTTAATGTTTTTTCCAGAGTAACAAAAATCCAAATTCGAAACTTGGAGCCTTGAAATTCTGCAGTATTTGTATCACCTGGTGGTGATTTCGGAGTGATTTAGAGTTGAAATGGATTTCCTGATTACATCTTAGGTACAGGAATGACTTCAACATTTTGTTTTGGCTGTTTTTTGTTCGTTCTCATGGATAGGCTTGGACTAAGTGAAAATCATACAGGAAATTCTCCTCTTCCAACTTTTGCACCACCTGCATGGGGTGGTGCCTCACTTGATATTTTTGTTTGACCCTCTTTGTGAACAGATGTGGCAGTCCAGCTTTTTTCTGCCAGCTCCTACTAGAAATGTGTGCTGTTTTTTTGTCAACTTTTTTCTGGTTGATTTTTTTATTTTCCAGCAATGGGGTTAAATGGTTGCTGGTTTCACTTTGGTGGTTCAGCCTAGGCATATCTCCAACTACCAATGCCTCCCAACCCACCAACGGATTCACTGAGTCAGCATGATAGTTGGCACCGAGCTGTTTTGGGAAGTAACACCCCGAAAAATAAAAGAACAATAAAGAACCCCTAAAAATCAAGGAAGTTGGAAGTTTGGAAGATGACCTTGTCCTTTTCAAATGGTCCCTATTTTGTGTTCCATCTTAATTTTCGCCGGGGGTATTGCTTTTTTTCTCGACATTTTTCGTAGCCATCATGATATAGCAAATGGAGATCTTTGAACTTTTCGCCAGAAGTTGATTGAAGCAATCACGGCGTCATTTGCCAAAGAAGACCTGAAGGTTGGTTTTTGCTTTAAGATCCAGGCAATTCCTCTCAAATTAACCAGATTAAGATGATTGTTGTTGCTTGCTTGGTGAAATGTGAAAATTCATTCAGACAGTATTAAATGCGTGAAATATGTTTCCTGTCGTTGGTAAAAGTGCCTTCTTCAGAAAAGTATGAAGCTGGGCAAGGATCTGTGATCCATTTACTCTCCAGCAGGCAATGAATGGTATGAAGTGGTACTGGATAATTCTCCATCAACTTGTTGACCCATATTTCATGGCTAGTCAACCTACTCCCCCCCCCCACGTCCCTTCCGGAGAAATAAGGGTTCAAAAAGGCCCTTCTGGGAGGGGTACGCTAGAGGGGGGTAGGTTGACCAGCCATGAAAGTTCCAAAGGCATCGTGTTTCTTAACCCATTCTTACCCGCTTGATCCAACGTATCCAGGAGAACAATTATGGCGTCACATTGTGAAGCCCTATAGTGGTCCTTTTGGCCAAGCAGCTGGGGATATGGAAGGAGCTCTTCCACGCGCACTGGATGGCGTTTCACCCATTTGCCTGCCAGCAACTTGGTGATGCAAGTTGGGGTTTGGATGATCAAAACATAGCAATCAAAGCGCAAGTCTCTATTGTGAGAACAAGGGCACTCATTGCAGGGTACCTCATCAAACGGAAAAAAAAGATAACAAATAAGTTGAAATAAGATTTCAACAAATATTTTTTTTGATTTGTTTTGATTTGTTTTGGCTGCTAGACTGCAAAATGTATTGTGGGGTCCGAAAATTGGGATATGTTTTTTTATTTTATTTTTGTTACTTCTGTTTTGGGTGCTAGACTACAAAATGTATTGGGGGTCCGAAATTTGGGATATTTTTTATGTTTTTTATTTTTTATCATTTTTATTTTTATTTTTATGTTTTTTATTTTTTCTCATGTTTTCCTATTTTTCCGTATTTTTTCTATGTTATTTTATTTGTTAATATTTGTTTCTATTATTTCTATTTTTTGCTATGTTTTGTGATTTTTTGATTTTTTTTGGTTTTTCCATATTTTTCTTATTTTCCCTATTTTGGCTTCGGCTGTGGTGGGATACCCTGTAGTGGGGTACCCAACCCTCATGATTGAAATTCTTGTCTACTCTTCACGAAAAAACCAAAAGACTAACAGATGGTTCTTAAGTTGAATGGAAATGTCTTTGGGGGGGTCCGGGGAAATCCAAATGCTTGTTATTCCAAGTCGTGACCTTCGAAATTTGAGTGGTTTCGCAAATTTCTACTCCAATTTCATAACCTCCATATGTTTACCAGTCTTCAACCCCGATTGACGGGGCCCTTTGAGTTGGAGATTGGAGGGAAAACTCGCAGAAAAACCCAAAAAAACGAAGATGATCTGAGAGCAAAAAGGTGTGAAGATTCACATTTCCACATGGTTTTGGTAGATTTCAATTTCTTCAAATGTTTATTGTAAGAAATGAGATTGCAGTTTTTTGTCTCACCCCAGCCATGTGATTTTCATGGATATTTCGGTTTGGCACAACTTAAATCATCTCTTCCAAGGCGCATTGGAGTGCTCCGATCATTGATGGAGATGGCATGGTCATAGTGGGACGCTCTGATGGAAACATGTACAAGGCCAAAGCGCTCTGATGGCTTTTTAGATGTTGCCATGTAGCAGTTGGTGTTGACTGGTGATGCATGATTTCGGTGTCTCTTCAAGTTATCACTACAAATGGTACGCTAAGAAAAAGATGCAAGATCTCATTTTTGTTATTAAAGTGTGGCCATTCATGGGTGAATTCCTTTTCCCAAAGCCATTGGGACTGGCTCTGTTGGGGTGGTTTGTTGTGGAGGTCTATGGTCCTGCAGCCAGTTTCAAAGGCAATTTGAAGGTGTGACCAACTGGCGATTGCCAAAAGAGGAGGATTTGAAGGGTGAAATGGTGCATGTAGATCACATCTTAATGGACTTGTCAGCGGGTACACAGAGATTTCAGTTTTCCTGGGGAACATGTTCATAGCTGAAGTTGTGGTTGTAATTTGTCGTGGTACTAGGTTGATAGGTAGCATTTGAACCATCAAACAGTTTGCAGTTTCAAAAATACATGTGAATGGCGTGAATGTGTCATTTGTCAGGTGTGGCCTATTTCATTGCCTCAACAAAATGCCAATCTTAAAAGCTTCTTACCTCGAAAAATCCTTGCAACAATTTCTATGCTACTGGGAAAACCCTTTGCCTTCTTTAATTCGGTAGCGAGGATTGAAGGTTTTGGGGTTGAAGATAAGAAGATTAACAACTGATAAACCTTGAGATCTTGTCAGGTGTATCACCCTTGGATTGTCAGGTGTACCACCCTTGGATTGTTTGGTGGCCACTCGAAGCAGTAAGAATATTGTCCTCCAGTTGTGTGTGTGTGTTTTTTTGGGGGTGACACTTAACATCGTGAGCAATTTTTATCACTTCCTGATGGCTGGGGTTGTTAGGCGCGTGCAATGCGAATCGCGTTTTGGGCTACCTGAATGATTCAAAGTTGAAGTTACCGAAGTTTTGGGATACAAGTTACCTTAAGGTCAAAATAGATGGCTTGCCGATACCAAAAGGTAGATTAGTGAAGGGTCAATAAAATCCAATATGTAACTGTGCCATGTACTTTTCAACTACTGCAATTACAAACCCTCCAAATCCCAAAGTTTGAAACGAGCCGTTTCTCCCACTCGTTTCTCCCAAAATGTTGAGGTCAGGACCCGTCAAACTAAACATCCCAAAAGAACCTGGATTGTCCTGGGATATCCCCCCTCAGTTACAGTGGCAAATCAAGCTTTAGCTTGGCATCCGCCTTTAATCAATGTGTCATGAAAATCCTGGTGGTGATAATTCGCAGTTAACGTCATCCTTGATTCGGGGGGATGTTTCGCATCCCGAATCGCTTTCATTGACAAGACCAGGATGTCATTTGCCACTGCTACCTGGGGTTGGGGAAGTTGGTGAGGTAAAAACATGCATCCCCTGATGGAAAATAGGTAGGAGGTATTAATACTTGGGAATGTAGTGATTTTCTATTTCCAGGACATCGGGGGATGTTGGTGATATAGGTTCTAATGCAATTCATCTCAAGCAGTGTTAAATTGGTAGTTTTCATTCAGTTTTCTATTCGTAGATCCCAAATTATTTAATATAATTTAATACGGGATTCCTCGCACAACCACCAACAAAAACAAAATCCCGGATGGTCATCCAGAACGCTGCGAAGCAGCTAAGCAGCTAGTGCCTGGTAGGCTGAGAATATGACGGTAGACTCTGGAACTGTTGCAGAAGTGGTCCATTTGGGATCCGCCTTCCTTCATGGAGCATTGGCAGCATCACCCAACTTGTTTGCCATCTCATCCTGCGAGCCTTGGCATATACACAATAAACTGGGTGGTGGCAACTCAAACATTTTTCATTTTTACCCTTACCTGGGGAAATGATCCAATTTGACGATCATATTTTTCAAATGGGTTGGTTCAACCACCAGCTAGTAAACCTTTGGGTTGATTTGTTGGCATGGTGCGACGTTGGGGAGACTGAGAGATGTGGGCGAAAAATTCGTGCTTTGCTGCTGGAATAAAAGTATGTTCAAGTGGCAGTAATAGACATTTACATACCACAGGGAAGATGATGGATGACAAAGATCTTTCTGAGGTATGTGAACTTGGTGGCTAGTTTGGGTGATTTTGGAAGTAAGGTCGTCCCCAAAAATTGACATAGCACCTGATAATTAGGGGTGTGGAAGATAGGTACCTTATCAGACGGTGTCCAAAGCGGTGCCAGGTGTGTTTTTTGGGTTGAGACATGTTGAAACCTCGAACTTGAAAGGCGCATATAGATGAAGGACACCAACAAAGGGGTCACAACATGCAAGACATATGCAAGAGACTGTGGGCATTTGTGATGTGTGATGAACAAGGCTTGTTAAGATGCGTGATGGTTCTTCTGGTGTCATGAAGATGTACCCTTGAAGTGCATCACGTTTCAAAATTGAGGAGCTAGCAGCTAGATGGTGGTTTCAAATATCTTTTAGGTTCACCCCTACTTTGGAAAATGATGCAATTTGTGGAAAATGTTTCAAATGGGTTGGTTCAACCACCACCTAGGAAGTCGTATTGATATTCCTTTCTTGTCCCCCGTTGCCTCGGTTGATCCCATTTTGAGGACACGTTGTATGTCTTCAAGCAGCCTGGATTTTCAATGCTGCACCCGGTTGATCTTTACGCGGATGTGGAAGGAAAAAACCAACAAAGAAAATCTTACAGTACAAGTACCCCCAACCTGAAACTAACAGCGAGTTTACCCCTGAAAATCAATGGTTGGTTCAGATGAATACTTTCGCGTTTGGGAAGGCCCAGCCTATTTTCGGAGGGGATAAACTCAAGGCACCTGACCTGACTAGACCTCCATTCGGAGGTGGGCAGGAATTGTGCCAAAAAATGAGTCTACCTAGTAACATTTGACATAGACCAGTGGATGCAGGATGCACCTGTTTTTTTCCTCTGATTTTTTGCAAGTGTTATGTCAAATTTTGTTGGGCATATAGCTTGATTGGAGATTACATTCCCATTGTAGCATTTTAGAAGGAATTTTGATGGATTCTCCACTGATGATTATCCCTCCATATCCGAAAATGCTTCAGGGTTCAGAAGACTGCTAACTCTAAAGTTTACTGTATACCCTTCATCTTGACAAAATCGGTTCATTTTTCCGGGCAAAAAAAATGCACTATGGGAGGAAATGATGCTCCTCCTATTCAAATGATCTTTGGGATCAGGTCTTGGGGCTGTGGCCGCTCTCACTCCTTGACTCGACCCGCTCAGGAAATGATGAACAGGAAAGGAGTCGTGAAGTTCAACTGAAAACAGAGAAAACGCGAAAGAAAACATGGAAGATGCTAAGCTAGGCACTTTTTATCGTGAGGGTTTCATGATGTATTTCTTTGTTGTATATTAAGGAGCTACTGATGGTAGTCTTTGATGGCTGTCTCATCTAAGTGCCTTTGTAAAAAAGGTAAGAAGTGTCGTGTCAATACATAGGGACCTCAACATAGGACGATTGCGGAAAAGATCGATGCCGGCGGGGGTGGCTGTGAGACTACTATCAGGGGATATTTCAATCGGTTTCAGATTGGGATAGTCGCAAAAAAGACTGGGCCGCAAAATAGAGTCGCGTGACTCTTTTCTCAAGCAGCAAGATATTTTGGATTTATGGCAATGTGCATATTGCAACAATACATATAGGATAATTTATATGATTTGAGATATGCATATATATTTATGTATGTGTGGATAAATATGTATAAAAATATGTTGGCTTGATGGTTGCTATCACCCATGCTGGATCTTTCCACATCTTATCCCTTTTGCGGGTAGGATTTTTTGAAAGTTGGGCTTAGAGAGTTTCCGACGGGGGAATTGTTGCTGCAGGCCCCTCCCCTTGCCCGAAGCAAGATGTTGTGTTTCTTCATCCCGAAAATTAGGCAAGATGAAACCCACTTGGGCGACATTGTTTCTTGACCAATAACATCTGACATCATCACGTATTTTGTTTTCGATTCAACTGGTTTGGTTCAAGAACCACCTATTAGAATACTATATATATATATGTATTTATTTATATACAGATGACCCGTTCCAATTGGATTTGTTTAAGGTCCTCAAACCCTACGGCCCTACAATAGCGGGCCAAGCCTCTTCACAAAACTGGTTTTTTTGATTTCACACCAAAATTGGTCTTCTGAAAAAACGTATTGAAAAGTTGTTGATGTTGTTGTGCCCCCAAAAGGTTACTTATTTTCACCACAGCTAGGATGATGTATAGGGGTTACTGGGGTATACCCTCCATTCAAACTAACAGTTTGTCCCTGAAAAATAGACCAGACCCCAAAAGGAAATTTCATCTTCCAACCATCAATTTTCAGAGGCTATGGTAGTTTTTCAGGCTTGCACCGAAACAGAGCCTCCATTCCTGCAGATCTTCTTAGGTCACCTGCTACTTCACTTCCAAACGTCGAGTCCTTCGCAAAAAAAGGCTTGGGTGTCAGATTCGTTGAGCAAGGTTTCACTATGTGAGATGTGCAGGGAACACAATGGTTTTTGTCAATCTCGGATATTCACATGTTTAATTATTGCTCATGTATATACTGTTGATGTATGTCATCTAATCTATAATTTTTGGTATGGTTTGCGTGAAAACCACTTGTCCTTCCAAAGTCAGAAAAGGTTGAAACAAACGGTGGGTTGGTGTGATAACTTCAACCCATCCTGAAAACAAACAACTTTCGGTCTAGAAGGTGGCTGTCATCTCTGTAATTTTCCAACAGATCAGTACGGTTCCAATAGCTGGTGACCAGTTACCATCTTCAACACTTATGTGTACATCACCATATTTGGATGGTTGGTTACAAGCTTTTAACATGAAGATGCTGAGGTTGGCCAAGATCTCCAACCAGCTGTTCCATCTTGATTCATTCATTCAATAATTCCTACCTTCACACGTCCCAATCTATTGCTGCTGCGGTCGCACCTATCTGATTAACACCGTTGGTTTGTAGATGCAAGAAACAGCTTATGGGTTTAAGCAATCTTGTTTCTCTTTGGGGTTCCTGGTGTAAGATAAGCGGAATTATTGGATAGGGAAGGTTCGTAGGCAAAGCCTCCCAAGTTTTGATGGCTGATCCGATCCATCGTCTGAGGTGTCAGCAGCCAAAGTCCTTAAAGTGCGAAAGAAAAAGTCGAGAAAAAAACGAAAAGTGGGGAAGAAAAGCTGCAGGTGTTTCTGGCTCACCAATTTTTAAACGACTAACAAAAAGATGAATCCGTAGCCAAATTCTGACCGATTCGTGGTGTCATTTCCTAGGGGGAATGGTTGCAAGATGACATCTGGAGCAACCCACATTTTCAGGCTCCCACATCCATATAGGTGCCCGTTCCTCAAAATCACCGTGATTTGCAGGGCATACCCTTTGATACCTCGCAACTTCTTGGTGATTCTGCGGGTACAAATACGCAATTTACCGAATTTGATACCGTATTTGATGGGGTGCTCTTCAAGATGAAAATGGAATGAATTGGATGGGTAAGTTTGAATTTCGATTCCTAGCATTTCCTAACATAATTTTTGACAAAATCTTGGGGAAAAACATGGAAGAAAAACCATCCATGAACCACACGATGAATCAGATATGTTCTTTTGGACTTTTAGGTCGTATCCCCAAAAATCAATCCGACAAGAGACGGTCTCTAAATCCTCTCATTCCGTTTGGAACACGTGCAGTGTTTTGTGGCAGTTTAGGGCAGTTGCCATGGTAAACTGAGAGTACACTACATTTGTTTGGCTGATGTTTGTCTAGATATGAGGGCAACGACCCAACACAAATTGTTGGGGAAAGGATTCACAAAGCACGTGAATGCGGGTTGATGCCAGTGCACCTGTTGCCATGTCAGATCCTTGTACCGTCCATGACTATCAAAGCTGGAACGCAACATTGGAGCTATGCAAGCAGAACATGTTTGTTAGGATAGGTGTGGTGATTGCAGGCTAGTGACTTAATCGCAGGTGTATGCGCATCAGCAAAGATATCCATTACAAGGGATGAAACAGATAGAGCTGTAACTGTAAAGATGTTAAATTGGCATAGATTGTCATGGAAACATTGTGCAACATTGTGAAACAATATAGATCGTATATTCCATAATTGTATGGGTTTGGTATTGGTATACCCCCGATTGTTCAAAATTACTCGCACCAGTAGTCATATTTAGCCCTTTCCAGCTTAAAAACTGTTGCTGCATTAGAATTTGAGATTACAATTGAGAGCACGTCACAATGCAGTCTATCCAGCCCACGTTTTGTTTGTTCAGACCAACCACAGTATATAATATGTCTGGTGTTCGATTTGCAATGTCCCCAGTGTCACATGTCGAATGCTCAGAGACACCCTCGGTGCAGTCATGGCCAGTCACGACATCAACATTTCAAAACCGATTGCATTCTCACATGTTGTGGAGCGTTTGCTGGAGAAGCTGGTGGCAGACTCAGTTGGGCTTGGAGTGCGGGAATGAGCACAGGGGATGTTCAGGTGCGAACCTACATGTTTACTTTTACATGCAAGTATACATGATGTGTTGATGAAGGAGTGAGTCAACCCATTACATACATATATACTTATGTAATCTTATGTATATATATATATTTGTATAATCTATATTGTTTGCAGAATATAGATATATATATATATATATACATATGTGTGTGTGTGTGTTTGTAAGTACGTTTGTGTGGCCATGATTATGCTTTGCTTGAGCACAATCAAATTGGGTCTGGGTTTTTATGGAGATGAAGTCTGTTGAAACAATCATGGAAGCCACTCACGGGCCATTAAAACCCTGGAAACTTCGGAGCTGAGAAAGTATGGCGTTTCTGAGATTGAAACTGCTTGTTGTTTTTTTAATATCTGGTAATAAATTTGGGATGAAGTGCATATGATCTAAGATATGATTCTTGATTATTCTGGTGCATTCTTGAGTTTTGAGTTTTGAAGTATTGCACTACTCGCCTGAGAACTAACAAGCAGCCGAGTGTACTCCCAGAAGATGTAGCTGGTAGCTTCTCAAAGTGCCTCCACGCATTGCTCAGGTGTTGGTTGCTGTTTGCCGCCACGGCCAGACAACCGAAAGGGACGGAATGGTGATGTAGTTTTGAAGCAACAACGCAGAGTCGTTTTGCCATAGCAGAGTTAAGATTTGTATAGACTTGTGAGATTCAATGAGGTTGAACCAGAAAAGGGTTACAATCGATAGATCGCAGTATTGTACAACTCACAACTGAAGTACCATTTCCATCTATTCAACCTATTTCAGCAGCCAGATCAACCACTGTAGTTGGTGTTTCGTAGTCCCGCAAGCGTCGATGATGAAGTTCATCCAAGCCAGTCCGATACAGCCTGAAATCGCAGGGGTGCTTCTTGGTCCATGCTCAGGAACGAGGCTTGTAGCAGAGTTGGGATGGGGACGAACATGTCAAAATGTACCTGTACATTTAGGATAACCTACAACTATGTTTGCATACATGTTTCTGCCCGGCATACATTTACGAACAGATTCATGACTTATGTAACATGAATATGTTTATACAACACCGACAGAAGCTCATCAGACCAAAAAGTTGACGCGCAGATGAGACTAAAATCAGCATTTCGACTTTGGAAGCGCATGATTTTTTCTCCCCACATTTTGCCACATATGCATGATGCATACGCAATGTGCAAGGACATATTTTAAATGTATCCGGAAGAGGCAAGATTGCATGAAAAATAGTTGGTTGGAGAATCAAGTTTCAAGATTGTTCAATTTATTCACCTATACATTGATCAGAATTTTGAATATATGCCCTTTTGGCCACTCCCAGATTTCTAGGGTTACCTCAAGCCTGGGACTTGACTGAAGATTCAGGACTTGGATGGGAAGCACACACAGGAACCAGATCAGGTATTTGCAAATCCTTTACAACTAACATCAACTAACTACCCTCCGGGAAACCAGACTATATAATATATCCATATACATTTCCCACCTGGGGAACAGGAAAATGATTTCATCTTCAAAAGGTTTTCTCAGTGCAATGGTACGGGGGTATTGCGTTCCTTGCAGAGCATGAAGATCAAATCTCACCTCTTTCACCCAACGAAATGTCAGGGGAAGTCCCCCCCCTATACTTGGATGTCCCAGGAAGTTAGTAAATGGCTAGTAAATGGCTTATAACCTACTTGTAAGTGGGATATATCGGGGTTATAACCCATTTACTACCCATTTACTAACTTCCTGGGACATCGGGAGTCCCTGCAGAAATCCCCTATCCCCAACCAAACGGCCCCAGTGCCACGTGGGGCTGCTGCGGATTTGTTGCGAGCTGTAGCGCAAGCGGAGCGGTTTGAGGTGCCGCGCTTCTATTTGTTTTTTGTGGATCTTTTGTTCGGGTGAGGAAAAAACATGGTGTAGTTCAGAATGTTGAAGCATTTCAACTTTGGTGCTCTTGAAAAAGATCTTGTTTTTTTCCAAATCGTTTTTGATTTGGAATGATTTCCCTGGCTCCCCGTTTTTGAAACGAAAATTAGATTCACGTGGGTTGAAATTTCCTATCCTAGATATCCTAGTCATAGGGTGCGATTCCAGGTGGAGCTAAGAGGGGATGATGACCTCGAAAGGCTCACTTGACATGTCGTGGACAAATAACCCAGGAATCCATCAACTCCTTTTATTGGTGATGATCATCCCACTTGTATGGAATCCGTATAATGGATTATAATGGGCATATAAACCCCTACTATTGGCTTAGTAGTCTAATGATTAGGTCGGGTGGTTTCAAAGACTTTTTGTTTTCACCCCGTTCAAATTTGGGATTCATGATCCAAGAATGACGAGCATATGTTTTTAGATGTCTGTTGAAACCAACCAACTAGTAACTAGTAACTGACATTGGCAATGTGGAAATTTCCTCATGATCATCTCTGAGTCATCGCGATCCGACAATTTCATTTCTCGGTGATTTAGTGGGTGAAATCCTCCATTTCAGGATTCAATCATTCTACCCAACTGGCAACATGTAGTTCACCCAGATTTGTTGATGAACTCTCAAGGGTTTTGAACATTTACGACTGAGATGTTTTTTCTGATCCTTGACAAGCAGATCGTCTCAGTTCCATCATTTCAAGTCCATGAGGCAGCGTTGCTGGAATGTCGGAAATCCTTGCAGGTGCTGCTTTTATTGAGAAAATGTGGTGAAGATGACCTTGGACTGAAAATCCATGAAATGTATGTGGATGCCTGTGCATTTTCATTTGTATGTATGCAAAACATGTTATAGCAGAGATCATGCAAGAAGGTGTGCTGTAATAAGAATCCAATTAAAAGGAGTAAAACCATGTCGATGGGCTATGAAAGCATGTGAAGTTCTGCGAAGTGGCAGTTTTGAAGCTTACGCTTGCTCTGACGATGGGCGTGTCTCAAATTACTGTTTCCTAAATACAGCAAGATGCAAGATTTCCCAACTAAGGATCATCATTTCCAGCAAGGTGTGTTAGTAAGAAAGGATTTTTTCGTCTCAAACAAATATTCCTGCTAAGTAGCAATTTCCAGGAACGATGCCTACTCCAAATCATCATGTTCAGCTTTTTTTCAGACAAACAACTAGTGTTTCCAGCAAGGTTTTCTTGTGAAGGGTCCCCCGCATTTCGGGAAAAGTCAGCATCCCAGAGGTGTGTGAAGCATCTCCAGAAGAACGGGACAGAGGACGAATGGAAAGATGTGACAACAGGGTTTGTTGGGAAGGGATGAAAAGGGCTCCCCTTCGTATTGTAAATGGTGTTGTCCCTGATTGTTACGAATTCACAAGTAGAGCGAGCCCGAGCAGGTTTCAGTATAATATGTAACTAGGGTACTGTTGGTAGTCAAAATCCATTACCCTCCCTAAACCGAACATAGCCAAGCATCTGAAAAGTCACGGTTGGAAGGCTACTTTCCTTTTGGGAAGACCACTATTTTCAAGGGCGATGTTAGTTTCAGGGAGGGTAAACCAGTTGATCTGTGGGAAATTATCTCCCTTGCCTCTTCTCTTAGAAGGGCACTTCCATCCTGGGAAGATTCCGAAGATATAACACCCAACCTAAACCCATTGACTGAAATACCATCGAATCCCAATTTATCCTAAGGCCAAAAGCTGATATCAAATTTTCAAACCAAGGCATGACATTGGGGGTGAATGCTGAATGAACTCTAAATTACCCAATTTCAAGTTCTACTTCCTCACGTAGGAACTAACATAGCCAATGTAGAAACCTCCATTTTCCAAAAAAATGCCATGGATGTGTTGCCCATTTCAAATGAATATAGAGGTGGATTTTCCTATTACAACCCTCAATGAAAATGGGTTGAATCAAGGCCTACAGTTGGGCAGTGTTTGCACCAAGTGCCCCACAAAGGTACTTGGAAGTGCCTCACATAGCAATGTACTGCCCTGGCAATTCCGATGAAAGATACATGTGCAATCATTTTCATTCATGGTCCCATTTTACAGCCAACCATGTGATATTACCAACCTAAAACAGTAATGGAATCCAACTTGGGTATCTGAACTTGGGTTGAGGTTCTTACCAACGTATGTACATGTGGGTAGTTTGTACGTAAATATGCCACATCGTTGTGCTGATTGGGTTTCTTTTGTTTCCGTTTCTTTCCAGCCCCGAATGATGGGGAACATCTCTGAAATGCACTCGGACCTTTTGGTGAAATTCTTGTATTAAATGGCGTGCTCTTTGGTCGTCATCGTCATCACAATTTAACAACCAAAAAATAGTCACAATGATAGTAATAATGATAATAGTATATAATAGTAGTGATGATGATAGTGATAGGAATAATGATTCGTTCATCATCATCATCATCATCATCATCATCATCATCATCATCATCATCATCATCATCATCATCATCATCATCATCATGCCCCTCTCCAGTTGCCAAGACACGAATCTCCCTCACTTGGAGGAGGCGAGAAAGCTTCCAAGACAAGGCTTGGAGCTCGTCAATGGCGAAATGCCCGTGTTTTTTTTTGTGAAAATCGCTGGAATAACAGGTGGCATTCAATGAATGAATCAGATGAGAGTGATGCTTTCAAAAATAACAAAACATGAAAAAATGTCCTGTGTTTTTTTTTGATACGTATTATTTTTACCATCAAACATGGAGGAAATTTCACCCTCACTGAAGCCGTGTGGTTCCAAGAAATCATCGCCTTAACCAAGTTCCCGTGGTCAGGGGAAAAACGAAGATCCCGCGAACGGTCAACTTGCAGAAATCCATCCAATACGACAAAAACATGTCATTCAATGAGAAATGCTACGATTAAATGAGGGGCAAATGTTGGACATGCGTTAGCTTTAACACACATTCTGGTTCTTGTTTTGTTAATGAAGTTTTTTTCAACCATCACCTGGTTTTCTGAGAGTGTATAGGGAGGAGGTATTCAGCCCGAGGGTCAAATCGATGCCAAGAAATGATCTCTTGAAACAACAATTGTTTTCCAGTGGTTTCCAATGACTCCTTCCAGCATTAATGGCGGCTACACTCCCTGAAATGAACAGTCACAGACTCTCATAATTGTGAAAATCACGACAGGGTTTCAATCAAGTAGGTAATGGTGGCCTGGGATCAGAAGATTCTTCTCACAAATCAGATGTTTCATGAATTTGGTGTTTATTTTACCCCAGATACATCTGGCAGGTGTTTTTTTTGTTGGCAGAGTCTATTGTTCCAACCAAGGTCCTCCTTGCTGGCACCAGGTGCCATAGAATCACCCGAATGGCCAGAGGCCCCGCTGGATGCGAGGGAGAGGGGTGTGAAAGGTCCAAGAAAAAAGGTGGCTGCCAAGCAAGCAAACAAACAAACAAACAAACAAACAAACAAACAAGATGGATCCATTTGGGAGGGGAATGTTCAACCTCAAAAAAATACAACCACGACAACAAAAAACAACAAACAAGTAACAAAGAACAAACAAGGTCGCGTCCATAGTGGCAGCAGTGGTGAATTTCACACTTGCTGCCAATCGCCTTTTTAGTCGCCATGGAAGGGGTCAGACGCGTACGTACACACATCCACTGCCGCAGTTGCAGCGCCGTTGCCCGGTTTTGGGCAGGCAATTTTGGGGGACAAATGGTTTGATGTCCTGCCATGAACGGTTCAAAGCCTGTGTTCCATCCATCATCTTTTTGTTCTTGATTTAAGGACCAGCAGCTGGCACTCCCTTAGCAAGTGCCACAGATTTGGCAACCAGAGGGTGATTGATAGGTTCAAAGGCAAATCGGCGCTACCCGCATGGACCGGACAAAAACAGAGGCACCCACACCCCACCCCATGTGTATACCCTGGCATCCACGTACCACAGCATTGAGCAGGTGGGCAAGTTCAAGCAACATTATCAACCTCTGCCCCACCCCACCGAAGTGCTTAACACGTGACATTGTGCAACTTCCTCGCGATGTTGCGTGACCCGTCAGATGCTCAAAGATGTGCACAATCCTCGCCCTTACTGCGGACGTCAGCACAACAACAAGCAACAAGCAACAAATAAGAAACAACAACCAGATGACCAAACTGGATAAAGATACAGCCTAAGATTGAATCTGAATGTTTTAAATTAGGGACAAGTTCCCTAGCCATCTAAAAATATGTTCTTTCTTGGTGGCGGAGGTAGTTAGATGTTTTCAATGTCAGCGACATCAAGCTGACGCATGTCATAAGCAAGCTGGTGTAGATGCGTGTTCCGGATTTTGTCCATGTTGGTGGCATGCATTAATATGCATTCCATCAGGTGTTCATGTGAGAATTCGACACGTTTCCCTTTAATCTTCAATTGTAGTTGATGGGTCTGTGAAAGTGCTGACACTTGCATGGACCAAATGCATGTATGGAAAGATGTCATTAGAGAATGCTCCAAACAGGTGCTTCCCAGCAATTCTGTACTTCTTGGACTCACTAAATGCAATCGAATCTAAATACTAAAGCAGAGCCGAGCGAGCTCAGCTAGGAACACTCACATGAACGATTCAAAATATACCCTCCCTGAAACTAACATGGCACCTGAAATTGGATGGTTGGAAGACTACTTTCCTTTTGGTATGGCGCAACCTGGCAGGTGCAAACTGTAGTTTCAGGGAGGGTAAATATCGAAATCATTTTTGGGCAACACTACCTGGCAGCAACAGCAGCTTCCGCAGAACTATGGGGATCTTCTTCGCTTTCCCTTCGGCATTGCAGACATGAAGACTCTGAAGGCTCCGGTCCTGTTTTGCCCGCATTGCCAGAGAGGTGATTGCTATCCTCGAGTTGTCTTTCCGTTATTTTTTGGGCTTATGGGACTTATGTGATTTTTCGGACCTCAACAAAATCTTGATTCAAGATATCTACCTAAGTAGAACTCATGGAACTTATAGTAGATCCAAAATGTCTGAGGCCTTCCGTAGAAGGGATCAGCATGGTGGAACCTCCTGTAGGAACCTTGCAGATTCAACGGGTTGAATCCCAAAGGCTCTCAACATGCTGGGCCACTTTTTGAAAGTCTCCAATTCCTGGTTGATGAAACATGCACCACACAGAAACTATAAAGTATACCCACAAGTACCCTATATAGGTGTTCTTGATGTTGCGGCGCCGCCAAATGTGCCTCAATTAATGGATAAAAATCCGGCGAACAAGTTATTTGGGAAACCTCATTCACCACTTCAAATTTCTAGACACCTAAAATCCCTTGAAATGCTACGTACCGGAGGTTTTGTACCCTCGAAAAACCGGATGGGGATTTTGTTCGCCTTAGGAGGTGGCCAGGGAGTTGTGGTCTCCTGTGGGAACTGCTGCAGACCTTAGAGATGAGGTGGGATGTGCCAAGGGTGAAAGGGACAGGTGGAAAGGGGGCAACCATAAATTGTGCCTAACGATGATTGATTCTTTGATTGCTACTGAAAGTGGTGTATATCTTAAATCACTGTGGTTCAAGAAGTGCAGTCAAGGACGAGTGACCTTTGCACACACATGTTGATAACCATTTTTGGCTGGCACATGATCCTGGTTATATATACCTGCCGTCAATCCCAACAACAATCTTATGGACGCTGCAGCCACAAAGCTGGTTCAAGACACTTCAAAACGTCGCTCCGTAAATGTTGCGTCGTGCCAAGGGCATTCTGCCCATAGCGTCAGCTGTGGCCTGGCTGTCACCGCGGGCCGGCCAACGGCGACACAAGGAAGGGTCAGAACGCCCATAAGATGTGAAGTGACCATTGCAGATCAATTCTTGGTTGAAGACATGCTCCATTTTGGCGTGGTGGATGCTGAAGTTCGGGCAATGGCATTGAGGAAACTCAAGCAAAGTGAAAGGACTTGGCTGAAATTTGGTGCAAAGATTGCAGGCAAAGCAGCGGGAGTTTGCCTTGCCGCCGCTTATTCCCCGTATCTTGTACTGGGAAAACTGGGCTTTGGGGCCAGTGGAATTGCTGCAGGTTCCATGGCAGCTTCATCTCAGGGGGCAGCAGTTGCAGCTGGCTCTTGGTTTGCTTGGGCCCAGTCCACAGCCGCCACTGGCTTCGGGTTCTGGAAGCTTGGAGCAGCATCAGCTGGTACTTACACTTACATTGGTGGTGCGACCCAGGGAAAATGCGAGAGAGGAGAATGGACCGATAAGCATCTCCTGATGACATTGGTCGATCAGGGATTGGTTGACTACGAGATGCGCAATTTGATGCTAAGCAAGCTTCAGATGAGATCAAGGTTGTAGTTGTATGGATGATCCCACCCAGTTGCAGTGATCACCAGATTAAGATGTATCAATGTATCAAGTTTTAAATATCAATTTTCAAGGCTTATAGGGATCCCAAATGTAACCTTCACTTTCCACGATTGCATCCTGGTGGGGGATTATGCTGAGTCCTCCCACTTTGCCAGGGAAAAAATATCCCTGCTGACTTGTGCTCATGGTGAAATCAATCACCAGACACGCAGGCAGAAAAAACATGAAAAAACACGTGAGCCTTGGATCTTGCAATGTTCAGCGGCCCAACATTCTGAACATTTCTCCGCATTTTGTGCGGGCGACATGAACCATGGACAGACAGGTCAAAGTAATTCAAGTATCACCTGGATTTGGAGAGATGATACGATTTATATAATGGCTATTTTGTCACCTGGGTTGAAACCACCAGCCAGGATATCTCTGACCATCTCTGACCGGACACCAAAAGAAAATCTGATGAAAGAGGCCGACCAATGACTGGTGACATCTTGAAATACCATGGTTGATACCTTCCTGAGGGTCAAACATTTCGGTTTCAGGTAGTTTGTTCCATTTTTTTCTATCTTTTTCTAGCATTCCTAAAGCGAAATGAATGGAAAAATCCGGGCAGGTGACCTTTTCATGACAAGAACATGTCCCATTTCCTTGCTGAAAAACCCCGAAACCCAAGCGCATAGGTCTCAGAGCGTGGTTTTCGGCAGTTCAAGGGCATGAGGTCAGCAAAAAGGGAGGGGGGGCTTTGGAGGTGGTGATTGAGGTCAGTTGAGCAATGAAAGTAGTCTTCCAACCATCATTTTTCAGGGGGCTATGTTAAACTTCGCGGGTGTAGGCACGGGGATTATACTACCCAGTTGTGGCTCAGTTGTTGATGTCAGTTGATGACTTTTTTCTTCGTTGGATTCTTATTTGTGCTTTGCTTAGTCAGTGATGAGCAAATGAGCAACGGATGATTATTTTCACTACGAAATGACAAGCAAATGAGCAACAAGGTGGGGGTGTTGAGCACCAACCTCTTGTTTTGTGGGGGTGGGGGGAAAGGAGGGTTCCAACGGTGCAAGTTTTTTTGGGTCAAGGTTGTTGAATCAGAAGCAAATTACAACTCATCATCATCCGACATCATTGAAGTGTGGCTAATCCCATGCCAATCCCAAACTACCCTCAACAGCTGGGATTAAGTGTATCCTTCCACGTCCATTTGAGCCACATGCAGTTGTAGATTTGAAAAATATCATCATGGCATTGTCACTCTGTCTTGTTCATAGTTCAGGTTGGTTGGTGGATGTTGGTGGGCACGGACCCAATTGGGAATTTGCCTGGAACACCACCAATGGCTGAATCCCCCAAGTTCTCGAGCGGAAAGCAAAGGTTGCAGCTAATATTCCAAATCCCGCTTCAAATGGGAAGAAAATGGCAAATCAATGCAAGTGATTGAAAACAAACATCTGCTAAATTGAATATGTGTCATATATACCAATTTCATGTGGCCTTTGTCATGGTTCCATTTTCCATCTCCATTGCCACACCCAACCAAACCAAAACCCAACCAAAAAGGAAAAGATCCAGATGCCAGGTGCACCTCTGAAATGGTAGGTGTGCACCCAATTGGAGGAGTTGGTACACGTTGGTCTGCTAGGGGAACTCAGGTGACAGCTGCAACTCGGAAACCTCATAGGTTTCCGAGTTGCCCCCCTATACCACCACCACGCAAAATCGATTTATGTCGATTTCTAGGTGGTGGCAACTCAAACATTTTTTATTTTCACCCCAAAACTTGGGGAAATGATCCAAATTGACTGATATTTTTCAAAGGGGTTGAAACCACCAACTAGATTTGTATGTTTCTAGATTCGTTTTCGGGATCCCGTATTTCTAAGCCGTTTGTATACTTTTCAGGGCAAGATAAGCACTTGAGGCGACATGCTGCCTACACTCAACGCAAAAAAAATTGGAACAACTGGAACAACCCCCGCACCCAGGATGCCAAGCACCACCAAAAAGAACAATCAAACAGCTCTTTAGGCTTGGGAATCCCGACCTAAACCTCTATTTGCCACTGACATTCTGGCTGGGGGGATAGCTCCAACCTATATACCTGATGTAACCCGCCGCTTGTTGTTCCAGCACCTTTAAGAGCCCTGAGGCTCAACTCTGGGACGATGCCCAGGATTGGTGCCTTCAAAATACCGGATGCCATGGAGCCCAGTGGGAACGATCCAACTATGGAAAATCACTTGGTATGGACCGAATTTTTTCCATCAAAATCCACGCAAGTTTTTGGAGAAAAATAAACAAAGTCCATGAATTAGCCACCCATTCTTTTTGGTGGAAGGATTCTTCTCCCCAACGGTTAGCATTAGTTAGTTGCTTTTTGGCAATGTAAAAAGGCATCTCATTTTAAATTCCTGGGAAATGGCATGAGAAATTGGGTGGGTGTTCCACGCAGACAAGCCGGGATGCATCAGCCAAGATTTGTTTAGATCGGTTAAAGGATTTCACCATGTCTGAATGCTTTTGGAGATACACGACACTTTTTTGAAGAAAAAAGAAATGTTGTGTCTTTTGCCTCATCACAGATGGTTCTTGGTTTCTTTTCCATACCAACAGCCTTGGCACATACTAAAGTTACTAAAGCATAGTTTTTGTTGAGTTTTTTGAGATGACCGACTGCAATCACGGCAATCAACGTTTTGGTGAACGTTGGCGCTGTCAGCAATTGACTATCTATTATGTGTTCTCATGTTGGGCAGCGGCACACCCGGTGCCTTCCAATGGTCTCTCAGGCACCGGAATCATGCTCTACGTTGGTGGCAATACCATGCACTGCAACTTCTGGTGTGGTCACTTTGCCATGCTTTTGCCATGGCATTCAGACGTGTTTTGCACAAGATACATGTCCGGAACACTTGTAACAGGAAAATTGTCAAGAATTGATACATGGTTCAAAATTGCTCATATGACTTCCAGGTTTGCCTCAGATATTTGTGTTTGTGTGCAAGTGTGCCCGCGAAAATCTTCGATTATATATGGAATCTCCACAACTTTGAAAGATCTTGCCAAGTACGACTTCCATACACCACTTCATTATCATTAGATGGCACACCTCCCACAGAAAGTGATGCTCAGGGGATTGGCATTTACAAGTCAATGACAGAAGATGAATCCTCGCAGCAACCCCAAGAGAAGCATTCCTTGGTAGTGCCTCGGGGGTTGGAAGACTTTTGCCAGCAGTTGCCACTCTGACTTTGATTGTGTGGCAATCAACCTTTCAAATTAGCGTCGAAAGTTCCTGTTTGTGACTATTGTATCATGCAACGTCATGTTTGGGGCAGGTTTGTCCTTCCCCAAAAAGAATTTGTCCTTACTCGTAGCTTAGCCATATCTAAGTCCTCATCACAAACTTCACTGCGACAAAAAACTCAGCCACCGAAGCAATGCCACTCCCAGAACCCTTTGTTTGCTGGCCATTTTTGGAAGTCATTTGTGCAACGAAAAAGACCCGGCCTTACTTTCCATGAAATACTGGTTGTTTAATGACGGGATCCTTATGATGGTTTGTTATAATCTCCATATAAAATGTATAGCATAATCCCCTATATAGCCTTGACAACTAGGTGTGTTTTCATTGCTCATTTGCAGCCTGATTGACGACTTCCCGAAGGAAATGATGGCCTAAAATTTGTAGGTTTGTCAGCTTCATGTCCAATGATCCGACATTTCACCTGGTGAATTCCAGTACGTTGGATGTCAGTAGATTACTGTACCTTCCGCGAGATTGAGCTTCATGACCAGGAGGGTTTGTATGGTTTTGTTACCTGACATATCGTTTGTGTTTGTTCGGAATATTTGGACTACCATGGTTGGGAAGATGATGTTCCATTTTCCCGGGGCCGATGTTGGATAGTTCCCTTTGAAATGTAGGTGAGTTCAATACTCAGAATCAAAACGAACATCATATTCCAATGACTTGCTTGATGTGAAGAAGTTCATGAAATATCAACAACAACAACAACAACAACAACAAAAACAACAACAACAACAACAACAACAACAACAACAACGACAACGACAACAACAACAACAACAACAACAACCACAACAACCACAACAACCACAACGCTGAAAAGCAAGAAAACATTTACAATGTCTAAAACAACATCAAAAACAGTATCGACAAAACATCTAGACAACACCTTAGCCAACATCTAAAAAATATCTAGACAGTGACAGCATGAACAATTAAAAAGCATCTGCACAGCACTGAACAAAATCTTTAAGAAACATCTAAGCAACATCTAAAAGGCATCTAGACAAGATCTCTAACAACAAGTTTTGTAATATCCTAACTTCCACTTGCTACTTTTGGCACCTTTCTCAACAGCCAGGCCGACCCCAATTCTGCAGTGAAAGTATGCAGCCATCTGAAAAAGCTGGCGTTCGGGGAATCCCAGAGCCCGGAGGAACTGGGAGCAAGGGAACTGAAGGAAGGAAGGAATGGTAAACCTTAAGCAAATCAAAGGTAGGGTTAAAAACTAACTTGTTAGGCGTGGGCATTCATGTTCAATTAGGTTTCCAAGTTCACATATTATGGGTGTGTATGTTTATTGTGTGTGTGGTTAAGTTTTTCACGGTTCGACATGGATGAGCTGCACCCCGCGAGTCAAACCTCACGGCCGGGGCACGGAGTATTCATGCATACCCATATGGAAATATATATATATGTGGTATATACTATATCTATACTATTTAGGTAGATGTATATATATTGGCCATCTTTTGTAATATCGTGTTTTGAGGAAGTCCCGTGTTCTCAGTTGAGTCTCCTCCAAGGTCCTTATGTTCCAAGACGCAAATTGAAGTTGCATTGCTTCCGAATTCCCTTAAATCATTAGGCAACCAGGGCTTTATGGAGTGAAAGAAGGGACCTGCCAGTGGAAGAGGGGAATGTAACAAGGGTCATTTAACACTGCTTAGTTGGAAAGAAGGAGGAATGTGAATTTTGGAACCGCCATAAACCACTTGCATGAAGGTTGTTTAAGGGGCTGAATTGTATGTGTCCTTTGTTTGTAGTTCAGCTGCCTTGTGTTTCTCTCCATGATGTTTTGAATTGCCCTACGCTTTGTAACTACTTCTTACTTGTTTCAGAAGGGCTTGCATACTTTATCACAACTATTGGATTGTTCCCAGTCGGTGATTTAGCCCCCCATCAATGGAAAAAAATGGTGTGTCTTTGCGAAGACAGAAGTCAAAGGACTCAGATAAGCCACATCTTTTTTGGAGATAGGTTGTTGAAAGCATGAAGAGGTTAACATTGATGTCAAAGGAAAAAGCCTGTGGATTGAGTTACCAAACTGCCTGACAGACTGATGTACAGATTTTACCGATTTTACTCATAGAATTGCAATAAAAAAGATGCCATGACCCAAAATCTTTGATGTATTCAGAGCTCAAGGATTGAAGTAGAGAGCCATTGTCCAAATGTTGGGAAGAGATGGGAAGATGCATGTTCAAGGTGAGAATTTCTAGAGGGCTCTTCCAGGAGCAAAAGGGGCTCAATCCATCTCCTAGGTGGAAGAGAGCGAAGATTGGAACCTTTGGGTGTCCTGTCACAAATGGAAGGGTCCAAAAACGTTTGCATCGTTGTGACATTTCACCTACTTTTCCAGGCTTCCTTTGAAGGAAATCACCCAGGCCTCAAAACAGCCTGGAAAAAGGAACAGAATCAAAACATTTTAGGTACCCCTCACCCAACAAAAAAACACATCTTTTTGGATAGCTGGGCCTGATAAGAGACGAGCCAGTAGTTGAGAACCCTTTATCAAAATCTTTTTTTTGGTGGGATCCTCGCTTTGAAAAAATGGCAATGCTCACAAGACTCAGGTCAAAGAAGGAAGTCCTGAGAAATGATTTAGCCACTTGGACTAGTCAGCAAATCAATCTTTTCACCCAAAAACCAAGAAATGAAAATCGCAGTCCCTTCGATGTCCCTTCGAACATCATATATATTGAATTGGTCCTTCAAGGACTTGGATCGCAGTGCTCAGTTTTAAGATGTTCAGAGCTTGAGCTCTTTTTTTGTGGCAGGTTAGAGCCCACAAATTCGAAAATTGGAAGAACTAGAGTAACTAGAAGTTTCCTTTTGGTACCACAAACAAAAAGAAAGGATAGAACAGCCAAAGTGATAGAAGTTCATGAGCATCCAACAACTGTGGTCCAGTTTGATTTCCTAACATGGCTAGGGGTTTCCCTTGTTGGATTCCTGACTTGGAATTCCGAGTCCCGGACGCTCGTTTTGGTGGAACCATTCATCCCCAATTTTTGAAAACATCCTGTGTGTTTAGAGGTTTGCAAAGAGTGATTATCATCAAACGAAATTTCTAGGCTAAAAGCTGAATTTGTGAGTTATGAACGAAAGAAAAGTCGTGTCTCCCGTATACAAGATTAAAGATTCTACCCAGCATTATAGGGTGCATATCATCGGCCCAATAAACGGGAATCCTGTCCTTCTTTGCTGTTGCCCTTTTCCTCCCACCTCCAAGAAAAGTTGTTGAATCACCATATTTTGCCATTCAATTTAAAAAGAACAAATCTCAAAACTAATAGGTGGTGGCAACTCAAAGATCTTTTATTTGCACCCGTATTTGGGGAAGATTCCCCTTTTGTCTCTGACTAATATGTTTAAGATGGGTTGAAACCACCACCAAGAAAACCTCGATATGACTCTAACTCAGAGATAGTTGAAATTAGTCGATATCAATGGATAAAAGATGATCAAGTTACCAAAGTATCTCCATTCCTGGAACACTTTTCTTCAAGCTCCTACCCCTGCGTTGGTGGCCAGAAAGTACCCTTTGTCCAGGTGGAAAGAGTTGTTAGACAGCGAGGTGGAATACAAAACTGCCAATGAGAGGTGTGAAAATGAAAGTAAGTGAAACACGGAGAAATAGTTGTTCTCTTTTCAGAAATCGGATGCATCAATCAGCATGTATAAATGTTCATCCCACGATTTACGACTCGTTACATGATATCATAAGGAGGTGATACAGGAATTATTCCAGCAGTGGTAGTGGTGCAAGTTCAAGCCATAAACTTCAGGGAATCGATCAACGATCAATTCGAATACCACTTAGTGCAGTGATACGCCTAGGGTTTGTCCTAGTTATTTCGTGATAGAATAGAAGGTTTGGTGGTGAAGATCACGACGTAGTGTGGGTTGTTGAGCTCGATGCCATCCTAGTGTTAGGATGGCTCATTTGTAAAGGAAGCATGTTGCCATTTAAATGCTCTACGCTGTGTAAAACTAAGATAGCCGCCGAAAAATGCTGGTTGGAAGACGACTTCCCTACTGGGATGCTAACTTTCTAAAGTCTATGTTAAACTTCCGGGGTGCACCCCCAAGTTTTTCAGTTCAAAATCAAACCTTTGACCCCTCAAGGCTTCATTCGATTGTTTTCTCACTACAGACGCCCAGAAACCTCGGCAGAAACCACCGTGCTCTTCGCTGCGTTTTCCTACCAGCCGCCGCCTTCTTCCCCGGTGTTATTTCGTGGGATTTCCTCCTCGCCATGCTGCGAAGCTTGCGCAGAGGCAGAGGCCAGGGATTTCCTCCGGGAAGAAGAAACAGGGCAATGGAAACCACCTGTTTTTCAATGAGAAAACACATACCCTCCCTGAAACTAGCGTAGCACCTCACGAATGGATGGTTGGAATATTAGTTTCCTTTTGGGATGGCCCATTTTCAGGGGCGAACTGTTAGTTTCAGGGAGGGTAGTTAATAAAACATGGTAGATTGCAGTGATGTTTTTAAATGACCAGGTAAGCAGTGATTTGATGAGGATGTTATGAATGGGGAGGGGGGAATGATGGGTTAATTTATGCTAAAGGATCTTCATGCTGGAAGATGCTGAAAAAGCTGAAACTACTGAAACTACCAACTAGTTTAGGTCATTTGGATAGCATATCCAAGTGGATCGATGGTGATAAATGATATATCCAAGCTATCCTCATATGGTAGAATACAAAAAGATGTCGCTGGCTATACTTGGAAGAATGCGTATCCATGGCTACTTACCTGTTGGATTTGGAGGGTACATGTTGGATTCCGGACCTGTTGAAGTTGAAGTTGAGCGAAAGAAGGTAAACTGACCATCAGAAACTAAGGATCAATTCTGGCACAACAGTACTGTATTTTGAAAAACAGTTGTGATAGAGTCATTAAAGACAGCACACCCAGCACAAGCTACAGGAAGTTC
The DNA here is from genome assembly GCA_000507305.1 of Breviolum minutum Mf 1.05b.01. Taxonomy (NCBI): domain Eukaryota; class Dinophyceae; order Suessiales; family Symbiodiniaceae; genus Breviolum; species Breviolum minutum. Next base: position 103,822 of record DF239716.1, on the reverse strand, counting down.
ATAGGTCATGTGTTTGGAGTGAAGTTTGGTACGATGGTTTGATCATGTTGTATCCAAATCATCCTGAAAATATCCACTTCCAAGTTGGATAGAATCCCCACAAAACCCGGTGGAAAAGTGGGAGTTTCAGAAAATCCCATTGAAACAGAAAGCCCATTTTGCTGCTACTAGCTTCTCAAGCTCTGACGTTTTCTGCCAACACTAGTCCTTCCAGGGCCACTTGTAAAAGACCAAGGACTTGCTGTACTTGCCGTGCTTTTGGCATTGCTTTGTCATCCTCCTAGCTTTATCCACACTGCTGTGGCTTGGAAAAGGTGTAATTGGAGTTGGGAAGTTTGTGAGTGCAACCTGCAAAAAAATCTGATCAAGAGTTGTAAAATGTTGTAAAATTGACCCATGCCAAGGATGCGTTTAGGGATTTCGAGTTGGGAATGATGGTTTAGTTATGTTTAGTTCAACAGAGTGTAGGTAATTAGGATTGGAGATGCTTTAGGACGTAAGGTAAACCATATGATATGTCTCACCAAGTAGGAACGCTACGAAACATTTGCCACATCACTTTAGCCATGGCCTCGGCCAGAAACTTGGCTCTTTGGCTTCTCAGACTTCAGGAGCTTTCCATATCCTCATCTCATATCCCCTAGAAACAAGCCCAAGTTCCACAAGCTTTGGCCTTCCTTGTCAGGGTTTTTAGGAGTGTGTGTTTTTTTATGGCATGGTTGTGTGCACAAAGATACATTGCTGTACATCAAATTGGACTATAGATCCTTTAGGTTTTATATGTCATTTCCCAGTGTGTGATGTTGCATTCGAGGACAAGTGTTTGTTATTCATTCTGTAGTGTGATTGTTATTCCATTCTGATTTTTTTTAGTAGCAGCAGTAGTAGTGTCAGTAGCAGCACCAGCAGGGTTTGCTGTTGTGCTTTTGCTATTGCTGCTATAATTGTCGTATTGTTGTATTAGCGTTACTGTCATCATGATGCGTTGCACAGTCAGGAATGGCTGGACGTGGCCGATTTGAAATCTGAGCACCTGGGACTTTTTTTCGGAGATTCTCCAGGCTACCTTTCAAACGTTTGAAAAAAAGCCATGAAAAATGGCAGAGAATCCTAATCAGACTCTTAAAGTTCTTCTTTTAAAGACATAAAAATATCATAAGACATCAAATCCCTATACTTTTCGTACTTTTTTCCTTGAACGATTTACTTTGATTGATGCCCTTTTTGAACACCTTGCAACCCATTTAAGGGGCAGTTGTCAAGCTGGCACAGCTGTTTGTGAAAATTGCTGAGGAATACCTTGCCTTTGATCACGGATTTGGGTTTAAATCTCGGTCTTGGAGCAGAAGGTGGGGAAAAGCTCGGAGATTCGGTGTGAGGTTCATGAGGTTTTTCTGATCACTACCATTAACCATTAGCATTAACAGAGAAGACCATGGACCATTTCCATGAAAAACAGTGGGGCTCAATGGCAAAATCAATGCCTGGAGTGGTTGCGAAATTCTTTTGGAAAGGCAAATGGATAGATTCAAGACTTGATTATCGCATGAAAATTTCCGTAGAGAGAGATGTTGACCGACAATTTGCATCCCCCAGTTGTTGTTCAGATTTTGTTGGATCCGCAGTTTGGAGAGGTTTCCATCTTGATTTCTCTTGTGATTGATGGATTTGCCAGGTCTCAATGCCACCTCTGGTAGCTGCAGTTTCTTGGGATTCGCTGCTTTCCGTGGTTTTTTTGGGGGGATATTTAGGCAATGGGGGTACCCAGGTGCATGGACATGGGGGGTTCCATGATATGAAAAAAATGTGTAGTGAGTTTAATATATTTGTATATCGTGTATATCCTTCATGTGAATAAGAGATGAGATGACAGATTCACCAGTATCAGAGCAGCAACAAAAAAACAACTTTTCTTGCCTGGCTACCAAAATCTTACTGAATGTACCATTTGCAGCGGTTTCTTTAGGGTGGTCCATAATTTAAGAGTCCATGGTTGATTAGAGGTTCAGGTTGGTAGTTTATTATTCTGGACCCTAGGCCATATTCCGAAAATTGTTGGATAAATGATAGAACACTAGAACATCACTCGCAGGCCATCCACCCCCTTTGAGCAGCGTCCAAGAAAAGCCAATGGTTTCTTGAAAGTGTAGATAAAACACAGGGCAAATACAAATACACCCATTCAAAGGGAGGTTGGTTGGTTGGTTGGTT